>CAJNRD030001122.1:3284451-3321297 GCA_905319865.3 Cotesia congregata
GACCTTGTATCTTGTGAACTATTAACATTTTTAAAGATATAAGCTCACCCTGACATTACACTCATCGAGACCTTTCATTTGAGTACCCACATCAATTTTTCATATATTTCATATATATATATATTTGATAAATATATAAAAAATTGATGTGGGTACTCGAATGAAAGCTCTTGATGAGTGTAACATCGGGATGAGCTTATATCTTTAAAAATGTCAATAATTCAAAAAGTACAGTGAACTTTAACAAAAGTCATTATTTAATGAAACAAAATTTTATTTATTTATTTATAGTTCACATAGTGACTGCAAGGTTGCTAGTAATAATTATTTAAACAATAATTAAACCGCTATTTTCATATTTTACTTACTTTTAATTATTTTTATTCGTAAAAAACTCTCAAAACTACTCCGAGTTTTTTCAAATGTCATTTATTCTAGGCTTTCAATTTAAAATGGCGTATTAGTATATGTATAGGTATAGACAATAGGGGTGCAGACTAATTTAGCATATTTTTTTTAATTTCTCAATTTCCCGGACTGATGTTATATTATAAATGACTTTAGAAACTTATAAGGATCATTAATTACATAAAATTAGCATTAATTACTCATAATTACTCTCAAATATCACGAAAAATAATCGACCGTAATCCCGACGCGCACAACATCCGATCGACCGTTGATTAGTTCAAAAATCCGACGCATGCGCGCAGGTACTGAATTTTCGCGCCTAATTTAAAATTCAAAATTAAGCAACTAAAAAAAGTGACAATCATTTAATTCCAATTAATAATTAAAATAATTGATAAAGTGTATATTAAAAAATTAATTACACTAATTTATTTAATAATTAACAAAAAAATTCCGACAGTGTCGCTACCTGCAAGTATTTAAAGTAAATATGTTTACTACGACAACTACGACTGTCTAAATATCAACTGAAGATTAAACTAATGTTGATGATCAGCTGTCACAGCAACAATCGCAACAATACCGAGTGCGATTATCTATTTAAACACCCGCTGTGCAAAATTAAGTTTTTATTATCACACAATAATAAAAAACTTACGTCATAACAGCAGTGAACCAAAACAAGTTTCCTGAAAAAAATCAGAGTGAAGGAATAACCTGCAAGTCCGGTAAACTCAGGTATGAAACTTCAAAAATAAGAAGAAAGTACTCAAGGGCTTGCAAGTAATCCCATTATTTAATCAGCAATTTTTTTAAAAGCTCCGACATGCAGCCCAGGTATAAAAAGTTTGATCATAAGACTCGCATGATGTATTTCTAACTAAATGAGATAATAAGTTATTTATAAACATTGTGCCGTTTTTCCAGATCAACATCATACACTAGTTTACTTTCCTTAGTGATCGTCTCATTCTGATAATGTTTAGATAGTTAGTTAATTAATTAAATACTCAGTTTAATTAACTCGAACGATGGACGAAATATTATTCCGACTATCCAGCAACCTCGAAGCTCTCCAGGTAATTTTTTAGACGTTTAAAATTAATAAGAAACATAATAATAAGAAATTGTGATTATTATAGTGTCTATTTACTTTATTTAATTAAATGTTATTTATTTTTAAGATCGAAACGTCTTCAATAGCCCAACAAGCCTATCAATTGGTGTTGTCCTGGTTAACAGAGTGCCAACGAATGCTTCAAAATGTTTGCAGCGATCAGTACAGTCAACATATCAAGGACCTGGGATCTTTTACAGCTTCGTTGTACCACAGAGCGTATGATAATATTCATTTTGGTTATTACAGCGCGAGGATTAACTTCCGGGATTTTTATAGACAATTAGGAGGCTTTCAATCGAGTGATGGTAATTTTTTTGACATTAATATTTATTTATCATGTTTAATTACTTGAAAAAATATTTAATATAAAAGAAGAAATGGCTTTTTAAAATTTTTCTTTTATTGACTTTTGAAATAAAAAAAAAAATTGAGTTATTAATTAATAAATTTTAGTATCAAAGAGAGACGTAGCTTTTTGCACAATAGGCCTAGCAATTGGAATTTTTATTGGATATAATGTTGGATTAAACTGGAAGCAAAAAGTCAAACGTATACATTATATGAAAGCTATAATATGTCATCACTATGCTGGAGTAGAGGTACTGATTTTATTATTATTTATTTATTAAGGAGCACACTTAGTGTGACAGCCTAAAAAAGGGTGATTTTTGGAATTAAAAAAAAAATAACTATTGTATCACTTGTTTTAAAATTTTAAGGATATTTTTATACATATTTTAAGGATACATAGTAAAATTTTTGAAATGACTTTTACTCAAAAACTATTTAAGATATCGATTTATAATTTTAGTATATTATTTTTAAAGATATGACTTATTGAAATATGAAAAAAAAAATCGACTTTTTAAAAATTTCACATTAGTTGTGCTCCTTAATTTATTCGTTGATTTATCAAATTTTTTAATACTTATTATTTATTACAGGGAGTCTCGTTAATTGACGACGCGGAAGTACCATCAATACAGCGATCAAACGAATTGCTAATCCAAGTGAAAGCAGCATCAGTAAATGTAGTGGACGCTAAAATATGCTCAGGATACTCAAAAGCGTACCGTAGAATATTGAATTCTGGAGTAAGTGCCTCATACTTTGAATGGAATGGAATTAATTATTAATTATTAATATTCTAGTCTATAATTTGTATTGAGCAGCAGAAAGAACTGCCAGTAGTGCTTGGACGAGACTGCGCGGGAATAGTCGTTGAGATTGGTCCGAGTGTCCTTGGATTTGACGTAGGAGACGAGGTATTTTTGGCGGTACCATCTTGGGCCTCTGGTACCATGTCTGAGTACCTAGTGGTGGCCGAAAATCAAGTAGCCAAGAAGCCTAAATTGATAACTTTTGAAGCTTCGGCTTGTATGCCTTACAGCGGGTGTATTGCTTGGAATGCTTTAGTCAACGAATCTATTATTGAAGAAGGAAATGCTCAAAATAAAAGGTTATTATTATTATTATTATTATTATTATTGGCACTTGCAATTTTATTTTAATTAAAAAAAAAAAAACAACTCTAATAAATTAATAAATATAATTTTTGAATTATAAACTTCAAGATAATTTTTGAGAACATTTTTTTTTAATTAAAATAAAATTGCAAGTGTCAAACAACTAGGCCAATGTCAATAACTGAGTCTTTTATCTGACCCATTATTATTATTATTATTAAATAATAATATTATTGTTAAATTTTTGTAGTAAATTTTTTCTAAATCACAAATAAAATTATTTTAGAGTGTTAATTTATGGAGGATCAACACCAGTAGGATGTATTTTAATTCAATTGATAAAATTATGGGGTGGACATGTAACAGTGATCTGTAAATTAGAGTCCGCCAAAGTTATAAAAGCCCTGGGAGCTGATGACATCATCTCGTCAAATGATTGCGATATTTATAAAGAATTAGAACTTCATGATAAGTAAGTTTTCTTTATTAATATCCACTTTGTTATATATTTCTTATGCTCATACTGTGTATATTAATTTAAAAATAATTACGAACCAAGTAAGACGATGTTTAAATTCTAATCACAGATATCATGCAATATTTTACACCGAAGACCATCCAATCGATTATCGAGCTTTAAAGAGACAATTGATGCCTTATGGATCGTTTGTATCGACAGTCCCAGAACACTTGGCTTCTGATTCATTCGGATTCGTATCCGGGAGTCTGTTTGCCGGGTGTGTAAGAATAAAACTACTGGTCCAGTATGTGTTTGGAAGGAATATAAACCAGTGGAACGAGGGCTCGAAGATAAAACCGTCTTACCTGGAGACTCTACGTGAGTTAGTAGACGCAGATCAATTGCAGAGTGTCGTGGGTGCTGCCTTCCGGCCTAATCATATTGAGCAGGCGTTACAACATGTCCTAGACCCAGATGCGATTGGTAGTACGATTATTAAATTTAGATGACTGCTCAATGTCTTCTTGGTTATTATTATATATTTATATTATAATATATTGACAGAGTAACTAAATGGTGATTATAAAATTAATTAAGGTGAATCATGTTTGTATCGATCAACTCAGTCCACATGTACAGTCTTTTGAGTCGCGATAGTTTTTTATCGCGATTGTTGTATTGTATAAGGGATGTTGAAAGTTTATTATAAATATCTACAATTTATTTTACGAAATAAATCTATTGTCATTAATAATTTTTTTTTATAAATTAATTGTTATTTAGACATCAAAAAATTAGCAATAAGTACAGAGTAAAAAAAAAAATTTAATAGGAATGCAGATAAGTGTTTTAAATTACTTGGGCTTGCCACGGAATTTACTTCCTCCAGCACCTCTACCTCTTTTTGCCGGACCTTTTTTATCGTCAGCCTGAAATTAAAATTAATTTAGTGATTTACTAGTAACCTTGCAGTCACTATGTGACCTTCGTGACTTATGAACTATGAGTAAATAAAATTTTGCTTTAATAAATAATTACTTTTGTTAAATTGCACTGTACTTTCTTAAATATTGACGGTTTTAGAGATATAAGCTCACCCCGACATTACACTCATCGAGACCTTTCATTTGAGTACCCACATGCATTTTGATAAATTTTTCATATATACATATATATAATATATATAAATATATGAAAAATTGATGTGGGTACTCAAATGAAAGGTCTCGATAAGTATAACATCGGGATGAGCTTATATCTTTAAAAATGTCAATAGTTCTCAAAATACAAGGTCATTTCTTAATTATTGATATTTTTAAAGATATAATTTTATATATTTTTCATATATACATATATATAATATATATAAATATATGAAAAATTGATGTGGGTACTCAAATGAAAGGTCTCGATAAGTATAACATCGGGATGAGCTTATATCTTTAAAAATGTCAATAGTTCTCAAAATACAAGGTCATTTCTTAATTATTGATATTTTTAAAGATATAAGCTCATCCTGATGTTACACTCATCAAGAGCTTTCATTTGAGTACCCACATGCATTTTTGATATATTTTTCATATATACATATATATATAAATATATGAAAAATTGATGTGGGTACTCAAATGAAAGGTCTCGATGAGTGTAATGTTGGGGTGAGCTTATATCTTTAAAAATGTCAGTAGTTGACAAGATACTAGGTCATTTCTTAATTATGTATCTAGAAATAAAGAATTTTCAAATGCAGCCTAAATACTTATCATTGTATGATTACTTATCATATCTTGGAGACAAAATTTTTCTTATTCTCTTAATAATATCGATTATACAAGATAAATTTTCTAATTAATAAAAAAAAATAGTATTTTTAATAACTACCTTGCGTTTAGAAGGAGTTGTACTAGGAATAATTTTAAAGAACGAATCCAGCCGTCCTTGAGTAGACGCTCCCTTGGCTTTCATGAGTTTTTTGCAGCCATTCCTGATCCTGTCTTCAGCAAACTGTTTATCACCACACATAAACTTAACAAGACCTTCTTCATCGGGTTCTCCCCACTTGAAGTCAACCTCTTCTGCCTTAGTGATCTCCGGATTCCTGAACAGCTCTCTCGCTTCTTTATAATTCCAGTCTTCAGGTACGGAGTATTTTTTAGTGTCAATATTTTCAAGAATTTTCTCCAAGCACCGATGAGTTTTAATCAGCTCGACAGCTCTTTTCGGGCCAATACCTTTGATACTTCCCGTGTAATCGCACCCCAGCATGATACACAGGTCTATAAATTCATCTTTATTCAACTCCATCTCCGCAAGTACTTTGTCGAGGTGAATTTCTTGCACGGGCATTTTTCTTGCTTCTGAAAAAGTCAATCGGCGAAGTAAAATGTTACTACCGAATGTCAAAGCATCCATATCTTCAGTTGCTGTCGCGTATATTTTTCCAGACTTCACCAACTCTGCGCATTGAGCTTCAGCTTCGCACGGAGCCTTTAATGTATCAGTAAAAATAATAATTAATTAGTAAAACTATTAATCAAATTAACCAGCTAAAAAAAAAAAAAACAATTACAGTAATATAAGGAATCCCCATCAGAGTAAGAAGCTGCTTAGCTTCTGCAGCATGAGTGGTAGTAACTTTCACCAACCGTCTGTTGAATCTATCAACATCCTCAGCATTACCAGCTTCCTCAGCAGCTTCCAGAGCTTTTTGAGCTTCCTCACGTCTCTCAGCACGTTTTGCCAGCTCTCCACCCTTCAAATTAGGGGGCTTGCCATCAAAAACATACAGAGGTTTAACTCCATTGTCTACAAGCCTGATGGTCCTGTAAAACATTCCCATCAAGTGACTCGTCGTCTCACCATCAGCTGATGTCAATTGTGCTCCTTCACTTCTCACAGCAATTAAAAATTGGTACAAGCACATAGAAGCATCAATTGCTACTTTACGACCTGTAATTATGACATTAATGTATGAAAATTAAGTTAGCCAACATCTAAAAATTTTTTTTTCTAATTTAATTATTGAAAAATAATTAAAAACGTCGGCTAATTTTAGTAATATCATTTATGTTAGCACTCTCTTGACAATTTTTTAATTTTTACCAATAAACAAATTAGTCTTAAAAAATTATTTTTAAAAATTGCATTTTTAATTTGTTAAAATTTTTACATGTTAATTTTTTTTGCTAAAAATAACAATTTATTTGTTAAAAAAATTATTAAATTAGTTTATGAAAATTAAGTTAGCCGACATTTAAAAATTTTTAGAATTTTTTTAATTGAATAAATTATTACAGAAAAGTAAAACAAAATTTTCATTTGTAAAAAACTTGATAAACTGTGAGTGCAATTTTTAAAAAATATTTTGAGGTTCTAATAATAGTTAAAAAAAATCAAAAAATTAAAAACGTCGGCTAACTTTAATGATATAATTTTTGAAAGATTTTTTCCTTCATAATTTATGACATTAAAGTTAGCAGTCATTAGAGAATTTTTTTTTTTTTTAAATTTGTTCCAAAAAATTATTTTTAAAAAATTGTATTTTTAATTTTTTTAAATTTCTACATGTCAATTTTTTTTGTCATAATTTATTTGTTAAAAGAATTCTAATAATTATTAAATATCTGCTAAATTTATCATTATTCATAATTTATGTGAATGTCGAGTAAACAGAGGTTAACTTACCAAAATAATGTTTTAGTTCACTTTCTTTTATTGCACTGGGTGCAATATCAGCGATCACCTTTGATAAGCCAAGAATACCCATGGCGATGAGTTATAAATTTAGATATTAATTACTTTCAATGAAATTTACCAATTTAGATTGTAATTATAAAAACACAAACACAACCGGCACCAACAACTCACTGTTTCCCGCGAATTTAACAAAATACCCAGAAAGAAGCAAAAAATAATTTTTATTTAACATATTTGTCACCAGATGGCGCCAGTAGTAATTTTATACTCCCAACTCCAACAAACCACAATTGTCACAGAGTAATTCAAGTCTAACAACAGATGGCTAACAGTCATTGATATATTATCAGCCGACTAAATATGTGATCACATCATAACAATAGTAATAAATAGCTAATTTTGTGATCCATTAACCTATGTGATCACAAGGGTAGGGTGCCTGTCAGTGATAAGTCATAATAAAATGTTTTGTTTAAAATATATATTAATTTAAATTTTTTTGAAGATATTGGTGCTATTTATATAAAAATATTAATAATTGACTAGTTAATATGTAATCAATTATTGTAGATGACAATAATAATTTTATTGGAGTAATGTACTTGCTGATGAAACAATAATTGATAAGTATTGATATTTTTAGCAGAGCGTTGGTTATTTAATAATTATATTAGTTAAAATAATGGCTCAGTGTAAATTAACACCACGTGAATTTATCAGCAATGCATTTTCGCCTCAAATCGGTGCCGTCTGTTCGGCAGCTGCTGATGCTGTCTGTCAGAAAAATAATTTGTCATTTATTGAATTATTACAACCTTTTTGTAATCTTACAACTGAAGGTAATTTTTAGAGTTAAAATAATTGGCAATGGTACAATAATAAAAGTTTACCTAATAGATGCTGTATATTTATAAAAATATCTACATCTATTATTTACAATACCTCAAATAAATAATCAGACCTCAATATGCTCAATGATACTAAAGTTAGCAGACATTCAACAATTTTTGATTTTTTTCAATCACTAAAAATTATAAGTAAAAACCTATTTTTAAAAAATTGCACTTAGAAACTATTCAAATTTTCTATATGTCAATTTTTTTTTAATTTTATTTAAATAATTTTTTCAATAAAAAAAATTATAAAAATTTTCAGATGTCGGCTAACTTAATTTTCATATCGACGTTCTAATTAGCTAATTGTCTAACTCCATTTTAGAGAATCTTTTATTTGTACGAAAAAAAAACAATTAGTTCAAAATTTATTATCACTTTAAAAAACCATTTAATATCATTATTATCTAATAGAGATATAGTATTTAGGTTTGAATCATTCAAATAATTTATATAATTTGTGGATTATTGCTACGTCAAAATGTTAAAAAATCATCCTCTAAAAAATAAGAAATTAGACAAATTGCTAATTAGACCGTCGATATATGTTCATTATTTAATCGTTATAAATTTATTAACAATGACCAATAACAATAATTTCATTCTCACAGGTCACATAAAAGATCCTCAAGGATCAACAATCGCGGTGCGAAATCTTCGTCTGTCAATTCAGGACATTTATGGCCAACCACCAGAGCCCAGTGTGGCGAGAAAAATGCTCAATGACTCTGTAAGTTCAGAGCAATGTGAACGTACTACTTCCATAAGAATAGGATCCACTGACCTGGACATTCCACTGTCAGTTCCTTGGTTCGAATCTTGGCGCGAGATGTTTCTCAACGTGCAATTTCCCTCCGACCATGAATTCACCAAACATTTTTTAGCCTGCATGATTGTTGTATCGACAGCTGATGATAATCCTTTGGAAAAAATTCAACAAATGGCTGCTCAATTGCATCAGAGTACTCCTGGAAAGCTGCCAAAATGGTTCAACAACAATGCATTGAGATATTACATTTTAATTTATGACGGAGCTCAGGATGAAAAAGCCAAGTTTGTTTTTTTTATGCCAAGACTAGTCAACCGACGACATTTCAACCGCGATACTTAAACCGTAACATTTCAACTGCGGACATTTCAACCGGATTAGAGTTCAACCGTAAAAATTTCAATCTAATAGTTCAACCGTGGAAATTTTAATTGATCCCAGTATCGAATAAATACACACAAAATACATGATAAAAGGACACCACGTTGTAAAATTATCTGAAAATTAATCATGAATTATTTGTCATGGGGTTCAATTGTCAGGCGGATACTATTATTATTGTTGTGTTTTATTTGCATAACTTTACAGTTTTATACAAGTTTTTTTTTTTATCATATATAAATATTAGTTAGATGTTAGAAAATGAAATTTTTAAGCCTTTTTTTTAAAAAAAGGTAATAATTATTAAATAAATATTAAATATTTCAAACATTTAAAAATATTACTTAAATTCTTAGTGGGGAAAATAAGGACTCGATTTCTTGTGGATTTAAAAATATTATTTGTTGATAACACTTAATTTATCCTTTGATATTCACTTTTCTCTTTTTATTGCCAATCTTTTCTTCTCTTACCCCTTCTGCATTCCTTACTCTATTCTCTGTTCCGAATGTCAAGTGGATACTATTATTTTGTAATTTAATAAATTCCACATGTTGCGGTTGAAATATCATCGGTTGAATTGTTATAGAACCATTTTTTTTTTTTTAACAAGACAAATATCCTGTAAATAACAAAATTTCCATTAAATAAACTGTTATTTAATTTTTAGAGCCGAATCGGTGTTTACAGAGATGAAAAACCTATACGACGCCAACAACTGTTTCCTCTTACAAATGAACTCGCGACCACCAGGTCAAATGGATGACAACATGTACCTCCCGGACCCTTGGAGCCAGTTCTTAGTAAAATACACCGACTTAACAAGCAGCGACCACAGTAGTAGCCCCCGAACCCCCGCAGACACCGGAGGAGTAAGCGCAATGCCTAATCAAGTGACCAGCGGAACTGATAAGCCTTCCAGCCAAGCTGGAACCCCAGTAGCGCCTCAAAACCCAGTTCTACTATCTCCCGACATCACTGACAAAATATCCCTATCCTCCGAGATCTCTGAAGTAGTATCAATTCCCGTAGAAGTAGCTCAGGAAGTCGTCCCCGTAACAATCCATCCCTTGAGCCCCGACAGCGAAAAGCGCTTCAGTTCTTTCTCAGACTCCGCCACAAAATCCCAATATCAGCCATTAACAGGCTCTCCAATAAACGCCAATGTATGGGCAGACTCTCCAAGTCGCCCTATTGCGCAGCACGGTGCAAGACTATCAACTCAAGACCTGGAAAGAATTAGAAGTTTAGTAACAGAATTTTGTATAAAAAGCCTCCTGCCTTACGTTGAGAAGCAAATAGGCTTATTAAATGACGTCATTTCTAATAAAAAAGGCGTAAGCCGATCACTATTCAGCGCAACCAAGCGTTGGTTCGGTACCAGCAAGCCCGGAGCTCCAGGATCTGCACCAAGTAACGCGGTAATTTATTCTTTAGAGTCCTCCGAATTACAATTACGTCGGCTAGGAGATCTTTGCTTCATGTTCGGTCATTACACGCTAGCCTATCAAGCTTATCACAGCGCAAAGCGTGACTTTGCCGCGGACCAAGCTTGGCTTTACTACGCCGGGGCTCTAGAAATGGCAGCACTAAGCGCGTTCATGCAAGGAGAAATGACCAGAAAGACAGTAGAGTACATGGACGATGCAATTTTAACTTACTCTAACTCCTGCAAGATGCCTCAGTTCGCAACTCGCGCGACGATCCTCAGCGCCGAGTGTCTAAAAGGCCGTAACTTGTACGGAGACGCTGCCAAGCAGCTGATTAGGATGACCAGTGAAGATTCTGACCTAAGATCAGCTCTGCTGCTCGAACAAGCGGCCTACTGTTTTATTTCTTCAAAAATGATGCATAAGTACGCCTTCCACGCAGTATTGGCCGGTCACAGGTAATAATAATAACAATGTTTATTTAGCTTATAGCTATTTACAATTTACAGTATAAAATTTTACATACTATTTACAATTTTTTTTCATTCAGTTTAACAAAATAGCCTACATTGTCTTTTATATAATTTTTTAATTGAATTTTAAATATATTTAATTTATTTTCTGATCTTATGTCACGTGGTAATTCATTATACCAAACTAATCCTCGGTAAGTGATAGTTTTTTCAGCAGCTATTGTTCTTGTTCTTTTAATTTTGAACTGTCCTGCACGCGTCTCATAATAAGATTCACTGAAATCAAATTCTTCGTATAAATAGTTCGGGTAAAGACGATATTTAATTTTATAAATAAATAGACACGTGTTGTATCAAATTTTTTGTCTTATCGACATCCAATGGAATTTATCCAGCATTGAGTCAATGCGAGTATATTTATTAACATTCAGAATTACGCGCATTGCCCTATTTTGGAGTAATTGTAAGGTCTTCAAGTTATTTTCATTGTAGTTAACCCTTTAGAGTCTGACCTTGAAACCCCACTCTTGGGTCTTACTATGGATTTGCGCTCTCCCCACTACTCTCACGCGAAGACGTTTCAAGATCCTCTGACTCTAAAGGGTTAATCATGATTGTACTACTACAATACTCTAAATGTTGAAGTACTATAGATTTATAAATCTGACACTTTACACTTTACAGGTTCTCCAAAGCCGGCCAGAGGAAACATTCTTTAAGATGTTACCAACAAGCCTACCAAGTTTACTCCAACAAAGGCTGGGCCCTCGCAGAAGATCACATCCACTTCACAATAGGCCGGCAAGCGGCTTCGCTGAAGCAAGTTGAAGAATCTGTTAGAGCTTTTGAGAAACTTCTCAGTCCTTGTAGTAAACAGCCGGCTGTTCAACAGGCCGCTTTTCTCCGTGAATTTTTACATATTAATAATTTAGTTATCCAGCAAGTACCCGCGCATTTTAATGGACTTCCAATTCTACCTCTACCTCTTATTGACGGCAACGAAATTAAAGTATTATTAGGACCAATTGGTGATAAAGATTATGATTTATTTGATCAAGATGACACTGAAGTTCCTTCAAGGTGGTCTAAATTAGAAGAAACTCTTGTTACAGAAGCTCAGGGCAGCGCTCCGATGATTTTTAAACCCTCTGTAGCGCTTTATTCTAAAAAAAGTAACAATACTTCAAAGCCAAATGCTATTGTGGAGGAGCCTATTCACTTGTCAGTAGAACTACACAATCCTCTGAGGATCTCAATCCCGCTTTATAAAATTAAGCTTATATGGTCGTTTACTAAAGACGGACAGACTGTAAGTAATGAGACTATGTCTGAAAACTCGCTCAGTGATTTTAGTTCTGTTGATACTAAAGTTGTAGAGTCAGTTGTTCTTCAACCGAGTTCTAAATTAAGAGTTTTCCTAAGTTGTACCCCAACTCAGATGGGCGAATTAAAGATTTTAGGGATTAGTTATTCCCTAGCGAATGCCAACGGTGCTACTAATGATCTACCGGTGGTGAATCCTTCAATTATGATTCACGGGAAAAGATTGTTTGAAATCAGAGGACCCAAATTGAAGAATGTTAAGGAAAAGCCTGACGCTATTTTTTACGGAGTTGATTATAGGCTTGATATTAATGTTGTTGACAAAGCGCCTTTTATGCAAGTTTCTTTTACTAAAGTAATTACTGATATGCTCTGTGGAGAAATGCAACGGGTTGAAGTTACTCTTAAAAATATTGGAAGCGCTCCGTTGACAAATATTTTTGTCGGGTCTACTGATGCAAGATTATTTTGTTTAGAACGGGGATTAGATTCAAATATTAGTAATAATTTAGTAAAAAATAATTGTGTAACGAGAATTGTTTCAGAAAAGGAAATTTTTGTTGGAGAAAGTTTGAAAGTTCCTTTGTGGATAAGAGCGCCTGCTGAAAAGGGTAGTCATAGATTGGACTTGTTATTTTATTATGAAAATCCGAGAGGTAAAAGTGTACCAAGGTACCGAGTTTCGAGACACTCTTGGCAATTGCAAGTGAGTAATTCGGTTGAGATAAAGACAATTGTAAGACCCAGTGCTGTTACTAAGGACAATTTGCCGACGATGAATTTGGTGGTACAGGTGAAAAATAGTAACCAGTCGCATGAGCCTCTGCGCAATGAAGTTACTTTGACGAAAATGTCGCTTAAGAGCGAGAGCTGGAAATTGGTAGCTCCGGCGGTCGACAGTTTTAAGTATAAAATTCAGCCACAAGAAACTTGTCATTTGTTGCTGAAATTATCGAGGAGGTTTAATGATGAGAGTGTCTGGTCTGATGTCTCGTTGAGTGAATCCGATGGAACGTCGATTGCCAATACTCCTTATGCGGAGTTTGTGGAGAAAAGATTTAGTTCTCAGGAAGCGGGGGAGAGTAATCAAATTTTAGGTTTTAATTCACCGCTGGTGGATACTGTTAAGTTGGGAGCTACGATGATCTTGAGGTGGCGGGCTAAGGTCATGGAGGGAGAGACGGTGGTTAGGGAGACTACTGGGCAGCATCATGTTGATTTAGAGCTGGTTAATAAAATGTACAAGCATCCGGAAGATGCTTTGACGGAGCCAAGTGAGTATTCGACGAGGTTGAAGATCTTTGGGCCTGATAGGAATATTCCGGATTCGAATAGTGTTGTTAAGAAGGATGCTGTGGATGAAAGCGAGCTGCAGAAAAATGTTATCACGTATTCTCTGGGGCATTCGAGGGAAATTGAGCATGAATTTGAGAGGAATCAGATTTGTATTGTGCCTGTTACTTTGAATTTGCAGAATAATTCGCAGTCGAAGGTCTATGTGCAAATTAAAACTATTGGAACTAGTAGGTGAGTTTAGATATTTTTTTTTACTGTCTATATTATTAAAAGGATAAGGAAAAGTTTTGACTTTAGGATAGTCAAATGATAAAATCGTTTTTAGTGAAATTTAGTGTCATTGAAAAGGTCTTAATTTGAATTTGTGCAATTTCAAGGTTTCATTTCATTTTCACTGATAGTCAATTTATGTATTAAGTAATTAGGCTGCATTCGAAAATTCTTTATCTCTAGACACATAATTAAGAAATGACCTTGTATCTTGAGAACTATTGACATTTTTTAAGATATAAGCTCATCCTGATGTTATACTCATCGAGACCTTTCATTTGAGTACCCACATCAATTTTTCATATATTTGATATATTTATATATATGAATATATGAAAATGCATGTGGGTACTCAAATCAAAGCTCTTGGTGAGTGTAACATCGGGATGAGTTTATATCTTTAAAAATGTCAATAATTAAGAAATTATCTTGTATCTTGTGAACTATTAATATTTTTAAAGATATAAACTCATCCCGATGTTACACTCATCAAGACCTTTCATTTGAGTACCCACATAAATTTTTCATATATTTTACAAATACCATATATATAAAAAATGCTATGTGGGTACTCAAATGAAAGGTCTCGATGAGTGTAACATCGGGATCAGCTTATATCTTTAAAATTATCAATAATTAAGAAATGACCTTGTGTCTAGTGAACTATTGACATTTTTAAAGATATAAGCTCATCCTGATGTTACACTCACCCAGACTTTTCATTTGTGTACCCACATCATTTTTTCTATATATTTGTATACATTATATATATATAAAAATTGATGTGGGTACTCAAATGAAAGCTCTTGATGAGTATAACATCAGGATGAGCTTATATTTTTAAAAATGTCAATAGTTGAGAAATTACAGTGCAATTTAACAAAATTCATTATTTAATAAAGCAAAATGTTCTTTATGTATAGTTTACAAATCACAGCAAGCACATAGTGACTGCAAGTTTGCTAGTATTGTTTAGTCTATAAATTATTTTATTGTAAATAAAGTAATTGAAAAGAATTTATTGATGATTATTGCTTAAGTACATAAAAAAATCAGTTCAATGAATATTTAATTGACGTTTGACCGATTGTTAAAGATAATAAATTTATAAATTAATTTAAAATATTTAATTATTTATGAATTAATAATTAATTTTTTACAGTCAATTATACTTGCCAAGTGTAAAATCACAACTTTATGTACCTCAAGCATCAACATACTTTCGTTACGCACGACATACAACGATTTGCTGTCAAATAGAGTCTTACAAGCGACACTCAGTTAAATTGCAAGCAGTAATATCATCTCCTGGTACTTATGACTTAGCGTCGCGGCTAGATTTATCGGCGAGACTCGAGCAATTTGATAACTTTGTACCTCAGAAGTGGCGCCTGGAAAGCGTTTGTACAGTTAGCGAAGTTCATTCATAAATCTTTATATAATACCTAGACAAATAATAACAATAATAATAAATAAAATCATTCCTCAATAAAATAAAGTAAAGTGTAAATAGTTTTAAATGAATCGGAATATTTTAATCAAGACATTGGCATCACCAACATTTTTTTTACAAACCAATACTTGCACATGCATTTTTACAATTGTTAAAGTTTGACCGCTTTTTTATATCAGTTAATTACGCTAATCACCAATTATTATTCATTGTTTTAATATTTTATTATGTAACTGGATTATTTAATATCAAGTGAGCTAAGATTTTCTCCAGCCAAATGTTTTAGTCACTGATAATATTAAAAATAATAATAATAATAATAACAATATAACATATCGTTTGAATTGAATTGCATACTAATAAATTAAATTTATTTATACTTAAAAATATTTGTATAAAATACATATTGAGTAATATTGTTACATTATTATTATTATTAAATAATTTTATGTATCTAATTATAAATTTAAATTATAAAAAAGGTTTATAAATAATATATATTTAGTATAAATATATATATTTAAGGAATATTATAAATTTGAGTATGTTGTAAATTTTGTCACATACTTCCATTGTAAATAACAAACTAAAATAAATAGAATTTACTTGTCAAAGCGGTAGTTTATTTATTTTATTTACTCATTAATACATTTTTTAAGAAATGACCTTCTAGCTTGTCAACTATTGACATTTTTAAAGATATAAGCTCATCCCGATGTTCCACTCGTCGAAACCTTTCATTTGAGTACCCACATCAATTTTTGATATATTTATATATGTTATATATATTATATATATCTAAATATGTATATATGAAAAATATATCAAAAATGCATGTAGGTATTCAAATGAAAGCTTTTCATGAGTGTAACATCGGGATGAGCTTATATTTTTAAAAATATCAACAATTAAGAAATGACCTTGTATCTGGTGAATTGACATTTTTGAAGATATAAGCTCATCTTGATGTTACACTCATTGAGACCTTTCATTTGAGTACCCACATCATTTTTTTATATATTTCATATATTTATATATTTTATATATATGTATATATGAAAAATATATCAAAAATGCATGTGGGTACTCAAATGAAAGCTCTTGATTAGTGTAACATCGGGATGAGCTTATATCTTCAAAAATATCAATAATGAAGAAATGACCTTGTATCTTGTGATCTATTGACATTTTTAAAGATATAAGTTCACCCCGACGTTATACTCATTGAGACCTTTCATTTGAGTACCCACATCAATTTTTCATATATTTATATATTTTATATATATGTATATATGAAAAATATATCAAAAATGCATGTGGGTACTCAAATGAAAACTCTTGATTAGTGTAACATCGAAATGACCTTATATCTTTAAAAATTTCAATATTTAAAAAAGTACAGTGCAATTTTACAAAATTCATTATTTACTAAAGCAAAATTTTATTTATTTATAGTTCACAAGTCACATAGTGACTGCAAGATTGCTCGTTATTATTAATTTCCACGTGTGGAAATTTTGATTACATTTTCTTATCATAATTTCATTGGTAAAAA
Organism: Cotesia congregata; assembly: GCA_905319865.3. Classification (NCBI taxonomy): domain Eukaryota; kingdom Metazoa; phylum Arthropoda; class Insecta; order Hymenoptera; family Braconidae; genus Cotesia; species Cotesia congregata. The sequence continues at coordinate 3,301,448 of CAJNRD030001122.1, forward strand.
ATTTTTTATGTTCGTCAGCAGTGTCATAATTTTATATAAAAATATACTTACCTATTATATATATATATATATCCTTGAATAAATTAGCCGGTAAAATTGTTGAGGGAGTTTGACTAGTTTGACGTTTAATTTGTACCGACAGTGAGACAGTAGTTTCCTTCAAGCTAGTGACTGAAATCTAAATAGTGTATTACTCTGAATTTTCAATCTCGCTCATGGAATATTTAATCAACAAACAAACTAACAAGTCAACTGTAGTTCAGCAGCTAGATAATTATTATTTAAATAATAACAAATGAGCCAACAATGTTAAAACATAAACAGAAGCCTTGAGATAGTTATTACGTTATTCTCTATGAACGTAATAACCTCCATACGTTCTAACACTATTTATTGTTTATTAAGTAAGTTTAAATAACAGAGTTGTAATTATGGGAAATTATGTAGGAAATATAATAATATGGTACGTATATATTTTTTATTATAAACATATTTATTTTATTTAATTTTAATGATTTATTACTTGTTGCAGTGTCCTTGTAGTGCTGTCAATAGGAGTAATTTATGGCACGACACAAATAGTTAAATCATTAACTGAGAATCAACACGAGTTACTGAATTCCGGTTCATACAATTGGATTATCAGGTTGAGTCTTAATTTGTTAGGATACACAACTATTTTATTACCTGGATATTTAGTGTATAAATATGTTAGGCACAGCAAGTACCTGCAGAGAGCTGGTAATTATTATATTATATTTAAACTAGTTTATAATTTTTTATTATTATTATTATGATACTGAATTTTGAGAAACATCTAATAATTTTTAGAAAATTTTTAACAAAAAAAAAATTTATTTAAAAAATTCCATCTTTAGAGGCTCTAAAAAATTATAAGTGCAATTTTTTATAAATAATTTTTTAGACCTATTTTATTATTCAAAAAAATTCAAAAAAAGTCACTTGACAATTTTTCAATTTTTTTTAACAAGCAAATTTATTTTAAAAAATTGCATACCTATTTAATTTTTTCAAATTTCTACATGTGAATTTATTTTGTCATAATTTAATTGTTAGAAAAATTTTTAAAATTATCAAATATCTGCTAAACTAATTTTGATAATTTATTTTAATGATTATTATTTTTCAGGAACTGGAGTAATGTCAAAACTAGTCCATAGATGTATTTCAGGCGGCGGAGAATCTGGCCTGCTTGATACAACTGATTACATTCCTGCGTCAAAAGCTAGTCAAGAGCAGCGTTTCATTAAAAATGAAACATTTTTATTATTATATTGTTTTTCAGGTTTACAAATAAGTTATTTGACATGGGGATACTTCCAGGAAAAAATAATGACTCAAGTAAAGTTTAAATTTTTTATAATAAAATTTTTTTGAACTTCAAATTTATAATATTAATAATGATAATATATTTTCAGGAATATGTTAATTCAATTGGCGAAAAAGAACACTTTAAAGATTCGCAATTTTTAGTATTTGTAAATAGAATTCTCGCTTTTACAATATCGGGCTTGTATTTAATTATCAGAAAGCAGCCACGTCATATAACGCCACTGTACAAATATTCTTATTGTTCTTTGTCTAATATTTTAAGCAGCTGGTGTCAATATGAGGCACTTAAGTTTGTTAGTTTTCCTACTCAGGTAAAAAATTATTCAAAAATACTGTCTATGAAAATGAAAATTAATTGAGCCGACATTTAAAAATTTTTAGAATTTTTTTTTTCATTGAAAAAATTATTAAAAAATTGAATTTGTAAAAAACTTTAAAAATTACAAGTGCAATTTTTTAAAAATATTTTATTCTAAATTAATTAATGAAAAAAAAAATTAAAAACGTCGGCTAACTTTAGTATTATTTAAATTAATTAATAATTTTTGGCTAGGTATTAGCGAAAGCTTCTAAGATAATTCCCGTGATGATAATGGGAAAATTAGTATCTCGTAAAACATACGAGTACTACGAATACGTGACGGCCAGTTTGATTTCCCTCGGTATGACACTATTCATGCTGGGAAGCACCGAAACAGTTAATGGTAGCTTTATCTTCATTACTTTATTATTTTCTACTTAATAAAATTAAGCGTAAATTATAATAAATTACTTGCAGATAAAGTAACAACTATATCAGGTGTAATTTTACTTGCCGGTTACATGGTACTCGACAGTTTTACAAGCAATTGGCAAGAAGCAGTTTCTAAAGAATATGGACCAACTAGTATTCAAATGATGTGTGGAGTTAATTTATTTTCCTGTTTACTTACAGCAACGTCATTACTCCAACAATCTGGATTTACACATTCTCTCTATTTTCTTATCAAGGTACTCTACTCTCAATTTTTATTAAAAATTAATTACGCTCTGTAAAAATGTCAATATTAACTCAAGATAATTAATTAGCCACTTGCAATTTTATTTTAAATTAATTAATTTTGATTTAAAATTTTAAATTATTAATTATTATATTTTTTTCAGTTCCCATCTTTTCTGATAGACTGTCTACTCATATCAATATGTTCCGCGACCGGACAATTATTTTTATTTTATACAATAGCGCAATTTGGAGCTGTTACATTTTCAATTATCATGACAATACGCCAGGTAATTTATTTTTTTTTTATATTTTACACGGAAAGAACAAAATGACACTAGATTATATCTAGTGTAATCTTACGCGGTATAACCAAAAAAATTACTGAGTAAAATTGGAGATTACACTGAGTATAATCCAAAAATCATTTAGTATAATCTGGATTATATTTGCTATTATCTAAAAATTTTTTTCATCACAGATCTACTAAATCTTATTTTTTTTTTATCATTATAGGGCCTCGCTATTTTGTTGTCCTGTCTGATATATCAACATCAAATAACGATATTCGGAATAATTGGAATATTTATAGTCTTCGGTTCAATATTTTTACGGAATTATTGCCGCAACAGGCTGCGAGCGTTGAAAAAGCACCGAGCTGAGAATATAAATATCAAAGATTAATTATTAATAAAATTGATAATAATAATCAGTATAGTATAAATTATTTTTCATTAAATTAACTAATAGTTAACAGCAACAGAAATATTTTTATAATTTAATTAAGCTTTTTGCTTAATTAAAAATTCTCTGTATTATTTCACGGAATTTATTTAAATTAAGCTGACAATAATAGAATATTCAATCAATGGTATTTTATAAAAAAGTACTTAGTCCTTCAAAGAACATAAATTGATTATCTAGTTTTTTTTAAATATATTTTTTAGCTGAAAATAATGTACAAATTTTATAAATTTATTTTCTATTTCTATTTATTTGTAAAAAAAAAATAATAATAACAAAAAAAAGGCGCCTACTAAGCAGAACAATCGTGCAAAATGATTGAAGATAGGGATAAGCAGTGTTGATTCGCAATTTACGCATTAAATTTTATTTAAAATGATTTTTATTAGCCAATTGATAATGAATTAAAAAATAACATGCACATGACATGTTTGTAAAGTAGATACAATAATATGATAATTGATAATTTATCACTAATCATTAATTATTAATATCAAATAATATCTTTTATTTTTTAAATAAAAATCAAACCAGCTATATTAAGTTATGTAAATTCATTTCAATAAAATGGAATATTAATGTTATTGATTAATAACTCATAGTTTATTCGACGATATATTACACTTGCACACAAATAAATAAATTAATTGAATAAAACCAAATGATAAATAATAAATTAACAATAATAATAATAATAACATGATATTAAAGTTAGAGCAGCCACTTGACAATTTTTTAATTTTATTTAACAAAAAAATTTATTCCAAAAAATTATTTTTTCAAAATTGCATTTTTTATTTTTTAATTTATTTCTTAAAAAAATTTCTAAATATCTGCTACTTTAATTTTCATAATAACATGAAAATTAAGTTAGCCGAAAAATTTTTAGAATTTTTTTTTTGTTAAAAAAATTATAAAAAAAAAATTTCATTTGTAAAAAACTACAAGTGCAATTTTTAAAAAATATTCTTTTGTTCTAATTTAATTATTAAAAAAAAAACGATAAAATTAACCGATACTCAACAATTTTTGATTTTTTTTTATTAATTAAATTAAAATTAAGAAAATATTTTTAAAAAATTGCACGTATAAATTTTAAAACATTTTATATGTAAAAAATGTTTGTTTTATTTTTTAAAAATTATTTTCCACTAAAATAATTAATAAAAATTTTTAAATGGCTAATTTAATTTTCATGACTAACTTTAGTATAATAATAATAATAATAACAACAATTTCTACTCTAATATACAGTCGAATCGCGTTATGAGTCCGGCTTGTTTTCTTTGTTTTTTAACCAGACTCGCGTTAATAAGAGAGAGACACAAGGAGGGCTCATAACGCGACTTGACTGATTAGATAATAAACCAAAGATTGTATTTTGAAATGAACATCCGATGATGCTTGGAATGATTTGTAACAAAAAATCTGTGAAATTTATAAACATTAACTTAAAATAAAATAAAAGTAAAAGCATTGGACGATGAATCATCATGATGTATACATATATATGTATATATACAATGCATTATTGATCAGGCCACATGCTGGGGTTTTACAAACGTATATTATTACAATAATAATAATAATAATAATAAATAAATAATAATAATAATGATTATAAAGTGGCATGAATATATAATTGATAATAAATTATAATTTATTCTTCAAAGAGCGGAGGACGAAAAATGGCAATAAGGCACAGGACGGAGATGATGAGTTCAGAAGTAAGCAGGACCAACTGGATACTACAGAGGATCATCTCTAGCTTGAGGACATAGCTCTGCCAGACGAGGAAATAGAGAGTAGCCAGAGCACTGGGTATCGTCAGGAGGATTCCCAGCAAGATGGGGAGTCCTCGCTCGGTGAGGTTCCCCTTTCTACCCAGGTAAACTCGTCCGCCCTCGGTGAGAATCAGAAACAGGAGGAGCGAAAACTCGGTGATGGTTGTGCTTGAACTAGATCCTGGAAGACTCGTCGCTTTGTAGAGTCCCATCCCCAGCTCACAGACCGCGAACATACCGAAGTAAAATGAGTTTAGGTACATCAATATTTCGTACGTCAGCGACGAATTAGCAACAGCCGGCATTCTTAATTTTATTCTTCACAAATAAGAAGATAAGCAGTCACGTGAATAAAAAATCCATCACATATTTTTTCACTTATTTACTTCTCCTGGGGGTTAGTTGTTATTTTTTAAAATAAGTACTCGGTGGTAAAAGCAACCGAGCCAACTGATATTTTGACTGTCTGTAATAGATCACTGCACTCATTATTTATTGTCGCTTAACTTAATTTATTTTCACTGGTTGTTTTATTATTATTATTTTATTTTTTTTTATTTAATTTATCTGAGTCAATGTTTCACTAATTGGTGATATGTCTTTATGAAATTGATCATAGTTGTTGCGGCATAAATAGGTTTTGTTTTGGACCCAGTATTTGAATTCTTCAATGTACCAAGAATCGATGGTTGACAAATCGCACACTTCATTTTTATAACAAATGTATGGTTTTAATCGTTGTACAAAGATATGGGAAACATCATTTTTTGAACTGAAAATTATAGAAATTATTATTAATAATAGTTATAATTATTCAACTATTGAATAAATCAATTTTATATACCTTTCAGCGACTGATACCACAACAGCAATTGTAGAAATGAAGATGATGTTTTTTATGAAGTTCATTCTTACTTATATCAAACTGCAATAATCCATAATATGAATTTAAAGATCTTTATATAGTATCTGATAGGTAGTTGACCTCTTAATATCAGAAATCTTTGGAAGGGATTGCCGTGTAATAGAGTCGAAGATAATCATGAATTAATTATGGAGATGAAGCCTTGTATCGGTAAATAAACAAGATTCACAAGTGAATGACCTAATCTCAGTGTATCGTCATATATAGGTTCAGATGTTTTATAATATTTAAATATTCTCAGTTAAATAATTCATTAATACTTGATACTTAATACTTCTTGGCTGACCTCTTCTGTCTGATCAAGGTTAAATACCTTGTAAAAGAGTGAGAAAGTTTCAACTTATTATTTGCTAAGTGATTGCTTATTATATATATTTTTTAAATACAGATGATATAAAAATATTTTTCTTAAAATCGCATTTGTATTCTAGCATTTCAAAGATTAATCGTAAAGCGTTTAAAGTTGTTTGTGCATTACTTGTTAAGCAATTTTACACGCCTTGTAACGCGCAGGGGTTGACCTTGTGATTTATTCCCTATACGTCAAGGTCAAGCAACTTCCAATTTAAAAAAAATTTTTATTCTCTATATTTAGAAAAAAATATTTTCAATAATTTTGTTTTTCTAATCACTGAATCTTCATATTACTTTAATGAAAAACTTCTTAAAAAATTAATTAAAAAAAATTAAATTTATCTCAATACATGTAGTACTAAAACGGTAAGAAATATTTTACGGATATCGCTATGCGAGTATGGTTGTAAACCACCATACTGTATGGTATCCAAGATTTTTGTATTCTTTTTTATAATTACACAGAAAAAAAAGTTCACTTGAGCCAAGAAAATATTTTTCTTCCTAATTATTTTCTTGAGCGAAAAAAAAAATTTTTTTTTGACACAAGAATTTTCACTTATTTCAACAAAATCAATTCTCTTGTTTTAAGAAATACGTATCTTAATTCAAGAAAATTTACTTAAGTCAAGAAAATCTTGTTGTTTTGGAGAAAATTCAGCCTCTTGCTCCCAAAAATTTAGTTTTTAATAGAAGTAAATTTTCTTGTCTTGAGAAAATTTTTCTCTTGCTCCAAAAAATTATATATCTTGATAGAAGTAAATTTTCATTAATATTTTTATTGATTAATATGTTAAATGGGAAGATCAAATAATATTGAATCATTTTTTTCATTCAATGCGTATAATTGCACGCTAAAATAATATAAAAGGTGAAAAAATTTTTTTCTCAGCTGAAGTCGATGGCGCTGTTTCCCTAAAGTATTCAAAAATCTTGATCAAATATAAAAATTTATTGTATCAAGTATTTATGATAATTTAAATTAAGAAAAAATTACTTCCACCAAGAATATAGAATTTAAAGAAAAATTTTTACACAACTTCGATCTTCCTTTAGGCACCCGAAAATTTTCTTGAGCCAAGAATTTTGTTCTCTGGTCAAGAAATTTTTATTTCTGTGTCGATTGTTGTCTTTTCTTTCTGTTTTAATTTTTTAACAATTCCGCATCATTTATAAGTCTTATATCAGGACAAGATTTAAAGTATTTACCCTCGTGTTTTTTGTTTTGTTCTTTCCCAGATAGCAATATGACGTCTTTTACAGTTCTCAAAGGACTCTTATTTAAGATTTAGACGTCAGAATTTTGATCAAAATGAGGTCTCCAAGACGTTTTGAGTACGTCCAATGCGCCACCTAAAGAGTGAATCAGGACTTCATAGAGAGTTCTTAAAGAGCTCTTTTTTCTAACTTCAAGAAAAGAGTTCTTCAAGAAGTCAGAATTAAGAGCCCTTTCTGACTCCAGAAAAAAATAGTTTATAGAGGAGACATTTTCAGTTTTAATTGTATTGTAATTAATATTGAAAAAGAGCTTAAATTGAAGACAATCAAGTACATTAAAATATATTTTCTTCGAAATAAAAAAAAAAAAAATGGGGTCGCTCGCAGCTTAGAATACGAATTTACTAGCGGTCACCCATTCAAGTATTTATCATGACTAATGCGTCTTAACTTCAGTGATGTGGTGTCCTCTGGTCTGCTTTGGCTAGCTGCTCCTAATGAGATAGTAATTTTTTTTTCTCTACATAAGCTCTTATGTTCAGATAAGATTATAAACGACTTATAGCAACGATAAAAAACTTGATATCAACTTTTCTACCCAAAAATAAAAAAAAATACTTTTCGATTTAATTATCGATTTAATTTTTAATAAGTAGAATCACTGAACGTTTTGCTATTTACGATAATATTTTTATAATACAAAAATAAATACACAGCGAAATGAGTTCACTCGAATGCGATTATTTTTATTTTTTTATCATTTTAAAAATTCTTCAATAACGTGAAAAAAATTTTTTTAAGTCCCATATTTTGACGAAGTACAAAATCAGAAAAAAAAAAACCTTTTCAAGAGCTCCTATTCTTGATGTCTTACGAAGTCAGAAAAAAAGAACTCTTAAAAAGCTCATATTTCTGATGTCTTGGAAAGTCCATAAAAAGACCTCTTAAACAGCTCATTTTTTTGACCCCTTACGGAGTCGGAAAAAAGACTTCTCAAAGAGCTCATATCTGTGATGTCTTATAGAACTTAAAAAAAACTTCTTAAAGACTTCTTAATTAAGAGTTCCGAAAAATGAGGTCTTTAAGACGTCATAATTGGAGTTTTCAAGGAAGTCTTTGAAAAGACATCTTTAAGAAATCCTTCTGACTTGGATGTTATCTGGGATTAAATGTCTCAATTTCAGAATAAAAAAAAAAAAAGCCTAATATGAAATCAAATGACGTTTGCAGGAAAATAGAAATAGCACATATTAATGTATTAATATTAATATAAACAAACTACCAAATCTCGGTCATACAACTGAAGATAAAAGTGAAAATTAATAAACAAGTCTCTAGAATTTTCGAGAAGTTAAATTACTAAAATAATAAATTATAAATATTTCGACATAATTAAATAAGTAGGACATAGATATTTATCTACTGCATCTATGCTTTATATATTTCTAACCCACGTTCGGTTTCTAAGAAAAAACAATTACGTTTTTTTATTTGAAGGTTAATCAGAAGAGACATGACATCAGTAGCTGGAAGCCTAGAAGCTGAATAGAACGATGATAATAATTAATAAGTATATATAAGTGAAGACCGAGGAACGATTTCGATGAAATCACGCAGCGGACACGAGAAACACCCAAAATAATAAAAATAAAAATAAAAATATATAGATTTACATTTATGTGGTATATAAGTCTGTAGACTTAAGTCTATCGAACTGTTAAATAATAATAATGAATATATTTAAACGCTAACGAACCGTCGCAAAACCAGCTTACATATGAAATTTGAGGCTGATAACCTCATGGATGGAATTCTTAAATAACTTCTTCAGTTCAAAGAACCGTTACTTTTCATTATTATGGAAGTTATACCCAGAGTTACGACTTATTATAATGAAATTCACATCAGGACCTTCTGTCCGTTCAATTAAATTAAATATTATACATGTGTAGAGATTTAAGACGCATTTGTCTACCCACATAAATCCTCAATCATAAGACAGATAAATGTCTGGCAATTAAAAGTATAAATAACCCTTTAATCGAAATTAGATAATTCATTTTTATCGAAATCAAATTACATCATTTAATTTTGAGATATTTAAATAAAAAAAATTTAATCTATATTATTAAGAGAATAAGACAAATTTTGTGTCCAGGATAAGTAGTCATATGATAAAATCGGATTTTTTAGAGAAATTTAGTGTCATTGCAAAGGTCTTGACTTGAATTTGTGTCTTTTCAAGATTTCATTTTCACCGATAGCCAATTTATGATGATAAGTATTTAGGCAGCATCGAAAATTCTCTATCTCTAGATACATAATTAAGAAATGATCTTGTATCTTGTGATCTATTGACATTTTTAAAGATATAAGCTCACCCCGATGTTACACTCATTGAGACCTTTTATTTGAGTACCCACATCAATTTTTCATATATTTTATATACTTATATATATTATATATATGTATATGTATATATGAAAAATATATCAAAATGCATGTGGGTACTCAAATAAAATCTCTTGATGAGTGTACCATCGGGATGAGCTTATATCTTTGAAAATATCAATAGTTAAGAAAGTACAGTGCAATTTAACATAATTAAGAAATAACTTTGTATCTTGAGAACTATTGACATTTTTAAAGATATAAGCTCACCCCGACATTATACTCATTGAAACCTTTCATTTGAGTACCCACATCAATTTTTCATATATTTCATATATTTATATATATGTATATATGAAAAATATATCAAAATGCATGTGGGTACTCAAATGAAAGCTCTTGATGAGTGTAATATCAGGATGAGCTTATATCTTTAAAAACGTCAATATTTAAGAAAGTACAATGCAATTTAACAAAATTCATTATTTGATAAAGCAAAATTTTGATTATTTATTGTTCACGTCACGACAGTCATGTAGTGACTGCAAGGTTGCTAGTTTCAATTACTTGAATTTATGATAAATAGGCCATGAAAGGAAGAAATAAAGATTCCAATAGCTTTTTTGCCTTTAAAAGTTGGAAAAAAATTTTGGCTCGCATGTTTTTGGATGAAATTTCTATTTTATATTTTTTTGATATATATTTTTTTTGACAAATACATAAAAAAAAAGAACAACTAAAAAAAAAAAAATTAACAAATAATCTTCATAATCGTCAGATTTAAAAACAGTCTGAAAAGTACAATAATTAAAGTGAAAAAAATCTCAGTCGCGGCAACATAAAAAAAGCCTTCATTCATTCATTGAATACCACTCATTATTCATTATTCATTATCCATTATACATTATACACCCATAGCAAATACCAGTTTATACATTACACCGGGTTAATTATTTTATTTGATAAAAATAACCATACGAAACAGACAACCGGTCATTATATCCATCAACGTTCGGTATATATAAATGAAAAAGTTTTTTTTAGAACCAAAATTAAAGCAAGTTGTAATTACGGAGGAATAAAAAAACGTGCCAAAAATTGTTAGCTGCAGGGAGTGAATAAATTAAATAAAAAAACCTTTTTTGGTTTGTAAAAGCTGTTACAACCAAACATGTAATCATTAAAAAATAATGCTATTGACGATTATTCCTCGAACGGTCGTTGGTAACTGGTAGCTGGTAGAAGGTTCTTTCGCTTCCTGGTCTTGGTCATGATCCAACTCCAACAGAGAATCAAAAACCCAGAGAACAGAGTCCAACGTATAAAATACGCATTACGTATTACATATGTATAATAAATACACACGAATGAAATTTTTTTATAATAATTTTTTCAATAAAAAAAATTCTGAAAATTTTGAGATGTAACTTAATTTTCATAAAAAACTTTTGATTTTATTTTATTAATTAAAAATTACAATTAAAAAACTATTTTTAAAAAATTCCACCTGTAATATTTAAAATTTTTTACATGTGAAATTTTTTTTTTAATTTTTTAAAAATTATTTTTCAATAAAATAAATTATAAAAATTTTCAAATGTCGGCTAATTTAATTTTCATATTTTTTAAACTAATAAATTATGACAAAAAAAATTAACGTGTTGAAATTTTAAAAAATTAAAGATGTAATTTTTTAAAAATAATTTTTTTAAACAAATTGGTTTTTCAAAAAAGAATTAAAAATTGCCAAAACTGCTAATTTTAATGTCATCACTTAAAAATTAACAATTATTTTACTTACTTTGACTTTTATTAAATAAATAAATTATTTTACTTATAATTTTTTAGAATTTTTGCATGTGGAATTTTTTTTTCTAATTTTTTTATTACTATAATTTGATATAAAATTAATTTAGCATATATTAAATAATTTTAAAAATTTTATAGCAAATAAATTATGGCAAAAAAAAATTATAAAAAAAATTGACATGTAGAAATTTTAAAAAATAAAAAATGCAATTTTTTTTAAATAATTTTGGAACAAATTTTAATAAAATTATTAAATGTCTCTCAATTTCAGAACCAAAAGGTAAAAAAAAGGTCCAACGTATAAAATACGCATTACGTATTACATATGTATAATAAACACACACGTCCGTAAAAAAAAAAAAAAAAAAAAAAAAAAAAAAAAACTTGTATTCCAAGTTAACATAATATCAAAAGCTTCCATCACACATTACAGCATGCCTCCAAAACACATATATATATATATATATATATACTTATATATGATACACGTGTTTGTACTCATTTCAATTTAAATCATTCAGTAATTATTATTTAACAAAATTACCGCACAATTACGGAGAATCACCGAGATTTCTTCCGAAGGATTTAATAAAATAATAACCATTAAATTTCTTGGCATTAAATCAACTAAATTAACTGGCTGAGAGGTCATTTAGGACACGTCACTAATATTTATCTTCACGAGTCCTTACACGATACGATTCCTCGGAAGAAATAAAGAAATGAAAAGAATAAGAATAAAAATAATAAACTTCCTGAATACTAAATAAAAGTCTCAGCCTTGGATTTATATTTATATTATATTAATTTTTATTTTTATTTTTATTTTGTTGACTCGAAAGGCGAAATTTCTTTTCTTTCTTTTATTTAAATCTTCGTCAATATATTTTTATTTGGTAAAGGATCAATACCCTCCTGTGAACGGCGACTGGTAACTCCATAGCTTCAGGGCAAAAAATTCAATGATTCGCTCGCACAATAAAGTCCGGGTGCGTTTTTCCGGAGTTTATACTCTTTTCCAGGTTTCCCATTCATTCTAAGGACGGAATTACGCATTACATATATATGTGAGATCTCGGGCTTAATGTGTCGACTATTATATCTTACATGTTATTATTATGGTATATACTGTATGAGAACTTGTTCTCCAACGCAATGATGCCACAAGAAATAAAATAAGAAATAAACTTATACAACAGTTACTCTAAAAGGACATTTTCCGAGCTCTATTCTCGAGGTCTAGACTCTCCACTCTGGCTCATTACAACTTCCGTATGTAAGAATGATATTACTTATAATATAATACGATGAGAAAAATGTTGTCTTCGAGCCAGCGAATTCAGATCTTTTGCTCAATCCTTTTCTTCTTTCTTTCTTTTGTCACAGTTTATCTTTATCAACTGTATTTTTGTGTTGAAAAAAATTTTATTTTATTCAAGTTATTTGTTGTAATTAGTCAGGTAAATTTTAGTTACCTGAAACTGAAAAAATATGTCAGGTATCAAATTTATTAAAAATAACACAACATTTATATAATACATGGATCTAATTTCGCTAAAACGTATGTTTTATAAACGAACAACTTTTATTGTCATGTATAATTTTTATATACAATAATAACTATTTCATACTTACTATTTATTATACATTTTTAGATATAAAAAAAAAATTTCTCCTTCATTTAAGTAAAAAAAATTTTTTTTCTTGTGAACTATAAATAAATAAAATTTTGCTTTATTAAATAATGACTTTTAATAAATTGCACTGTATTATTTTAAATATCGACGTTTTCAAAGATATTAGTTCATCCCGATGTTAAATTCATCAAGAGCTTTCATTTGAGTACCCACATGTATTTTGATATATTTTTCATATATACATATATATAATATATACAAATATATGAAAAATTGATGTGGGTACTCAAATGAAAGGTCTTGATGAATGTAACATCAAGATGAGCTTATATCTTAAAAAATGTCAATAGTTCTCAAGATAAAAGATAATTTTTTAATTTTGTATCTAGAGATAGAGCATTTTTGAATGCAGCTCAAATATTTATCATAATAAATTGACTATCGGTGAGAATGATATGAAACCTTGAAAAGGCACAAATTCAAGTCAAGACCTTTACAATGACACTAAATTTCCCTATGACTATTTTGGACACAAAATTTTTCTTCTCTTAATAATATAGATAATAAAAAAACAATAAATTAATTTAATCAAATCGAATATCAAATAAAAAAAAAAAATAAATTTTCTTCCCTTCGAGAAAATGATTTTCCCATAAAATAAAACTCGCCCACACATTCAACTCCTGAATAAATCAATCTAAAAACCTTAGCTGGTGTAAAACTCGTTTTAATCGACGATTCACTCTGGCATCTGTAAAGTAATGATATCTATACACGCTTAAATATACATCGATACTTATATATATAAAAGGTAGGCAAGTATATCATTTCCCGTGAGTCGATTCTAGGCGGTTTGGTTCTATGTATAGAAATTCATTACCTCCCCCTGTTCAACTCGTCTCCCAACGTTTCGATCCGGTCGAACTTCTTCTATCTCTTGTTCTATCGCCGCATAACATCGTCCAGTACTTTCAAATGGTACAACTTGTATGTTATGCTGCAACTATCAGTTTAACTATTCATCTCTCCCCAGCATCCTATCTCTTCTACACATAGAATATCTCTGCTAGCTTAGTACAGCCTCTACTCGTCCTCATCTCCGACTTTTATATGCATGGGCCTTAACATTAACATGTATCCATCCGCGGCGTATGTATAATACCCGTATTTTTATAGTAGATTATATTAGACCAAGACGATGGGTGGTCTAACATTCCTCGATATCTATGAGGGTTCCCTCTATTACCCTCTACCACAAAATCATCCACTTTGCACGTTGATTTTTTACCCGACCAAGCTGCAAAGACTTGACTATGTATCATCTTCTTTACATTTTTTTTTTTTTAACCAATTCAAAAAAATCTAAATATAAATATTAATAAAAATTTAAATTTAAAAATAAATATATTAATTTTAATATTTACTCATACTTATACCTTATACCTTGCTGTTTAGTTGGGCTTGAACCGGTAGGATGGTGGGATTCCCTTCAAGCAAAAGCTCCCATAACCACAGCCACGAAATAACACAATACGATCGTTGTTGTCCGAGTTTATCCTTCCTGTATCTCTTCTTTTTGGTTTATTTATCATCTTCGTCGCATCAGACACGCACCGGGCTTAGTAGAGTGTAGAGTATAAAGAAGGGATAGGATAAAATAAAGAAAAATTACTCTACTCCGCTCGAGATTCGCTTCACTGCACCGCGCTTATGTATGACATAATAATACATCTGCCTGTTTATTTTATTTTTACTTTTTCTTTCTTCTCTTTTTATTTTTATTGTTCCTTTTATACTCCAGTTGATGCAAAACCTACCACGCTGTCTTTTTCGTTGTCGTAGTGCTCCTAATTTCTTCTCCTGGTCGCTGACGAATTGCCACGCTCAAATTTTTATGGGGATAGTTAAAATATTCCAGTTATTTTTATTTAAACTTTAATAAAAAAATTATTTACAACCTAAATTTTTGTCAATTACTTTTTATTATTAATTTTTCAAGGTTATTGATGGCTTAAAAATATTTTTGCTATTAATTATATACGTTTTTAAAATATAAAATTTTAACTTTAACATTTTTTATCTAAGTATATTAAAAAAAATCTAACGGAAATTTTTTAAATCCATTAAATAACAATAAAGTTATCTTCTATGTAATTACCACAAAAATCTGGACAATATCGATAATTAATGTTGTTTACTAGCGGCGTAAGTTAGCCAGATATATTCGGTAATCAGTAAGTATTACAAAACTAATCATTTTTATCATCAAAATTTTATCACTCATTTAAATATAATTATTAAAATTTGACAGTTTAAATTATGGCTGTAATTATAAAAACAATCCCCAATATTTCAAAATATTTTTTTTTACAAAACAATTTATCAATTTTATTTAATCTATTATTATACTTTAATAATCGATTTTTTTTAAACTTTTATTATCAATTTTCTTTCATTAATTAGTGCCATACATTTTTTCTACTTATCAATTTTTTTATTGAAAAATTGATATATTTAGATAAAAATAAATAATTGCTATCAAATTATAATCAGTACTTATTCCAACCCCCAATCGTTATTTTATAACAATTAAGTTAGTCGACATTTATAATTTTTTTATTTATTAAATTAGAACTAAAAAATATTTTTAAAAAATTGCACTTGTAGATTTTAAAGTTTTTTACAAATAAAAATTTTTTTGTAATAATTTTTTCAATAAAAAAAAAATTATAAAAATTTATAGATGTCGACTAACTTAATTTTCAATGAAAATTGATTTAGAATATATTTAATAATTTTAAGAATTATATAACAAAGAAATAATGGCAAAAAAAAATTGACATGTAGAAATTCAAAAAATTAAAAAATGCAATTTTTTGGAACAATTTTTTTTTGTTAAATAAAATTAAACTGCTAACTTTAATGTCATAATTTTTATCAATAGCAGTTTTCTTGCAATTAAAGAATGTTATCTAAAATTCTTAAACAAAAAAATTGTCCATTACAATTGCTGTCTCAGATCTCGACTGATTTATAAATAATACCTATTATATTATATTCTTCTCGGTGGTACTCACGCCAAAGAACCACAACCAACCGATTACACCAAACTTTAGCTTGATTTTACTCTGTTCTTTCCTACAACAACAACAACAACAACAACAACAACAACAATAACAGCAATAAAAACAACAAGTTTAGCTGACTGTTGTCATACCTCGCTCGGTCCGTAAACAAAAGGAACAAAGCCAAATGAAGCAAAAGCGAATGGAACAGTTTGTCCCAGGCTGTCGGTGTGTCGGTGTACTATACGGTGGTTAATTTTCGCTACCAGGCTGCGAAAATAAACAAAGCAAGCTTGAAAAAGGAAAAAGGGTGGGAAAATAAACTATAAAAACAACAAACAGAAAAGTGCTCGGTAAAAAACAAACCGTGATAGCGTCATATACATGAGACACGAAGAGTCTTGTAATGTGCCCGACGATAACGACACACGTGCGTAAAATGCATGCGTGACTAAAAGGAGGAGGGAAGTATATACCAGAGACAAAGTAGAGACGAGTCACTCTTAAGGCGGAGGAGATGAGACCAAGCACAACAAAAGGAAGCAAAGAAGAGTAGAAAAAGAGAGTCTGTTGAGTTAAGTGTGAGTACCAGCCGCAAGAATAAGAATAAGAGTAAGAGGAGGAGACACCAAGAAGAAGTAGGAGGAGTTGGAAGAAAAGATAAAAAAATGAGGGATTCCGTTCTCTTCCGCGCCTTCTTTCTCGCTTCTTCTTCTTCTTCTTCATCATCTTCCTCTTCTGCATTCTTCTTCTTCTTCTTCTTCTTCTTCTTCTTCTTCTTCTGCTTCCCCTTTGCTCGTAACAGCAACGGGTCCTTACTTTATCTTTCGCCTCCTGTCTCCTGTCCCCCCGACAGAGTCCTCGTCCTCCCCACACGTTTGTCCACGGTCGCGTATCTCCCTCCTATCCCAATCCCCTTCGTAGCTTTAGTTAGCTTCTTCCTCCCCTATCTTTTCAAAAATATAACGTGTCCTGATACTTTTTAGGATCAGTACGATCGCAGACGCTTGGGGAGGCGGTAATCCCGCTTCACCCCCGTGCCTGACTAATACCACTTTCCTCCTCAATTTTTTAACACCACCTACAATAATTATTTTTTTTTTTATCACTGCAGATAAAATTATCATCATCAATAGTTACTATTTATAACCTGTTGTACTGTTATTAATAGTTTCCCTTTCTTCCCGTCTCAAATAAATAATACTCCGACTGTCACCCAATTCCACAGTTTTTCTTACGACTCAATCAAGTTAAGTTACGTACATGTGTGCTCAGTGAAGCTATATATTTATTCCACCAGTCTTTCTTCACTCATTTATTCTTCTTAGCTAGTGAAGTTTAATTCGTCTTAAACTATTAATTAAATATTACAAACAATTAGTCAATATTTAAATTAAAATATTAATTTATAATAAATAATTTGTTTGCTGACCGATATCCTATCTGGACTGCGCTTGACCTTCCAAAGTGAGTACTAGAGCAATTGTCATAATTGTAATTTGAGTTTCCGGCCTGACCCACGGGCAAAGATGTTGCGATAATCAGTATCTCGAGCGTGATCACAATCGTCCAGGCCCACGCTGTCTCGGACTCGACTCTCGGACACTCGCTTAGTCTGTCAGTAACGCCCGTACGGTCATTACTGATGTTTACTACTAATTACATCAATTACTCTCTAAATTTATTGCTATTACAACCAGTAAGCTTCTTTATTTACATTATTTTTTTTATTCAATAATTTAATAATTATCAATGATAATGTGAGTCAATAAACAAAATTTGCATTTTAAAATTCGAGGTCGCTGTATTTCGGAAATGCGATCAATTTTTTAAAACAAATAAATAACTTCAATTATTTAATTAGTGACGAGATACGAAATACATTATTTATTTATTTATTTATTTATTTGTTAATTCTCCGGCTGATTAATTAGTGCGTGTTTTAATTAACATGTGTATGGGTTGTCTACGGGCAATAAAATAGTTCTAAAGTGAGTATTTAGAAATTATGATTATCGGTCATTCACCATTAACGCAATTAGCCTCATTTGATAACCCATATAATGTATTCTATTGTAAATTATTAAATATATCGAGTTAACAGTGTGCTTTTTATATTTTATATATATTTACATTTATATATTACTGTTAATGAATATTTATTTCGGATGACAATGAAATTTTGCAACATTTATATATACGCATACATTAACCCCGACTTAATAACTTTCGCAATACAAATAAAACACAACGTGCGTTATCTATGATAATTTTTTTTTTTCTTATATTATATATAAATATTATTAAAAAAAAAAAAAAAATTGATAATCGTATGTTGCGTGATCTAATTTTACAATAATTTACTCACTTCTAATCATATTCATTAATCATATTTCACTTGTATATTAAGTAGTATATTGCGATAATTGAAATAGCAAACTGATTTTTTGACATTTTTTTTTTTGATAAATTATTCTGTTATATTTAATCTTAAAAATTTAATTATTCTGAATTGAAATAATAAAAATGACACTCATACTAATAGAATATAATTGTTAAAATAAATATAATTTAAAACTGTCACAATATATAATTGTTGAATTTTTTTCCGACATAAATTAATTAAAAAATTGTACATCTGTTGCTCTAATTATAATACTGAAAATAGCAGACATCTGGCAATTTTCTGTTTAAAAAAAAATTAAGTATCACAAAAAGGATTATATAAAACAAAATTATTAAAATATAAATAATAAATTAATGTAAAAAAAAATTTTATTCTATAATTATCTACTCATTTAATTTGTTTAATGAAAGTCAACAAGTTGAATCTTATTTCTGTATCGCAAAAGATACTGATGAGATCTATATAAATATAAAATATTAATTCGCGTTGAATATTTATATTTATAATAGTATCTCTGAAACGGAAAGTGATCAAAATGATTAAAGCAATTCTAAGTTAAACCGAGCAATTGAAGCCGCAGGAAGTCAATAAATAAACAAAAGATAAATTGTTTAAGCGGTTTAAGGCCGACAGTAATCAGTACTTTACTACTGCGGAAATAATCAAACTTATCGGTCAATTATAATTGTATGGATCTTTGTCTTTATTGAGATTAAATTAACCGCTGACTGATAGATTTTTTTTTATTTCTTTACCTTAATTATTTTTTACTAGAAATATTTTTTTTATGTTGCAGTAAATCACTCAAGACATCATGATGGCATTACTTGAAATAATCACCGGGGTCCTATTGGCGATTTGGGCCTACGCGACAAGCTATCGGCCCCATTGGCTTTTTTCTAAAGGTAAAAAACACAATTAGACTATTTTAAAAAATAATTGCGATAAAAAATTAATTAGTGTTGTAATCATTTTATTTTTTTTCCCGAATCATGCTGCGTAATTAAATAATTAAAAATAGAATTTAACTCGTTAGTTTTTTTTTAACAATTACTTAATTTAAAAAAAATAATTTTTTATTGCTCAATCAAGATTGAAAAATTGATTTTTTTTTAATTACCGACAATACTTTTTTATTACTCTAGTTGTGAAATTATTTTTAATGACTAAAAATCATTTTTTTT
>CAJNRD030001122.1:3328349-3341122 GCA_905319865.3 Cotesia congregata
ATTCATCAAGAGCTTTCATTTGAGTACCAACATGAATTTTTATATATTTTTCAAATATACATATATAATAAATATATGAAATATATGAAAAATTGATGTGGGTATTCAAATGAAAGGTCTCGATGAGTGTAATGTCGGGATGAGCTTATATCTTTAAAAATGTCTATAGTTTACAAGATATAAGGTCATTTCTTATTTATATATCTAAAAATAGATTATTATTTAAGACTGGCATTTCATGGTAAATTGGATCTTATTTTGAGGAATTTTTGTTTCAGCATTATTTCCGAGCTGCTGGATACAACAATAAGAGAACAGAATGAAAACGCGCATGATGAACCAGTGGAGGCCGTTTTTCAGTCCATTTTGAGGGAGAAAAATCTTAATATCAAGGACAAGAGAGCTGCTATTGTCGATTTTATAGCTGCTGGAATACACACGGTATTTATTTTCAATAAATATAGTTTACTTCATAATTTTTTCACTTAATTATGATTATTTTTGTTTTTTAATGATACTGAAGTCATGAAAATTAATTTAGCAGATATTTGATAATTTTAAGAATTTTTTTTAACAAATAAATTATGACAAAAAAAATTGACAAGTAGAAATTTTAAAAAGTAAAAAATTGAAATTTTTTAAAAATAATTTTTGGGAAGAAATTTGTTAGTTGAAATAATTTTACTCAAGTTAACAAATATCGTCAATTTTTAGAAAATTTTACTCACAAATTATAACAAAAAAATTTATTTAAAAAATTCCATCTTTATAAGCTCTAAAAAAATTTTTTTTAATAAAAAAAAATCATTATTGAAATTAAAAAAAAAAAAAAACTACGAGTACAGTTTAAAAAAAACCTTTATAATAATAATAATAATAATAATAATAATAATAAAAAATTATTTATTGTAAGTAAAAGTAAAGGATTACAAACAATGAAATTGAATTGCAGCTAGGTAACACCCTGGTATTTATCTTCCATTTAATTGGAAGCAACTCGGCGGTCCAGAAAGAGCTTTACGAAGAAGTTATAAACCTGGCTCCAGCAGGCTGCGATATCGCGGCTGAAGATCTCAACAGTGCAAAATATTTACGCGCCTGTATCACTGAAGCGTTTCGGGTAATCCCCACGACACCTTGTATCGCAAGAATTTTAGACGAACCAATTAAGCTGTCTGGCCGCGTAGTGGAGGCGGGTGTAAGTTTCCAAGATTTAAACAAAAGCTAGCATAAATTTCGGGAAAATTATAAATAGACCTGAAATTATTTTTATTTTTTATCCGTTGCAGACTGTTGTTCTTTTGCACACGTGGATAGCAGGTTTACAGGACTGTAATTTCAAGAATGCCAAGGAATGGGTGCCCGAGAGATGGCTGAGCCCCCTCACACCCCACAGCCCGCTTCTAATGCAGCCTTTTGGGTTCGGACGCAGAATATGCCCCGGCAAGCGGTTCGTCGAGAAGGCGCTCCAACTAATTGTCTCTAAAGTAGTACGTCAATACGAAATAGTCGCTAAAGACGAGCTGCAATTGCAGTTTGAGTACATTCTTGCACCCAAGGGTCCCATTTCCCTTGACTTCAAAGATCGCCAAATTACACACTAATTATTAGTTTATTATTAATTTAGTCACTAATTATTCTTCTTCACTTCATTCTTTATCTTCTTCTTATCTGATCTTTTCATCATTTGTATGTATATTTAAAAAAAAAAATTTTTTTTCTTCTACAAGTACTTTCACAATTTCATTTAACTAACTATTTATTGTTACTCAACTCCATTTTATCGTAGTTACACTTTCATACTCGCCAATTAATCTTATTAAATCACTGCATGTATAAATATTTCATAATTTCCATTTTAGTTAATTTTTTTTCATTGCGAAAACATTTTTTTTACTCCGTTTACTAAATTTATTCATGATAAAAAATCATTAAAATGTCTGTCTGTAAAAAAGATATAATACTAAAGTTAGCCGACATTTTTTGATTTTTTTTTAATAATTAAATTAGAACAAAAAAATATTTTTTAAAAATTGCACTTACAGTTTTTTAAATTTTATACAAGTGAATTTTTTTTTTTTTTTAATGAAAAAAAATCTTAAAAATTTTTAAATGTCGGCTAACTTAATTTTCATAAAAATGATTTACTTACAACTAACACTGCAAATAAGACTGCTGGTAAATATATCAAGAAATATTAAAGAAAAAAAAAGGGAGTATTTTAAAAAAGTATTCCAAAGTAAAGTTTACCCAATTTATAAGAATATAATGTTGGCGAGTTAATTATAAATATTATATAAGGAGTTTATTGACAAATTGCCTGATGTAATATTGTAACTATTGTTGCTCAAGTGGTTAAAGACTGAAATCAATACTTTTTGTAAATGTAAATCCATTTGTTTCATAGAAAAA
Organism: Cotesia congregata; assembly: GCA_905319865.3. Taxonomy (NCBI): domain Eukaryota; kingdom Metazoa; phylum Arthropoda; class Insecta; order Hymenoptera; family Braconidae; genus Cotesia; species Cotesia congregata. The sequence goes on from CAJNRD030001122.1 coordinate 3,330,762, forward strand.
TTAATTTTCAATTAATCAATAATTGTAATGATTAATTGATAAATTAATTATTAAGTCATGCTGTCGTGCATCACCCGACTCGTAGAAGGTATTTAATAGATAATAAATAAATATATTTTGATGTACTATGTCAGTATAATAAGCTAAGGGGCCATTTGTTAATTACGTAAGGATATAAAAATTTAATTTCATTTTTGATTCCAAATAATTTTCTTAATTTAAAAGTGTATAGTCGGATTTTTATTTTATTTAAATAATTTTTATTGCTTATTAAAAAAAATAATGTTTTTATTGTTATCCGTGTTTGGTTCTGTAGAAAAATTATAGTACATTTTTTCGTGAATTATCGTATTTTTATTATTTAAAAAATAAAAAATATTTCTTGTTAAAAAACATTATTATTTGTTAAAAAATAAAAATGATAAATTCACGTTGACCTGTAAGTTTTAGTGAAACTGATCCTTTTCTAACTCACTGAGAAAAAAAAGTACTATTGAGAAAATTTTCTTGTCTTAAGAATATATATTCTTGATACACAGAAAAAAAAATTCAATTATATAATTTTGAATTTCATATTCTTGATTTGAGTAGAAAAATTCTTAAGCTAAGAAATTTTTCTTGATTCAAGTAAATTTTACTTGATTTAAAAATTTTTTATTTTCATTCAAGACTATTAAAACTCTTCAAAATTATTTTCTTGGTTCAAGAATTTTTCTCTTGAATTAATTTATATTTTTTTTTCAGTGTAATTTTTAAGAATATATTTTCTTGTATCAAAAAAAGTGAACCTATTTGTTTGTTAATCTATAAAAATTAATGACAATATTTTATTATTTTATTAATGAATTTTAAATAATTTTTGAGCCAAGAAATTTTTTTCTCGAAAAAAATTTTTTTTTCTCAGTGCACAACAATTGATTATTTAGAAGATCAAGATAAAATCTTACGTATACTTACATAGGGGTAGGAGAGAGACAATAGTCACCAAAATTGTCCGTACGTAATTAATGAATGGCCCCTTAAGCATACATGTAAAGCTGGGCTAAACTATGATCTTCAAAATACGTATTTACGTTAAAAGTAAATATGTATACTAGTACCTTATCTGCTAAAATATATGTACACATAGATAATATTAAAGTAAATTTTTGTAAATACGAAAATTTATGTACATATATCAATATTTGTACAACATAAAGGATTATATAGATATTATATTATATATATTATAAATATATTGAAAATGTACACCGAAGTGCTTTTACTGCAATTGAAAATTACATTAATTAAAATAAAAATTCTTAATTAAATTTTATTCATTTATTACTCTTAAATTTTTCGTATAAATTAATTATAATTAATAATCATATAAAATACTATAACAATTTTGATTAATCCTCTTTAAGTTATTAATCAACATAAAAAATTATCTGGATAAATAACACTAAGTACCAGTAATTGTTTATATTTAATTAAATATTAAGTGAATGCCTCGAGATAAAAAGTGACCGGTAATAACGTTGATAAATTAATAAATTAATTGGAGAAATTGTTTACTTTCAAAATACCCCAGCTCAGTCACAAGTCACATGGCACTTAAATGTTATTATTAATATATTATTTATTTTTATTATTTATTATAAAACATTCAATAAACAATTATTTACTCCGTTAAATTGAAACTCGGAAAACTGCTTTTAACAGCTTTTATAATGAGTAATTATAATCGAGCTCATATAGAAGACTAAGCGGCTATCTGTAAGTTTTTATTGGTTTCGTCAAACTTTGGTAATCGTTGTAATTGTATTTATGAGAGAGTAAAAAAAAATACAAATTTATCGACTGTAATAACCAGAACCGTGACATTTTAAATCGTGCTGAATGTGTATTATCTTTATTTATAATCTATATTTTTTATTTATAAAAAAAACGCTCTTATGATACTACATTTGATTTTAGTTTAAATTATAATTTATATGTATAAATAATATATATTTATATTTATAAATCGATGGTTAGTAAGTTAATCAATTTTTAAAGATCTTATAATACTAGTCGTTGACAAATAACGTGAGACCGCCTGTATCTAAAGCATTTTAATCAGTCCGATTGCTATTTTCCGATAATAAGTTATTTTATTTATTTATTTCTTCTATAGTTTATTGTCATTATTAGAGCCGAGATTTTTGCCGAAAAAAGTCTTGTAAAAAAATTTTATAAAGAAGTTGAAAATTTAATTTTTTATAAAAAATTTCTCATAATTAATTTATAATAAATGATTAAAATTTTTGCTAATTATAAAAATTGAAATTAAGACTTTATAAGAGACATATTTTTTTTATAAGACTAATATTCCGTACTTAGGCTCTAGTAATTATTATTATGATTATCATTATAACTATTAATGATTGTAATTATTTAACCAGACTTTTAATGCTTTTAGGTAAATTAGATATTGAACCTTTATTGACACTAGCAGCGGTAGGTCTCATGAAGCTATGATTGCGAGGCTGGACCAGTTTACTCCTACTGGGAGTCGACGTCAAAGTCTTTGAGCTTGGAGTCCGATTTTGAAGCATCGGGGTTGACACACTGCTGCTGCTACGGGAAACAACAGGTCTTGGTCTCGTGCTTTCACTTATTCCCTAAAATAAAGCCAATATCATCAATCACATTCCAAATAAAAAAAGGGCGAAATGGAAGTAGATTTTATAATGAATAAAAAAAAAAAAAAACTTAATTTGCTGTCATTTTTAATACAATGAATTTAGAAAAATGATAAAGCATGTAAATTAAAGCTTATTTGATAAGCTTTGAGATGCAATTTACAAAAATACAAAAAATATTTTTCACGGATTTTTTTATCCATGGATATTTAGTCCGAAGATATTTTGACAAGGATATTTTGTCGGGAATATAGAGCCGGGTTACCATATATACGATATAACCGGCCTTATTTCTACTCTAACTCTCACAATTTTTAACGGATCTTCATCAAACTTTGCGTTTATATTCTACGGATAATTACCGAGATTAAGTTCAAGAATGACCTGAATCGGTCGGATATTTAAAAAATACGAGCTGATAAAATTTCAAAAAATTGCGAAAAATTCAAATTTTTTTGGCTCTCCTTGCAATAACTTTTAAATGCGATAACTTATCATATTTCTGTAAATTATACCTTAAAACTTATTTAATAATCTTCAATTTCCATGCTTATTTATTAGCCTAAATCTAAATCAATAAGAGCAGATTAGAAATTTCAAAAATCGCGAAAAAATTCAACTATTTTTGATCCGCTGTACAATTAATTTTAAGTTTAATAATATTTTTAATATTAAAAATGTGTTAAAATAACCCTCAATAATTTATCAATATAATAACCTTTGATGATTTTGTGTTTTGTTTCGTACCTTCAGTACCCAAAAATTTAATTGTATTTCGACGGTTTAATTAGCAATTTTTTTTTACTTCTTATCTTTTATAAGATGATTTTTTAACAATTTGATGTAGCAATAGTTCAATTATAAATTATTTGAATGTTCCTAACCAAAATATTATACCTCTCTTAAATATTAAATGGTTTTTTAAAGTGATAATAAATTTTGAACTAATTATTTTTTTCGTACAAATGGAAGATTCTTTAAAATGGAGTTAGACAATTTGCTAATTAGAACGTCGATTTGATTTGTTAATTTTTGTATATTTTGCCCACGGATTTTTTATCTATGGATATTTTATCCAGCGGAATTTTTTGTCATAATAATATTTTATCCAAGAATATTTTGTCCACGGATATAGAACCATAGAACCGTATATATAAGAAGAAATAAGAACGTAAAATTTTTTTTTTTAATTCTGACATGAGGACCAATCTAAAATTTAAATTTCAATAAAACCTATTAAAAAAATAAAACATCCACTTACTGACTGAATTTTTCGAACATTTCGCACCACGGGACCAACACTGCTCTCGCTACTGCTGCTTCTGCTAGCAGGAATCTTACTACCAACCCTCGAAGCCACCTGTCTTTTCTCTCCCTCTTTCCCACCTTCTTTAACCAGCGACCTAGAATTTTTCCTCAGATCACTGGTCATGGCACAAATAGCCGAAGTGTACCCCCTGAGCTGCGGATGGCTTGGCGCTAACTTCCTAACAGTATTAACCGAGCTCGCACTGTTCAAAGAGCTCTTAGAACTCCTCAAACTACTCCTAGAAGCCGACTTTTCCACCGGATTGCGCGTCAGCCCAGTCACAGTTTTATTCGGGACAATCTTCTTGCTCGAGTCAATTTTCTTAAGCTCGCGCTTGGGACTTTCCGATTTCTTCAAAAAGCTAATCTTGTCGCTCTCCGGCTTGGTCCTCGCCCTAAAAGACTTGAGCCTCGCAATCTCGTCCTTGCCAATCACTCTCTTCGGCTCAGGAGCCTCTTTAACATACCTCATCTCAGCCGGAGAGCAACGAGGCGAATCATGAATATCAGTTTCATAATTACCCGAAGAAGTTTCCTGACTAAGAGTCTCTGAAACAAGACTCTGGGTCTCTTCAAAGCCTTCATCATTGAGCTCCAGCTCCTTGCCCTTCACCAAGTGTGTCGAGGAGATATTAACCTCTGGTAAAAACTTGCTCTTGAAGACTGGCGAAGTTTTACAGGGACTAGATGAACTTTTATCAACCTTATCACTTCCTTTTACAGTTACCAAGCCTTCATTGGTCTCTTTTTCTTTAACCTGGTCATTTTTAGGCTCTGGAGAAGTCACACGCAAAGCTGGAACCACTTCTTGGTCTCCATTGGTAACAACAACAGCATTGGCTTCATTAACGCGACTGGGCGGGTTGCTGGTCATCCTCATAGCTTCGCGAACTTGACTGGGATCAATCATGCTGCGATGTCTCTCCCTACAAGAGACTGCCCGTTCAGGCCAGACCGGAGTCATCTCCCTGGGCCGCGACTCTTGCATAACTGGACTCAAAACAGTATTAGTAACAGCAACAACCGGAGCCGGTTGGGTGATAGGCAGTCTTGAACTTCTATGCCTAGCTAATCGCTGATTAACTTCCTCGGTATTAGACTTGGCAGCAATCTCCGTTAAAGCGGACTCAAAGTCATTAGTCGCGTGTCGGCGCTTTAATTTATCTTGCCAGAGTCTCAGCATTTTATCTTCATCTAGATCGTTGTCTTCTGAGAGAGACAAAGTATTGGGACGCTGAGGTTTGTCTTCAAGCTCGGAAGAAACTCCGGTGCTATCTTTGTCTACTGGGTTGTCTTGGCTCTTCTTGTAGCGTCTGGTCTTGCGAGCTGCGGCGTAGCGGTCAAAGTTACCGCTTCCGAGGTCACTTTCTGGTGTTGGTTTATTGGGAGTGCTGCTTGCAGATACTTTCGTGAAATCACGGGCTGTAATAGAACTGCTGCAGCGCTCGCGCTTGCAAGGCTCTTTGTCGACGGGTTTCACTTCCCGGGGAGGGCTGAACACTCGACGGGTCACGGGAGGTGTCTCAATGTTATCTGAGTCGATTTCAATCTTATCGCTGACGGATGATTTATCTTCTTCGGACTTTTTTCCGGATTTTGAGAATCTTCGGGCCACTGAACTTGGCGCGGAGACACTTGGGGTACGGAGATAAATTGTCAGCTCGTCTTGGCCGTCGTTGGCTGCTTCGTTTGGTTTATTTTTCTTTCGCTCTTCTTCTCTGATGGCTTGTAATGTACTTGAACCCAAAACGTTGTCGTTTGTCAGGCGAGATCTTATCCGTCGAGAGTAACGAGGGTCTATTTCTTCCGGGCTGTTGGGAACGTTTAGGCTTGATTTTCTCCAGGGTGATTTGTCCGTTTGGGCTGAATCGGGTTGAGCTTCTTTAATAAAAATTTATGATTAGTTCAGGGTATTGAAGTGAATGAAAAAAGGTTTTTATTAAACAAACCTTCAATAGCTTCCATGGTTCGCATAACGTCAGTCTTTTCAACTGAAGGGCGCCAGTCGTAGACATTTGAATAACCAGAACGTGAATTTTCTTCTGTTGTGTTGGTTTTGCCTTCATTTTCTACAAATATAAAATTATTTAAAAAAAATACTCTATCTCTAGATACATAAATAAGAAATGACCTTGTATCTTGAGAACTATTAACATTTTTAGAATATAAGCTCACCCTGACATTACACTCATCGGGACCTTTCATTTGAGTACCCACATCAATATTTCATATATTTATATATATTTTGAATATGTATATATGAAAAATATATCATAATGCATGTGGGTACTCAAGTGAAAGCTCTTGATGAGTGTAACATCAGTATGAGCTTATATCTTGAAAAATATCAATAGTTAAGAAATAATAGTGCAATTTAACATAATTAAGAAATGACTTTGTATCTCGTAAACTATTGATATTTTTGAAGATATAAGCTCATCCCGATGTTACATTCATCAATACCTTTCATTTAAGTACCCACATCATTTTTCATATATTTATATATATTATATATATATATATATATATGTATATATGAAAAATATATAAAAATACAATTTAATAAAATCCATCATTTAATAAAGCAAAATTTTATTTATTTATAGTTCACAAGTCACGGCAGTCACATAGTGCTAATTTTATGTAAACAAATAATTTACCTGAATCCTCGAAGGACTTTCTGTTAGCCTGTAACTGTCGCGCTCTCGTTGTAATCTTTTCCAGCAATTTAATAAAATCCATCATTTAATAAAGCAAAATTTTATTTATTTATAGTTCACAAGTCACGGCAGTCACATAGTGCTAATTTTATGTAAACAAATAATTTACCTGAATCCTCGAAGGACTTTCTGTTAGCCTGTAACTGTCGCGCTCTTCGTTGTAATTCTTTTCCAGCTTTTTCTTCTTTTTCATTTTCTGATAACCAAGCTTCGATTTTTTGTCGCCACGCTCGTCTAAAATAAAATAAAATTTATTACAATTAAATAAATTCTTCTTACATTTAAAAACTAATTATTTCATACCCAGTAGGTTTAGTTTCTTCTTCCTGTAAAAAGGCTTTATTTTCTGCCAAAGGAGACGGAGAATTGGGTCTTTCACGATCGCCTGAAAAGTCTGCATTCAATAAATCGCTGCGACGAGGCTGTCCTCTAGCTCGCCTTGCCCACGATCGATCTACAATATAAACCCGTAAATCAGGCAATAAATCAGTAGACCTGTCATGCTAAATGGATTAAAATAAAATAAAATTTAAAATTACCCAAACTTCCCCAAGATTTACGCTCGCGCGTGTTATCTTGACCAGAAGTTCTCAAAAAGTCCATCAGATTATCGTCATTATCTTCGCATGGAATACGGCTTCTGCGTCGCCTGAGAGTTCCATTAGGAGTAATGTCCGGTGAGTAAGTATCTTCTTTGGTAATTTGCTGATCGGGACCGCCCGAGCACGATCCAAGTCGACGTCTGATACTCGGTGATCCGGTTATTGATATGTCTTCATCAGAAGTAACTCCGCCGTTTTGCTGTAGTCTTTTTATTTTAGCTTCGCTGCGATTATACGACTGTCTGGCGAAACTCTGAATGTCTAAGAGCCCGTAATCCATTAAATTGCTCTCAGACTCTGAGCCGGGGATATCTGCCGGGTTATTTACTGTTTAAAAAATAACCAATTAAATATCAAGATTTATATATCTTTTAACCTTTTATATTTATATTTATATTTAAATTCACTATAAAACACTTACAAAGCCGCTTTTTCGCCAGCAGTTGTTCTTCCCGTTGTTTACGTCTCGCAGTTGCTTGCTCTTCCTGTATCCTCCGTCTTTCATTTTCAGCGATCGCTTGGTTAAACTTCAAACAAAACTGGTGCAATATTTTAAAACATTCTTCTATTTTAAAGGTGTTTATGTCTTCGCAGAAAAATTCAGCGAGCGTACGTCTTACGCCTTCTAGCTCTTCCATATTTCGCTTTAATTGCGTCATTACTTGTTCGGCCATCTAAAAAGTAATAAAATTTTCGGTAAATTTATATTATTAAAAGAATAAGAAAAATTTTGTGTCATTGCAAAGGTCTTGATTTGAATTTAAGCCTTTTCAACGTTTCTTGCTTTATTTCTAGATACATAATTAAGAAATGACCTTGTATCTTGAAAATTATTGACATTTTCAAAGATATAAGCTCATCCCGATGTTATACTCATCAAGACCTTTCATTTGAGTACCCACATTAATTTTTCATATATTTTATATATTTATATATATTATATATATATGTATATATGAAAAATATATCAAAATGCATGTGGGTACTCAAATGAAAGCTCTTGATGAGTGTAACATCGGGATGAGCTTATATCTTTAAAAATGTCAATAGTTAAGAAAGTACAGGGCATGTTAACAAATATCTCGTGAACTATTGACACTTTCAAAGATATAAGCTCATCCCGACATTACACTCATCAAGACCTTTCATTTGAGTACCCACATCAATTTTTTTATGTATTTTATATATTTATATATATATAATATATATGTATATATGAAAAATATATAAAAATGCATGTGGGTACTTAAATGAAAGCTCTTGATGCGTGTAACATCGGAATGAGCTTATATCTTTAAAAATGTCAATAATTAAGAAAGTACAGTGCAATTTTACAAAATTCATTATTTAATAAAGTAAAATTCTATTTATGGTTCACAAGTCATGGCAGTGACATAATGACTGCAAGGTTGCTAGTAGTTTCTTAAAAAAATATATTTTAAAATTACCTGTAAAAATTGGGCCATTTGTTCCTGAATATCGCTTTCAGTCGTTGATAATTGAATTTGATTTTTTATCTTCTTTATTTTAGTGTCTAAAGCATTGAATTCGTTTGTTAATTGTTCGATAGTAGTTCTAAAAAGTTGAAAAAAAAAAAATATTAATAAAAATAAAATCATTGAATTTCTTAGATAAAAGTCAGTCAAGTATTCTAATTACTTCGTAGCCGGTTCAAGTGCGCTCATTTTATGAGAAAAGTCCAACAAATTCTTCCGTTTCCTCTCAACTTGCAGAGCAACATAATGAATGAGATTCATTCCCGGTTTATTGGCTCGTATTTCTGTTAACTTTTGCAGCGACGACAATTTAACACCCGCTGCATTACCGGCATATCCTCCCTGGTAATAATAATCGCTGATTAGTATACTGACTCATCAATTCTAAATAATTGCATACTTAAAAATTTATTTACTGAGTTAAGAAAGTTTCCAGCTACTAGAACCATGTATAGCACCTCTTGAAGCTGTTTATTAGTCATCAAACCTTTGCCGGCGAGAATCATTGAGTCAACACTCGGTTCCAGATAATTCATGTTTGCTGCAAATTCTTCTTTCAGCAGCATACACTCTATCCTCAATTTATAACTAGAAAAATCATAAATTATAATTACAATTAATAATCAACTCCTTAAAAAATTAAATTGTAATAATTCCTAAATGAAAAATTACTTTGGCACTTGGATGAGTTGAAGGAAAAACTTTTCAGCGTTGCCAAGTTTCGATTTATCGCCATCGAAACTCTTAAGCATCTCGAGCTCGTCTACTTCGGGTAAAATTTTAAGTAACCCGCGTAATTTTTCAGCTCCTATATGATCGTGACCACCATCGCGGATCAGCTGAATTATGTCTTCGTTAGAGCTTCGGAATTGTTTTAAGAATATGTTGACATTTAGACTTCTTTTGCCGTCTAATAAAGCAATCTGTTAATTAAGTAAAATATAAGATAATTAATTAATTTATTATGATAAGTATTTAGGCTGTATTCGAAAATACTCTATCTCTAGACACATAATTAAGAAACGACCTTGTACTTTCTTAACTATTGATATTTTTAAAGATATAAACTCATCCCGATGTTACACTCATCGAGACCTTTCATTTGAGTACCCACATCATTTTTTCATATATTTATATATATTATATATATGTATATATGAAAAATATATCAAAATGCATGTGGGTACTCAAATGAAAGCTCTTGACGAGTATAACATCGGGATGAGCTTATATCTTTGAAAATATCAATAGTTAAGAAAGTACAGTGCAATTTAACATAATTAAGAAATGATCCTGTATCTTGTGAAATATTGACATTTTTAAAGATATAAGCTCATCTTGATGTTACACTCGTCGAGACCTTTCATTTGAGTACCCACATGCATTTTGATATATTTGTCATATATTCATATATATAATATATATAAATATATGAAAAAATGATGTGGGTACTCAAATGAAAGGTATCGATGAGTGGAATGTTGGGGTGAGCTTATATCTTTAAAAATGTCAATAGTTAAGAAAGTACAGTGCAACTTAACATAATTAAGAAACGACCTTGTATCTTGT
>CAJNRD030001122.1:3352189-3392285 GCA_905319865.3 Cotesia congregata
TATATATATTATATATGTATATATGAAAAATATATCAAAAATGCATGTGAATACTCAAATGAAAGGTCGTGACGACTGTAACATCGGGATGAGCTTACATCTTTAAAAATATCATAAGTTGACAAGATACAATGTCATTTCGTAATTATTGATGTTTTTAAAGATATAAGCTCATCCCGATGTTACACTCATCAAGCGCTTTCATTAGAGTACCCACTTGCATTTTTGATATATTTTTCATATATACATATATATAAATATATAAAATATATGAAAAATTGATGTGGGTACTCAAATGAAAGGTCTCAATGAGTATAACATCGGGATGAGCTTATATCTTTAAAAATGTCAATAGTTCACAAAATACAATGTCATTTCTTAATTATTTATCTAAAGATAGAACATTTTGCAATGACACTAAATTTTACTAAAAAAAATCGATTTTTTCATATGATTATCCTGGACACCGAATTTTTTTTATTCTCTTCATAATACAAATAATTGGATTAACTCATACCGACTTTTGTCCATTACAAATCACACGAGATTACTACATTATATTAGGTAGCCGTAGTGGAAAGCAATAAGTAAAAGGAACGAGTGTGTCATACTCGCAAACAAGGATTTAACTGGGATATTTCCATCTACGGGTTTATCGGTATCACAATTATCATTCATTACTTTATTTATAATTATTACTTATTACTGTAACAGACTGTTTATTTTTTTTTTTTTTTTTTTTTTTTTTAAGAGAACAAATGAAATGTGACGGAGAGTTTAACGAGCGGAGAAGATACAAATGTAAGAAAATTTGCGGACAGGAGGGATCCTGATAGTAACAAGTGGAAGAAAATAAGAGAGAGCCGATTGCGTCACATTAGTGGAGGCAAGACATAACTTGAAGTCACGTTTAAAAATAGAATCTCTCCAGTTATTAAAGAATCCATATAGGCCCTCGAGACCCATCGAGTTCTTATTCTCTCTCATTGGTCTTGTGGATTGCTTTTTGTTGTTCTTCTTCCTCCTCGGCATCAGCATCAGCAGAATCTTTTTTTATATTATTTTTATTCCCATTCTCAGCGGCTTAATATAATGCTAAGGTCTTATTTCGTTCATGGAACAACATCTGCTTGGCTTGATGTGAGCTGAGGCCTTTACTCTATCAATGACTCATGCTCTAGTAAATAAACTCGGACGTGCGAAAATCATGCATATGCCTGCACCTTATATACGTACACTGTGTAGTTAGAAGTAATTATATGTATGATAGATTTTATTACAGCTTGTTTACCAACTTATAAATTATTTGATAAATACTCTTCACGGGAAGTAATTTACCTTGAAATCAAATTAATAGTCAGTAGTAATCTTCAGTAATTTTTGTTTTTGACTTTTATCACCGTCCCGTTATGGCAGAGACATTAAAAAATAAAATAATATCTGATCAGATTTATTAGCTGCCCACGTGCTCCTACGTCTGTGTAATTATCATTTGATGTTTATAAAATTACAATAAAAATAGAAAAAAAAAAAAAATAATAATAATCTATATTATTAAAAGAATAAGAAAAATTTTGTGGCCAGTGTATTTTACACAACCTGGAGTTGTGCCTTTCCAAGGTTTCATATCGTTCTCACCAATAGTCAATTTATGATGATAAATATTTAGGCTGCATTCAAAAATGCTCTATCGCTAGATACATAATTAAGAAATCACCTTGTATCTTGTGAAATATTGACATTTTTAATAATATAAGCTCATCCCGATGTTACACTCATCAAGACCTTTCATTTGAGTACCCACATCAATTTCTCATATATTTATATATATTATATATATGTATATATGAAAAATATATCAAAAATGCATGTGAGTACTCAAATGAAAGCTCTTGATGAGTGTAACATCGGGAATGAGCTTATATCTATAAAATGTCAATGGTTAAAAAAGTACAATGCAATTAAACAAAAGTCATTATTTAATAAAGCAACATTTTATTTATCTATAGTTCACAAGTCACGGCAGTCACATAGTGGCTGTGAGGTTGCTAGTAATATTATTATAATTATATTTCAGAAATTGTAAAAATTAAAAGCCCTTATTGGAGAAAAAAATTAAATTTTTGTACTTATTTAAAAAAGGATAAAATTTATTACTAAAAAAAGAAGAAAATAAAATATATAATATCTTATCTATTTAAATAAAAAAAAAATAAGTTAATCTTCCTGGCGTGTCCATTCATCTAAGACTATTTCCGGATTAAATGCTAACGAGGGATTAAATTTCGCTGAATAGAAACGGAAGCCGATTGCCGATGAAAATTCCATATGGAATATAATACAGTAATGAATTATCTCAGATATAATATAAGAAATAATAACAAAAATAATAATAATAATAAAAATAAAGTAATCTTGATATTACAGCAGATGCCTCTGTCAAAACTGACGGCTATTTATTTAAGTAGCGTAATATTGAAATTGCAGTTGACAGGATTACATTCAGGTGTAGGGTCTAGGCTGTTTAAACAAATCGTAGGTAGTAGCATACAGCAGGTATATACATATATGTGTAGATGTAAAATAGTCACCAGTATCCAGCGAACGATGGATACCATATCGGGCACCTCGCTGACCTCGCCTGTCGTCTCTCTGTCTTACACACATTCTCTCTTTCTTCTCTTCCCAGTATGTAGTATATAGTATATAATATATAATATATAATATAATGTTAATGTAAGTGCAAGCTAAAGCTTTAATCACTTACTCCTTACTCCTTATATTATTCTCCGCCTCTTTTTTCAGCGCCTTATATACGATACTTTCAACGATTCACTGGACTAATTTATTTATTTCGTATAAATCCACCGGCTGTTTCTTTATTTTACTTTATTTATTATTTTTAATTATTTTTTACCGAGAAAATCACACCCGTCCAATTAAGACCAGTCGGATTAATTAACTCTTAATTTGATTTAAAAAATACATTTAATTTATTATGATAATTAAACGGCTTATTTACGTAATAATTAATGCATCATCAATATTATAAATTTATTTTTTTTTTTAATATTTATTTAATATAAAATGGTTATTTAATATTTTTTATATAATATAATAAACCAACCGGTTATTGCATTGTCATCCTTATTTTCTCGACTTTTATGGAATTCATTAACAAGATTATCAAGCGATTAAATAAACGTAGATGCAAATAGGTATTAATTCTTGACGAGCGAATTAAATAAAAAAACTAATAAACAACCGGCGAGTTCTCTTTATCTACATTATTAAGAAAATAATATAAGACCAATTTTTGTGTCTTAAATATCATTTGACAAAATCAATTTTTATAGTGTCATTGCAAAGGTCTTGACTTGAATTTGTGCCTTCTCAAGGTTCCATATCATTCCCAATGATAGTTAATTTATAATGATAAATATTGAAGCTGCATTCGAAAATGCTCTATCTCTAGCTACGTAATTAAGAAATAACCTTGTATCTTGTGAACTATTGACATTTTTAAAGATATAAGTTCACCTCGATGTTACACTCATCGAGACCTTTCATTTGAGTACCTACATCAATTTTTCATATATTTATATAAAATATATATATGTATATATGAAAAATATATAAAAATGCATGTGGGTACTTAAACGAAAGCTCTTGACTAGTGTAATATCGGGATGAGCTTATATCTTCAAAAATGTCAATATTTAATAAAGTACAGTGCAAATAATTAAGAAATTACCTCTTATTTTGTGAACTATTGACATTTTTAAAGATATAAGCTCATCCCAATGTTACACTCATCGAGCCCTTTCATTTAAGTACCCACATCAATTTTTTATATATTTTACATATTTATATATATGTATATATGAAAAATATATAAAAATGCATGTGAGTACTCAAATGAAAGTTCTCGAGGAGTGTAACACCGGAATGAGCTTATATCTTTAAAAATATCAATTGTTAAGAAAGTACAGTGTAATTTAACAAAATTCATTATTTAATTAAAAGCAAAATTTTTATTTATTTATAGTCCACGTCTCGGCACATAGTGACTGCAGGTTGCTAGTAAATTTTTTATTCTTATTCTCATTCTTCATCTTCTTCTTCTTCTTCTTCTTCTTCTTCTTAGTTTTTTCATTTGCTTCGTTTTGTCTTTATTCTATCAGAGCAATTTTGTAAATTTCTCAATTCTTCTTTGAGCGGTTGGCTGGTGCCCGCATCAGTGCAGCAGAATGGACCCTAATTTAGCCGGCGTATAATGGGACAGACCGAAAAAAATTGAGGTAGATCAGTAACGAGCCCAGCACAGCGAACAGTAGCAGACAGGAGCCAGGTATCATTACTGACCCGACAGAACAACCATTCGTGCGGTTTTTAGTATTATATATTGTGTATTATGTCTTCATGCCTTTATAATATAATATAATATTGTATATATCTTTATATCTATATGTATCGATACTAATACCGATACTTGTATCCTGCATTATATTATGTACTCATAAAAATGTTACTCATGTTTATAATCGCTGTAATCCGTCCCACGTGTTCATCACAACAATGAGGACAGCAGAGAAGCGTGCAGCAACTTTCCAAGATCCTTTACGACTTAGCTGAACCCAAATGATCAAAAGTGAAAGTTTATTTTATAATAAATTCACTTTTCAAATTTATTATTATTGATTTTCTTCTCAAGAAATATTTTTCTTTAATTAAACATGGTAATTATTTACAAATGGGGTCCATTATTTTTATTTTCATTTTTTTAAAGACAAAAAGCTATCAAAATTTATTTTTTTCTTTCACGATATTTTTTATCATAAATACGCCGTAAAAACAAGCAGAATAAAAAAAAATGTTAATTTTTCACCTAGATATGTCCAAAAATAATGAAAATTAAGTTAGCCGGCATCTAAAAATTTTTTTTATTGAAATAATTGAAGCAAAAAAAATAAAAAAAAAATTTCACTCGTAAAGTTTTTTACTTTAAAAACTATAAGTGTAATTTTTCAAAAATATTTTTCAGTTCTAATTTAATAAATAAAAAAAAAATCCAAAAATTAAAAACGTCGGCTAATTATAGAAATTAAGTTAGCCAATACCTAAAAATTTTTAGAATTTTTTTTTATTGGCAAAATTATTAAAAAAATTTTTCAGTTGTAAAAAACTTGAAAAACTATAAGTGCAATTTCTAAAAAATATTTTTTAACTGTTATTTAATAAATGAAAAAATATCCAAAAATTAAAATCGTCGGCTAACTTTAGTATTATCAAAAAATAACGTGGACCCGACTTGTAAATAATCACTAAAATAAAAACCTATAAGAAGCTATTGTAAACCGGTGATAATTTTTATTGACACTGAATTACCATTAAAAATAACCAGTACAAATATGGACACCTCTTGACCCTGATAATTAATATTTAACGTACGAGGTCATCGTTAGAACTCCCGCGAGGTTTGTTTATCCAGCAAGCTCCTTTAGCAAGTTATACGTTGTTTGTTGTATATCGAACGTCGTTACCTTGTCGCAACGTGGTCATGGCCCCTTCTTCTTAAGTAGATACTGGTGATGCTGAGGAGATACCCGCCCGTTCACTTTTACTAATTTCCCCGGTGACCATCATCGCAACCGGCAATCATTTGGTACCCACCTCCGCAATAATTATAATGATATGCAATAGATTACGTTACCGCAGGTATGCATCTAATCCGTCCAGGTAACTAAGGATCTTGTCTCAATCCCAATCCTGGTCCCAACCAGCATCAACATTACATTTAACTTTTTTATTACGTTGTAATAAAACTTTTTTATTAGTAACTCGCCGATACAATCTTACATCTTATTTCTTAGCTGGATTATTTTTAAAATATTTTATTTATTTTATTAGTGAGCATTAGGTGTGGAGGAGTCAAGCCGGGCATGGGAAAGTTTGGACAAGGTGACACTGGCAAGGTCGTCGTGGTGACGGACCAAAATCAGGTACTGTACTTTCTACATCAACCCAAGACATCACCAGCAACTCACGGACAGCCTATTTAAATTTTTTTCCTCAATATAAATTTTATAACATATTATAAAATTTATATTACATTATCTAACAGCCTCTTGAGAATAATATTTTATATTTTATAATATATGTCTATCTATATCTATTGCAAAACATCAGACAATATTCAAAGTATCCGATCGGTTATTTATCAATCTTTATAAGCAAGAACTCAGAGGTAAAACGTGATGTGATCACTTAACTGTTCAGTAACCAATATAATAGTTTTTAGAAAATAAATTAGATAAGGGTATATAATGAAATAATCTGAGTGATTAGATGGATAGGAAAAAAACAAAGTGACAGAATGATAGACGCAAGACTATAGACTATAGACTATAGACTACATAATACGCTTATCCTGGGTAACATTTAAAGAGAAAGGAACCGCGTGAATGAATGGAATTTTGTCGTATCTGTCTGATCTTGCTGATCGAGTTTGAAAGGTGTACGAGTACCCGCTGTCGCATAAAAGTAACTCGTGTTACCCCCCTGGTAACGCTCCATGGGAATCACCAGATTAATTTACCTGGTAATTACACTTGCCAACCACTTTTCGCGGTTAAACGCCACGCGTTTGATAAACTAATCGACGTTTACGTTTCCGACAATCGATTGTTTACGCTATTTTTTTTTTTTTTTTTTTTTTTCTGTTAAATAGTAAACAAAGTTATTAATGATTTGTGTAACCGGTTGGATTTTATTGATACTAAATTTAATAAAAGAGACAATTTTTTCTTTTTATAACTAATTATAATTTATAATTTTTTTTTTATTTATTGATTTATTTTATTTATTAAATTTTTTAACTTTTTATTTATTTATTTTTTTTTATTAATTTTTTTTTTTCATCAAATTATAATAAAATTATTTTTTAATTTTTAATTTTCTTCTTTAAAAAAAATTGTCAATTTTTAAAACTTAAAAATTAATTAACTACTTAAAAAATAAATAAAAAAAAAAAAATTAAAATAAAGAGAGTATAATTACCCTCTAATGTCTTTTCACCCTTTTAATTCACCTCTCTCGACACACGACAATCTGACATCCAACATCACCACAGCACACTTATCTCGTTAACTATAGCACGGATTCGCGGAAACTGCGTTTCAGGAGGTTCAAGTCTTAGGAGAATGCGAAGAACTAAGTAGCGCGCGGTAAGATATGCGCAAGCGCGATACCTCCCACTTAAGATCCTTGGTCTTTTCTTCTCTTCATCTAATATAATGTAATAATAAAAATAAATGTCCCCTCTAAGTAGACCTTTTTCCATACAATTCTCAATACAAGTACGGTAGTAAAACCAAACCTGTAACTTACAACTGAATATCCGAGACCAAGACCTAGAAGAAACACCAAGTCCTAGAGTTGATGTTAATAAAAATTTTTCTGATTCAGCATAAGTACTTCTTGACTTGATACCGGGAAGAAGAAGAATTTTCATTCATGTCTTATCTCTATTTTAATTAATATGTAAGACCACGTACGTCCGAGTTATGCACCGGACATCGGCTGCACTTTCAGTGGTTGATGATGAGCTCAGTGGATTCGAGTTACTCAACACGATAAATGGTGATGACGGGATGGGACTGTACGCGATGAATGCTGAGTTGGATAATACAATGACCAATCTGACACTAGTGTCAATAGAAACGTTGATATGACACTTTCTTCCCTTTATGAATGATAAATAATTAATATTAACAATCTTGCAGTCACTATGTGACTGCCGAGACTTTTGTACTGTAAATAAATAAAATTTTGCTTTATTAAATAATGAATTTTGTTAAATAGTATTGTACTTTTTAAAATATGGACATTTTTTAAGATATAAGCTCATCCTGATGTTACACTTATCAAGAGCTTTCATTTGAGTACCCACATGCATTTTGATATATTTTTCATATATATACATATATATAAATATATGAAAAATTGATGTGGGTACTCAAATAAAAGGTCCCGATGAGTGTAATGTCGGAGTGAGCTTATATCTTTAAAAATGTCAATAGTTAACAAGATACAAGGTCATTTCTTAATTATGTTAAATTGCACTGTACACTCTTAACTATTGAAATTTTTGAAGATATAAGCTCATCCCGATGTTACACTCATCAAGAGCTTTCATTTGAGTACCCACATGCATTTTGATATATTTTTCATATATACATATATATATAATATATAAATATATGAAAAATTGATGTAGGTACTCAAATGAAAGGTCTCGATGAATNNNATATAATATATAAATATATGAAAAATTGATGTAGGTACTCAAATGAAAGGTCTCGATGAATGTATTGTCGGGGTGAGCTTATATCTTAAAAAATGTCAATAGTTCTCAAGATACAAGGTCATTTCTTAACTATGTTAAATTGCACAGTACTTTCTTAACTATTGACGTTTTTAAAGATATAAGCTCATCCCGACGTTACATTCATCAAGAGCTTTCATATGAGTACCCACATGGATTTTGATATATTTTTCATATATACATATATATATAAATATGTAAAATATATGAAAAATTGATGTGGGTACTCAAATGAAAGCTCTTGATGAGTGTAACATCGGGATGAGCTTATATCTTAAAAAATGTCAATAGATCACGAGATACAAGGTCATTTCTTAATTATGTATCCAGAGATAAATCATTTTCGAATGCACTCTTAATAATATAGATAACAGTTGAAAAGATTAAATAAATTCATTTGTATTTATAATATAAATAGCATTGTAATACAAGTCTAGATGGTTCCTGGTACGAAGTTTATGTCGCCGATGCTCTTTTTCTTTCAATTAATCTTCTGATTTAATAATAATGATAGTGATAATGATAATGATAATTGTAATAGTAATAAAATAATAATTTTAGTTAAAAATTATTGACAGTCGACTAGTAGCGCTGATGAAAGTTAGCAGGCTGAGTTGGCTGAGCCGTCGAGTAAACCATCCCAGGAGGCTGCTGGTGAGTTATCGCATGACTCTGATGTTGGTGGAACTCTGGAGCGCCGTGAGTACCCAGTCTTGGTCGTTTTGGATTTTGACCATGATTATGCTCATTATTTCCTTGCTGCGGTTGATTCGGTTGCTATAATAAACAGTTTAAAGTTATTTATTTGAATTTCATTACTTTTTAGTTATTTTCAATTATTTTAACAACAGTATAGTAGATAGTCTGTACTTATTTACCGTTTGCTGCTGGTTTTGACGAGCTTTGTTTTCAGTCTTTTCATCAGTATCGTCATCCGTGAGGAATTCCCGCTTCGGATACGGAATCGGACACCCAGCAAAAATACTAAAAAGAAAAATAATTCATAAGTAAATTACTAGTTACACAAAATAGTAAAATAATAATTTTTATTATTAAAATCAATTATACTCTTGAGTCGGTTGTGGATCTTCTGAGAAATAGGGGTCTTGCATCGATTGCTCAGATGTTATCCGTTTATTTGGATCCATCATTAATAATTTTTGTAACTGCAGATTTTATAGAAAAAATAATACGTCATTGAAAATAATTATCCAGCGAATAATAATCACTTGTAATTTATTTAATTTACCAAACTAAACGCTTTGCTGTCTGGTTTTATTTTATGGCGATCCATATACTTGGTTAGTGAACAATTAGCATAACTATAATTATTAAAATGTCATTTATTATTTATTAGTATTACTTTAGAGCTTGAAAAGATAATAATGTATACTTACTTGGAACGCTTGAAGTCTTTTAGTAATGTAGGATGTTCGGGCATTTTTTTAATGTCCTCCCAGTCCTTCTCCAAAGGAAAGCCCATCACATTAAAAATACTGAATCAAAAATTTTTTTATTAAATAGTTTCTATCTAAGGAGCAAAAATTATTTAACTTACCGATCTAACTGGTCGTGATGATAAGGATTACTAGTTTTAATATCTTCTTGTCTACAATGAAATATTGGCTCGGAAGTTAATAATTCAGCAAATATACAACCAATAGCCCATATATCTATAATTTATTAAATTATTACGAGTGTTAACTAAATAAATTAAATTTACATAATTCTAAAAAATTTTAAAGCCAAAAGGGCGTATTATTTTTTTTTTTTTATCTTAATTAATTATTAGCCTTAAAATAAAGAAATAACACCGGTAAAAATAATGACTTCAACTGATTTTATTTAAAAATGAATATGGATTTAAATTTAAAAAAAACCAAAATCACTGACCTCATCAACATAACAACCCTAAAATCTTTTAAATCTAAAGCCTTTGATTTCTTCATAAATCTTGAGTTCGGGGAAAATCAGTAATTTTAAACTTTAATTTAATTTGTATAAATTTGGATAAGTGTTAAGTAAGTATTTAATATTCTTGTGTATTATTTTTGATAAATTACTAGCTATTGTAAATTTACACGTGAACTTTACATTAATTTAATAATTTAATATGTATTAAGTTTGCCATTTGGCTTCTATTCTGCCTTGGCATTAAAATCAAATAAATAAATAAAATAACAGTAACATTCTATTTGAAGAAAAATGTAATTGACTCAATTACAAAATTTTCATTTCTATTCATTTTTGTACCTCAGACACAGTTCCAAAAAAATACCATAGATATTACAAAGATTTATGTATTGATGATGGTAACAACTGTTGAAATTTTTTTTAAGATTAAAATATTTTTTCAAAGTAGCGAAAATCAAGAATATTGGAGCGAAATAGAAGTGAAAAGTGAGGACAAAGAGACATGAGCGAAAGTGAGATGCGGAAATATTACACGTGCAGGAAAAAAAGGAATAAGTGATTGGAGTTGCAGGGTATGTAAAGAGCAGGAAGAAAGTATAGAACATATCTTGATGTGTGAGGAAGTAAATAAAAGGCTAAGTGAAGAATGTAAAGAGCTGATGAATGAGTGGAATGTATACAAAGGCAGTGAAAGCATTATGAGAATAAAAATAATGGAGAAACTAAAAGGAAAAATTTGTAAAAATCTATGTAAATTAATAAAAGAAATAGAAAAAATACAAAGAGAGTGCGAGAAGGAAGAGTGTAATAAAAGCAGTGATAATAATAAGGTGCTGAATTTAATTCAAGTAAAACAATAAGATTGGGTCTGAATGAGTAGGATAAAGTATGAAAAATGTTAAGAAATTAATATTAAAAATAGTCTAAGAAAAAGCAATAAAAGAGTAAATAGAAAGTTAAGTGTATATTGGTAGCACAAATAAAGCATAATTTATTTAATTATAGTCAACTACAATGTGTAGTAATAATAGTGCAAGCCAAAAATTAAAATAAGAGAAAAATAGAATAAAGAGAGTAAATAATCTTTTATATGAAAGAAATATGTAAATACAACAATGTGACTTTGTAAAACACAAAAATTGTGATACAAATAAAACTTATTTATTATTATATTTTTTCAAAGTTTAGATTTACAAGCAATATATATTTATTATTTTTTACTTTCAGAAGCAAAAGATAATGATAATGGAGATGGCATCAGAATAGTGCCTAGCTAAATTGATATTTTAGTTTCTTCTTCAATCAAATACATATTCTCTTCAAATAGAATGAGTAACAGGGTCATTATTTTTATTTACGTGTTGTAACTTTTCTTTTTTCTTTAAGACTAATAATTGATTATGATTAAGAAAAAAAAAAGATACGCCCTTTTGGGTTTAGAATTTTTTTGTCTTAGAGCCAAAAGGGCGTATACAAAAAGAATTTTTTTATTCACTTTTAATATTATGAACATTTTTAGATGGTTAATTGAAGTGAAAAAAATTGTTTTTATACTTTTTGGCATAGTAACACGTTACGTACTCGGTAATTTCATAATTTTTGCCATAAAAATAATTTAAAAATTAATCAATTTACCGAGTATTGCACTTACAATTTTAAAACTGTAAAGTAAATACTTACCGATTGCTTTTGTATAATGCCTCGCTCCTAATAATAATTCAGGTGCTCTGTACCAAAATGTAACAACAACAGGATCAAGATCAGCAAGAGGTTTTAAAGGAGCGTTAAATAATCTTGCGAATCCCATATCTGCTATTTTAACTCTACCTCTTTCATTTCCTTCACCCATTACTAAAATATTTGCTGGTTTCTGATCACGAGTAATAAATTAATAAATTTAAATTAAAAAATTAAATACATTTAATTTAAAATATTAAGAAATGTCATTAAATAAGTACCAAATCTCTGTGAAGAACCCAATTGGAATGTAAATAATGAATACCATTAAGAATTTGATGCAATAACGACTTGACCATACCCTTTGGTACCATCACTGGCTTTTTGCTAGCTTTAGCAGCTCTGTGAAATTTAATTATGTGCTGAAATAAATATTTAAATTAATTAGTATATTAATTAAGTCAAGTAGATTTAAAAAGACATACCCAGAGGTCATGTTCAGCAAAATCGAATAGTAATGATACTTTTCTGTCGTTGTGTGAAAGAAATACCCTAATAAGTGTAATAACATTGATATGCTTCAATTCCCTGAGTAACTAAAATTAAATGTGATTAAAAAATAATTATTTTTTGAGACCTGGTGAATTTTTTTGCTAAAAATGGCAAGTACTTACAGCAATTTCTCTGCAGGCAGACATTGAGAGTCCAGTTCCTTCGATTTGTTTCAGCCCGAAATCTTTCGTGTCTGGCCTGGATTTAAATTCACTATCCGACACCCTGGTTACAGAGAAGAAATAGATAATTATAATTATAAGACACTGTCTAAATAATAAATAATAAAAAAATAATTAAATTTAAAGGAAGCTAACCCTTCTTTTCGGCGAGCTTTGTATACGTGTCCATAAGTACCTCTGCCGACTTTACACCCCTCAAACTCGAATAAATCCTCGACTTTGGTCCTCTCTTTTTGTGTCTTTACTTTGAAGTCATAATCCATCATATTTTAGGTAACATAAACGGAATTATTATAAAAATCATCAACTATTTTTTAAAGTCCAGGTATTCATTAATATTATAATTTACACAATAACTAAACTATCAGCGAGCTCTATGTTTACATATTTACATATTATTTGACGCGTAGGCTTTTTAGTTTTCTTTAATACCGATTATTGATAAGTAACCTAAATATTTTTAAATATTTTAATAATAATTAATTTAGCAGATAGTTGATAATTTTAAGAATTTTTCTAAAAAATAAATTGTAAAAAAAATTGACATTTAGAAATTTTCAAAGACTAAAAATGCAATTTTTTTAAAATAATTTTTTGGAACAAATTTTTTTATTAAATATAATTTAAAAAAAATTGTCCAGTGACGGCTAATTTAAATGTCATGGTACCAAATGTTTTGAATATGACCGGAAACAATGTACATACCTTTGCGCATGTGTAAAAATTAGTGAAAATGACTAAAATGACCATTGTTGTAACGTTGGTTGCATTTTAGTGGAAAAAAAATATTGGCGCGAACGCGAACTAGAGGAGTGATAGCTTTGTGTACACTCAGAATAACTCCAATTAAACAATTACAGCTTCAAGTAATAATATAATTAAATCAATAACAAATTCTGCTTAATATCAATAACTGAGCATGATAAATTAATTAATTATTATTATTATTATACTAACAATAATATTATAAAGTAAAAGTGTAAAATAAGTTTATAGGTTAAGTTGACAGTTGCTAATAAATTTAATGAAACTTTGTTAAATTATTTAGAATGATGGATGACACGACAACCGCACGTTTGCAAGGCTACGTGGTTGACAGCAATGAAGTTCTGGAGTTCAAGCTAGTTCGAGACGAACGAGATCTCGAGGATGCGGAGACTTCATTTGCTCCTGAGATGTCCCACCAGGTCTTCGGAGACAGTGAGACCATCTTCGGATACAAGGATTTAAAAATAAAGCTGTACTATTCTGCTGGGTCTCTAGAAACTTACCTGGGTATGAGTTATTCTGAAAAATTGCCAAAAGGAATGTTTGAGGGAGTTGAAGCTGATGACGTTCTGCCTAAGATAAAAGACAAGTTGGTTTCTCAGGTTCATGATAACTTGGATTCATTTATAAAAGCTCTGGCTAAAGATGACACTTTTAGACCAGCTGGAGAACTCATACATTCATTCACTGCTACCGGTATTTATGATTTTTTGTTTTGATACTTAAGTTAGCTGACAACTCAATTTTTTTCATAACTACCTAATCAATTTTAATAAAAAAATTTTAATATCAAAATTCAATTTTTAATACATGACTGTATATACAAAAAATATTAAATTTCAACAATTTTATACAAAGAAAAAGATCTTTTAATACCACCTCTTTTCGTACAGAAACTCACAAAAAAGCTATACTTATGACAGTAAAGTTAGCAGACATTAGAGAATTTTTTAATTTTTTTCAACAAAAAAATTTGTTCCAAAAAATAATTAAAAAAAAAATTGCATTTTTTATTTTTTTTTTTAATTTCTACATGCCAATTTTTTTTTTACAATAATTTATTAATTGAAAAAAATTCTAAAAATTATTTATTATCTGCTAAATTTATTTTCATAAAAGCTATAGTTTACTTTACTACCTGTATAGCCAGTTAATTTTAATTTATTAATAACACATTGAATAATTGTTGTACGTGTAAAACTACTATGCAAATATTTTCTTGAAGATTTCAATTACTAGTAACAATTTTTTTCAATTTAAAAAACTCAAGTACCATTTATTTATAATTGAAATAAAAAAAATCTGCAGTAATACCTACACTTACCCTATGTGGAATTTTTTTATTAAATTTTTTGAAAATAATTTAATTGCTTTAAATTTATAAAAAAATTCCTCATGTCAATTAACTTCAGTGTCATAATTTTATTTTTTTATAATTAAAGAGTAACTTTCAGTATTATGTGATTGAAATATTTTATTATTTAGATGAACAAGAAAAAACTCGTAACTTTGAAGTTTACAAAGCGGATATGACTTGCAAGGGATTCAAGGAATATCATCAACGATTGCAGACATTTTTACTCTGGTATATTGACGCAGCGAGTTTTATCGACATCGATGACGACCAGTGGCATTATTTCAATATGTTTGAAAAATTTACATCTACTTCTGGGTCTGTACGTTACTCAACTGTTGGTTTCGCTACTGTTTATCAGTATTACGCTTATCCTAATCACACAAGACCGCGTATTGCTCAAATTCTTGTCTTACCGCCTTTCCAAGGTTTGGGATTAGGCGCTAATTTACTGAGAGCTATGTACCGGCAATACATCGGCGATAATCAAGTCAAAGACATTACTGGTATTTATTATAATCAATTAACAGTTAATTATTGATAAAAAAATTATTAACGATATAATTACTGTTAAAAAAAATTTTAATAATAAAATTTAATTTCAGTGGAAGATCCTTCTCCTGATTTTCAACGAGTAAGAGACTACGTCGACGCACTGAATTGCGCAACTCTCCCGGCTTTCGGACGGGAATTCCTTCAAAGTAAATTCAACAAAGCTATGGCTCTGGAGGCGAGGGAAAAGTTTAAAATTAACAAGCGACAAGCTAGGAGAATTTACGAAATCTTGAGGCTAAAAGTCACAGACCTCTCTAACGAGAAAGAGTACCGTGATTACAGGCTTGAAGTAAAGAAACGTCTGAATGTTCCTTACAAACGCGAGCGCAGAGATCTTAAAAAATTGGAGTCTGTTGTCAAGAGTCTGGATAAGAAGGAAACTAACAACGTGATCCTTTTGCCCAATGAACAGCGCATTCAAGCACTCGAAAAGGAGTACCGAGCGCTTGAAGAAGAGTACAAGAAAGTTATAAAACGTCTTGACGAAACTTCCGAGCAGTAATTATCATTTTCTAGCTCATAGATATTAGAATTTTTTTTATACTATTATAATTTGAGTTTTTTTTCGTCCAGTGAGTTAGATTTTTTGAACCAACTTTGACACTTTCATTTATATATACTGTAAATAATGCTTGTAGAACAAGTATGTAATAAATACAGTTTTTCATAAATTTATTTATTTACTCATTTAAAATTTAGTTTATACTTTCGCGGCTTTTATAAATTTCAGAAGTTTTAATACCGGACACCAGATGTCTAATGTTTATTTTTTTTTTTTTTTTTTTTTTTCTTAGCAAGTGCAAGTAATCAGTAATGAATAAATATTTAAAGTTTTATAAATTAAATATTTTACAAACAAATTTAGGAATATGTCAAAAAATTGGGATGTAATTCTGTGTAAAGGATTGAGTGATAAAAATGAAAGTCAAGAAGAGTATGTCAAGTTTTTAAATGCAGCTGGGTACAATTGTCAAGTATTGAAGACACTGACTTTTAAATTTATAAATTTGGACATTCTCAAAAAATGTTTACATCATCCAGAATCTTACTCCGGTAAAATAATAATGTTTTTAAAATTAGCAGTCACTTGATCATTTTTTAATTTTATTTAACAAAATAATTTTTTTCCAAAAATTATTTATAAAAAATTGCATTTTTAATTTTCTAAAATTTTTATGACATTAAAGTTAGCAGTCACTTAAAAATTTTTCAATTTTATTTATCAAAAAAATTTGTTCCAAAAAATTATTTGAAAAAAATTGCATTTTTTATTTTTTAAAATTTCTAAATGTCAATTTTTTTTCTAATTTATTTGTTAAAAAAATTATTAAATATCTGCTAAATTAATTTTCATAATAAATAAATAAAATAATTATTCATAATTTATAAAAAAAAAATTACTTCACAGGTTTTATATTTACTAGCCCAAGATCAATTGAAGCAGTCAGTTTTGTAACAGACAATTTAGATGCATGGAAAAAACTGCCAGCTTTTTGCGTAGGACCTTCTACAGAAGCCTGTGCTAAAGAGTGTCTTGAATTAAATTTATGTGAAGGATCTCACAGCGGGAATGCTCGCGAGCTCGCTGAGTATATTGTAAATAAATTTAAAAAAAATATCAAACCTTTGCTGTATCCTTGCAGCGAAATATCAAGAGATACAATTTTAAAAGTTTTAACTGCCAATGACATTAAATTCGAGAAATTAAATGTGTATAAAACTTTACCAGCAGATTCGTTAGGAAAAGATTTATCAAAGATTGTTTCAAATAGGCCTCAAATTTTTGTATTTTTTAGCCCGTCTGTGGTAGAATTTTTGGTAAATGCTGCAAAAGAAAAATCTTTGTCACTAGATAAAATAAAATCTGTAGCGATTGGACCTGTAACAGCAGAAGCGCTAGTCAAAGCTGAACTATCCGTCACTGGTACCGCTGCTAAACCAAATCCTCAGTCTCTCCTGGAAGCTATAAAAAATATATCTTGATGATAATTTTAATGGCACTGAAAATAAAAATTAAGTTAGCCGACATCTAAAAATGTTTAGAATTTTTTTTTATTGAAAAAATTATTAAATAAAAATTAATTAAAAAAATGTCACATGTGGAAAGTTTTAAAAATTATACGTGCAATTTTGTAAAATTATTTTTTTTTTTGTTCTAATTTAATTAAAAAAAAAAAATCAAAAATTATTGAACGAGAATTTTTATTAATTTCCACATGTGAAATTTTTTAATTAAATTTTTTTCATAATAATTTAATTGCTATAAAATTATTAATGTCTCAACTTCAGTGTCATTAACTAGATATTTTAAAAAGTGATTTAATAAAACGATTATACATAAAATGTTTGATTAAAATTGTTATACAATTATTAAAATATATTTTTAAACATAAAAAAAATAACAAGCGTGGATTAAAATTAATAAAATAAAATAACTAATATCTATTTCTGTTGACAACATTGCCGAGTAAACAGAGTTCAGCGTTAACTATCGTCGATTGGTTCGCATAATAAGGCTGTGGAGGATTACCACCGTTGTACTTCATCTGGACGGCAGTCTCGTAGTCAGGTGCTGGTCTGTAAGACGGCAGAAGAGCACGAAGATTGTTAAGATCCGTGGAAGAAACTGAAACCACTGGCGGATAAGGCGTCGTCGAGAGATCGTTGTAACTAGTCCAGCGCATGGAGTCATCCGTGTTGCGATTTTCTAAATTCACCGAAGCTGTCTGCTCGGTTGAATCATTAGTATCGCTATCAAAGTATCCCGTTACTCTTTCAGAGGGTCGAGACTCCTGATGTTGCATGTAGAACGTGTGTTGAGCTATGCACAGCCTCCATGTGTACTTAGCGCTGCGTGAATCACGAAAGAAAAACTGCTTAGCTTCTTCATGCTCTGATTGACACTCTATTCGAAATGTTTTCTTGTGATTTATAACGTTGCTTATGTCTTTCCATCGGTAAAATTGGGTCGCTTGTGTCGATGGATACCCAACCATTATTCCGTTTATTGATATTCCAAGTACTACTTGATTATTAGCTTCATCCTGATTTCAAATATTTTTTTTTTTAGTTATTTAATCATCTATATTATTAA
This sequence comes from Cotesia congregata, assembly GCA_905319865.3. Taxonomy (NCBI): domain Eukaryota; kingdom Metazoa; phylum Arthropoda; class Insecta; order Hymenoptera; family Braconidae; genus Cotesia; species Cotesia congregata. The sequence continues at coordinate 3,370,672 of CAJNRD030001122.1, forward strand.
GAGAATAAGAAAAATTTTATGTCCAGGATAGTCATATGATAAAATCGTTTTTTTTTAGTGAAATTTAATCATTGCAAAGGTCTTTCATTGTGGGTACTCTAATGAAAGCTCTTGATGAATGTACCATTGGGATGAGTTTATATCTTTGAAAAAATTAATGGTTAACTCAATAGTTAAGTAAAGTGCAATTTAACATAATTAAAAAAACTACCTTGTATCTTGTGAACTATTGACATTTTTAAAGATATAAGCTCATTCCGATGTTACACTCATCAAGACCTTCCATTTGAGTACCCACATCAATTTTTCATATATTTTATATATATATATATATATAAATATATGAAATATATATCAAAATGCATGTGGGTACTCAAATGAAAGCTCGTAATGAGTGTAACATTGGGATGAGCTTATATCTTTGAAAATATCAATAGTTAAGAAAGTACAGTGCATTTTAGCATAATTGAGAAAAGGCCTTATATCTTGTGAACTTTTGACATTTTTTAAGATACAAGCTCACCCCGACAATACACTCATCGAGACCTTTTATTTGAGTACCCACATCAATTTTTCATATATTTATATATATTATATATATGTATATATGAAAAATATATCAAAATACATGTGGGTACTCAAATGAAAGCTCTTGACTAGTGTAACATCGGGATGAGCTTATATCTTCGAAAACGTCAATAATTAAAAAAGTACAGTGCAATTTAACACAAGTCATTATTTAATAAAGCAAAATTTTATTTGTCTATAGTCCACAAGTCATGGCAGTCACATAGTGACTGCAACGTTGCTTGTATCAATAATTGGAGTATAAAAAATTTCATTAATTAGGTGAAATAATTACCTTGGCAGTAAATGATTCATGACCGTATCCTTCTAATTGAACAACGCTGGATATATAATATTCTTCAGCAACCGCTTGAGTTACTCCAGCCAAACTTTTATACTGACAAATCGCTGAATGTAACAATCCATCTTTACCATTTGCTTCAGCATCTATTACATCCTAAAATAAAAAAAAAATAATTATTAATTAATTACTCAACAATCTTCATCAGAGTTTATAAAGTAAATAAGAAAGTTACTTTAGGAAAAAAGGCACACTGTTGAAGGCACTCGAAAGTATGTCTCGCAGGGTCATAGTTCCCCAGCTCAGCTTGCATCGAGTAACTAGCTAGCGAAGTAGCTTGTCTCGAGCTACATTGAATTCTTCCCTCCAAAATATCACTCTTCAATTGCAAATAATAATGATACCTGGTCATATCGTCTTGTATCAACTGAACATCGGTTATGTAAAACATAATCCTGAGATACAGACTGAAACTCTTGGCCTCTTTTTCCAGCTGTCTTTTCAGCGGCTTGTCCATGTCAACCCACCTTGCCGAAGGCTCCCCATGTCTGCAGATGTACCTCAAACCGAAGAAGTCGGGCTGTCCCAGCCCCAGCCGCTGCGTGACATTTTCCAGACACTCTTGACCCAAACTGTCAATCCCCAAAGTACATTCTATCGAAGTCTGGTCCAGCAGCTCTACACATATTACATATTGGTTTTTAGACACTACGTTGTACTGGCGACTTTTCTTCAGATGAAATTTGAATGGCATCCTAAAATATTTTTAGAAATTTTATTAATACCTACTCTCTGAGTACTTATATATAAAAGTTATTTATTTATAAATTTTTCTACTTACTTTTGACTGAAGTTAATATTTTTATTTATTTTATTTTGATCAGATAAATTTTATTTTATTTCACTTCACATTATCAAATCTATTTCAATGATAAAAACTTTGATTTATTTATGCTCATGCTTATTCATTTATTTATCAATATTTGACTGGTGTATATAAATAAATAAATACTGAGTATTGTCAGTGTGAAAAGTGACGCGCTTTAAATCTATTTACAACTAACTACCACATACTTTTGTATAATAATACTCAAAATATACACAAAAAGCAGAAAATATACATTAAAAATTATAACACTGAAGTTAGCCGTCAGCTGTCAATTTAAAATTTTTTTTTAACAAATTAATAACAATAAAAAAATGCTTCTAAAAAATTTTGACTTTAATTTTTACTAATTTTCAAAATGAAAATTAAGTTAGCCGACATCTAAAAATTTTTATAATTTTTTTTTATTGAAAAAATTATTACAAATAAATAAAATAAAAATTTCATTTGTAAAAAACTTTAAAAACTGTAAGTGCAATTTTTAAAAAATTTTTTTTTGTTTTAATTTAATTATTGGAAAAAAATCCAAAAATTCAAAACGTCGGCTAACTTTAGTATTATATTTTCAAATGTGGAATTTTTTAATTAAATTTTTGTTTATAATAATTCAATTGCTATAAAATTCTATATTTTTATCTGTCATAATACTAAAGTTAGCCGGCATTATTAAATTATTAATATTTTTAGTTCTTTTTTAATTATTTAACTAGAACTAAATACTATGTTTAAAAAATTGCTCTTATAATTTTTCAAGTTTTTTACAAATGATATTTGTAAAAATTTTATGACATGAATGTTAACAGTCACTTAACTATTTTTCAGTTTTTTTTTGACAAATAAAATGACACTGAAGTTGAAAGACAGAAATTTTTTTAGCAATTAAATTATTATAAAAATTACAAGTAAAAATTTTTAGAAGTTTATTATAATTGATTTGTTAAAAAAATTTTTAAAATTGACAGCTGACAGCTAACTTCAGTATTATCAAATAAATTTGCTCTGAAAAATTATTTTTAAAAATTTTTACAAGTGAATTTTTTAAATAATTTTATTTGTCAAAAAAACTTTTAAAATTATCAAATAGGTATCTGCTAAATAAATTTTCATAACATTTTGAATTGTCAGCTAACTTCAGAGTATGATCTGAAAATTACCAACACTCTAGAGAAATTAAAAATTCTCTATAAAAAATGTTTTGGTTAAAAACAATTGAATCCGATTGGTCAATATTTTTCTGCTGATTGTCATAAAAGAGCAACACACCAGTGGCAAGTAGCATAAATTAATCACCATCACCATCACTTAACCGGTATTAGATGAATAATTGTACTACGACTACGATTCTCAGAACAGAGACTGTGTTTGTGATTACAGAACGCGATAGTACTTGCTAGTGGGCCGATCCCCTGGTAATCGCTGTCAATTTAAAACCAACTAGCATAGCCATCAGTTAAAGAGTATACAAATTTATTTTCATTTGTTTATTAACTAACAATATAATAAAGATGGCTGATAACAAGGAACCACCACCACTATTTGATCAAGTTGACATTAACAGAGACAATGAGCTGGAGGATGATGATGAAGATATTTTTGCTTCTGCTATCCAGGTAAATAAAACATTTAATTGTTACATTTAATTGTTGGGATTATTTTGCTGGTGCCGATGACATGCAATATGTTAATTTTATCACAGGATCAAAATCCACTGACCAATTCTTCTTTCAATGGAGTATCAGTGACAGCTGAGCTTCCTAAATTGTCTTTACGAGATGCACCTGATGACAATTCGTATTCCACGGTGTCAAGTCCAGCTCCAGGACCTCTGAGTTCGCCACTGGGTATGTCTGAAGACATGGGAGATCTTCATGAAGTGCCAATTAATGATGAAGCGACTGGACAATCGCTTAAACAGTCTCAATCTCTTGAAGAAGTAATTAATTAAATTTATTTTACAATTTATTAATAATAAAATTTTAAAATTTATTTAATTTATAAATTTACAGTTTATTTATGACATTAAAGTTAGCTGTCACTTGACCAATTTTTAATTTTATATAACAATTAAATTAATTCTAAAAAATTATTTATAAAAAATTGCATTTTCAATTTTTTAACATTTCTAAAAGTCAATTTTTTTTCTAATTTTTTTTTTTTGTAGTAATTTATTTCCATAAAAAATTATTAAATATCGGCTACTTTAATTTTCATACAATTTATTAATAATACAATTATTAAATTTATTCAATTTATAAATTAAAAATTTAATCTAGGTGCCGACAGAGTCGACGGAAACTCTATTAAAAATAACAGTAACATCTCCACAAAAAATCGGCGAAGGAATGAGTGCCTACGTGGTGTACAGGGTCGAAACAAAAACCAACATGCCTATTTTCCGAAAGAGAAGTTTCAGCGTTATCAGAAGATTCAGCGATTTCCTCGGGCTGCATGATAAGCTCGTCGAAAAATATCTGAGAAGCGGCAGAATCATTCCGCCAGCGCCGGAGAAGAGCGTTATCGGTATTGCTCATTTTATTTTTTATCCTTATCTATATCTCTTTCATTACATATATGTATACGATACTAACAATTAATTCTTTTGTATTTAGGTATGACGAAAATAAAAATGTCCGGTGATAAAAGCCAGGAACAAAATTCAAGCTCTACGGAATTTATCGAGAGACGCCGAGCTGCTTTGGAGCGATATTTAAATAGAACAGCGATGCATCCGGTTCTCAGCGTCGATCCTGACTTCAGGGAATTTTTAGAAGCTGGTAATTAACTTTATTACCACCATTAATTAAGAAATGACCTTGTATCTTGAAAACTATTGACATTTTTAAAGATATATATATATCAAAATGCATGTGGGTACTCAAATGAAAGCTCTTGATGAATGTAACATCGGGATGAACTTATATCTTTGAAAATATCAATAGTTAAGAAAGTACAGTGCAATAATTTAACATAATTAAGAAACGACCTTGTATCTTGTGAACTATTGATATTTATAAAGATATAAGCTCATCCCGATGTAACACTCATCAAGACCTTTCATTTGAGTACCCACATCAATTTTTCATATATTTATATATATTATATATATGTATATATGAAAAATATATCAAAATGCATGTGGGTACTCAAATTAAAGGTCTTGATGAGTGTAATATCGGGATGAGCTTATATCTTTAAAAATGTCAATAATTAAGAAAGTCCAGTGAAATTTAACAAAAGTCATTATTTAATAAAGCAAAATTTTATTTATTTATAGTTCATAAGTAACGTTAATCACATAGTGACTGCAAGGTTACTAGTACATAGTTATTGATTTTAATTAACTTATACTAATGTAATAATATTAATTGCTTAATTAGATATGGAATTACCGAAAGCTACGAGTACCTCGGCGTTGAGTGGTGCTGGAGTAATGCGTCTCTTTAACAAAGTAGGCGAGACAATGAACAAAATAACTTACAAAATGGATGAAAGTGATGGGGTAAGTCCTAAGGTTTTTTTAATTATGTAAAAAAAATAAAAATTAACAAAAAGATTAATAAATACCTATTAAAAGCCTCGCTGCATGCAATAAAAAAATCATAAGACTATGACATACTTTTTTGTTGCCTGCATTAGGAGGGTAAGGTACGTTCATTAAATTTCGCAGCATCAAACGCTTACATCGTCACTCAGCATTTGCTTTAGCATTACCCATTGATAGTTATTGTTTGATTGTATTTTCATTTTTTAAAAATTATTTACAGTGGTTCGAAGAAAAAACTGCCCAGATAGACTCGCTGGACACCCAGCTAAGAGCACTACATTCCGCTGTTGAAACTCTGACCAATCAGAGACACGAATTAGCCAACTGTACTGGTGCCAGTGCCAAGTCGATAGCAGTCCTAGGTCATGGAGAAGTTGGAGTTTCCTTAGGGAGAGCCTTGGCTCAGTTGGCTGAGACTTTGGAGAAGGTCGAAGTTGTTAGACGCGCTCAGAGTAATAGTGATCTTTATCAGTTTGGAGAAATGTTGAGAGATTATGTTGCTCTTATTGGTGCTATTAAGGTACAGAATCAATAATTTTTGTTGGTAATTATTTACAAGTGGGCCATAACTAGGTGAAAAATTACATACATAAAAAAAACGAACAATTAAAAAAAAAAATTGAATATTACAATTTTCTAAAAAATTTATAATTTTTTTGAAAATTTGTTAAAATTGTGATAATCAACTTTTTTTTTTAATTGTTCATTTTTTTATGTAATTTTCAAAAAAAAAATATATCAATAAAATTAAATAGAAATTTCGTTAAAAAAGATGAAAATGAAAATGGTTGACCCCACTTGTAAATATTTACCTTTTTTTTATGACACAGAAGTTGACAGACACTAGAAATTTTTTTATAATTTAATAGCAATGAAATTATTGTGAAAAAAAATTTAACAAAAAATTCTACATGTGAAAATTGAAAAAAAAAAATAATTACTGAAAATTTTTAAAAGCATTTTTTTATTGTAATTAATTTGTTATAAAAATTAAAAAAATTACCAGTTGTCAGTTAACTTCAGTATCATTTTTTTTTTTTATTAAAATAAAATAATAATAATTTATATTTAATAATTTTAGGATGTTTTCCATGAACGAGTAAAAGTATGCCAAAACTGGCAGCACGCTCAAATGATGTTAAACAAAAAACGCGAACAAAAAGCGCGACTGGAACAAGCAGGTAGAAGCGATAAAACAACGCAAGCAGCTACTGAAGTCATCGACTGGGAAGCGAAAGTAGACCGAGGTCAAGAAGAGTTTGATAATATTTCCAAGATGATAAAAAAGGAAGTCGAACGATTTGAAGTGTTGAAAGTCGACGATTTTAAAAAACAGCTTACAGAGTATTTGGAGGCGATGCTTCAGCATCAAAACCAATTAATCAAACACTGGGAAAGCTTTTTACCCGAAGCCCGGGCTGTTGCATAAATTATTCGTTCTATTATAAAATTCCAATTACTTTTACTTTAAATTTTATTTTATTTCTTTTCGTGCAATTTCACGTTGAGTTGGTTTAAATAATTATATATATAAATCGATTATACTGCTGTCTATTTTTTAGCAGGTACCATTATGTCTACATAAGTTTAATTAAAAACTGTTTTTATAATTAATTAATTATTATTATTATTAATCATTCAGGGAACAAGCTGCCAATCCTTTTCCTTTAATCAAGCGATTTTATTTTTTTCAGCGAAATAAATTAAGTAAGATAATTATTAATAGTAACTAAAAATAAATTCTTTGTTAGAGATAATATTAATGGACAATAAAAAATGTTATAGGAGATATATATGTATATATTTTTTTTTATTGATAAAAAAAAAAACACTACTTAAAATTTTTAAATTTGTAGACTTAACACAAGGCTGGCAATTATTTAATAATTAAATAAAAAACAACCAGCTTAAAGATAAATAAAATAAACATTTTTACGAATCTCATTAAAAAGGCCTTGGATAATAGACCAGACGGTTAATTGGACTTTGGCAAGCAATGGCTCTACGAGCTAGAGTTTTGGAGTTATATAAAGAGGTAATTACTTGTATTTAAATTAATTAATTAATTTTTTATTATTAATAAAATTGTTTTTTAACACTTACTTAATTAGTTTTAGCAATTAAATTATTTTTTTATTTATTTAGCTCCTTTATATGGGCAAGGATTATCCTCAAGGATACAAATTTTTCCGAGAAAATCTGAAAAAAGCTTTTATGAAAAATAAATACGAAACTGACTCAGAGAAAATAGAAAAGATGATCGATCGCGGTAAATATGTCATGAAGGAGATTGAATCGCTGTACATGCTGAAAAAATATCGAACGATGAAGAGGAGGTATTACGAGGAGCCAAGTTCTAAGCAGTTGTAAATAGACAGATTTTTTTTTAACTCATTCAAGAAAACTCACTTTTAAAAAAAATCTATCAGAGTAATCTCACACTGCCTTATTTTTTTAACAGCAAAAAATTATAAAATAAATGTCAATTGTAATTTTTAATAAATGTAAATAAATTGAATATAAACACTAATAGATCATAACCTTCAAATTCACTCCTGTCATGGTCAGCTGATCAATAGTGGGATTAACATTTGTAAATAAAAGCTTGTTATTGATTTTTTAATTATTGTTTATTAGTATGAAGGTGTTTAATTGATTGTTTATTGATTATTAAATATTTATTTTGTGAAAATGGTTCTTTGCATTGCAGTTATCGGTAAAGATGTAAGTAACTTGTACTTATGACATTAAATGAAAATAAAGTTAGCTGACATTTCAAAATTTTTAGAAATTTTTTATTGAAAAAATTTCAATTAACTGATTAAAAAAAAAAATTTCACATGTAAAAAACTTGAAAAACTATAAGTGCAATGTTTTAGAAATATCTTTTTAGTTGTAATTTAATTAATAAACAAAAATCAATAATTTTTAGACCTCTGCTAACTTTAGTGTCATTGACATTAAAGTTAGCAGAACTATTTTTTAATTTTTTTTTTAACAAATAGATTTTTTTCCAAAAAATTGCATTTTTTATTTTTTAAAATTTCTACATGTCAATTTTTTATTCTACTTTTTTTGCCATAATTTATTTGTTAAAAAAATTATCAAATATCTGCTAAATTAATTTTTATCTTGTATTTTGATAAAAACTAGCTCTTGAAATATTCTATTTTATGTTTCTCTAATAACATTTATTTATTTATTAGAATTCACCACTTTATATTAAATGTTTATCCGAAGAAAGTGAAGTTGAACTTCATTACAAAGTTCATACGTCAATGACATTAAAGTTAGCATGAACTATTTTTTAATTTTTTTTAACAAATAGATTTTTTTCCAAAAAATTGCATTTTTTATTTTTTAAAATTTCTACATGTCAATTTTTTATTCTACTTTTTTTGCCATAATTTATTTGTTAAAAAAATTATCAAATATCTGCTAAATTAATTTTTATCTTGTATTTTGATAAAAACTAGCTCTTGAAATATTCTATTTTATGTTTCTCTAATAACATTTATTTATTTATTAGAATTCACCACTTTATATTAAATGTTTATCCGAAGAAAGTGAAGTTGAACTTCATTACAAAGTTCATACGTCAATAGATATTATTGAAGAGAAGTTAAACACCGGGAATAAAATAACAGCCACTGACAGCAGAGAATTATTTTTAGGACTACTCCATTTTACAGATGAACATAAAATGTAAGTATTTATTTATTTAATTAATTATTATTTTTAAAATAAATTTATTTATTTGTTTATTGTTCATTTATAGTTTCGGGTATGCAACAAATACCAAGGTCAAGTTTGTTGTTGTCTTGCAGACTCCAAGTACCACTGTTAGAGACAATGATGTCAGAATGGTTTGTTGATAAAATATCTAAATAATTAAATAATTTGAGACATAACTAATTCATTTTTTAAATATTTAGATTTTCCGAAAACTTCACACGGCTTACTGTAATGCTATTTGCAATCCATTTTACATTCCTGGGGATCCTATTGAATCTAAGTAATTATTTTTAATTATATGCGACAATTGATGATTATTGAATTAATAATATATATTAATTTTTCAGGTCATTTGACGCGACTGTAAAAGACATAATGGGAATTTAATAAAAATAAGTTAAATAATTTTTTTTAAACTTGTAAAAATAAAATTTGGTGAAAATTATTCTTGATGCATTTTTTCACCCGCATAATATTTTCTTTTACATTTAATTTTATAAAATTTTAATTATCCTGAAATTAGCAGAAATCTTCCAATTTTTGAAATTTTATTAACAAATCAATTATAATTAAAAAAATATATTTTTTAAAATTCACATTTATAATTGTTTTGAAATTTCTACATGTGACATTTTTGTACTAAATTTTTTTCATAATAATTTCATTGTTATAAATATTTTAAAAAATGTAAAATGTCTGTTGATTTCAGTATCATAAATTTTAACTAAATAAGTTTCCTTAATATTATTAAATTATATTTATCGTCAACTTGATAATCTATCAAACATTTTTTTCTAGGAAATTATTTTAAAAAATGAGATACTTATAAAATTAATAAGAAATAAGTATTAAATAAATAATTATCACAGCGGAACTATTTTAATATGATGTAAGATCCGTTTTAATTATTCAAGTGACAGGAAATGGAGAAAAAAGATATTTTTTAATATTAATAAACAACTTTTATGATTAATTGTAATTAAAAAAATTTTATAATTGTAAATTCAATATTTTTTTTGCTATTATATTTTTTAAACAATAATTTATAATTAGAACTAACTTCAGCGCATGCGCAGAAATTTAAACGAATTTATATGACGAATCATGGGGTTTCCAATTACAACTACTTCGCTGTGAAAAAGTTATGGGAATCCTGAAGAAGTGAGTATAAAAACCCCGACACTCATCATCGGAGTTCATTATTTTCACGCAAGCAACTCTAGCAGATTCATATAAGCTCTATATATTTTCAATCGCATTAAATAAAATCATCAAAAAATTAAGGTATGAATTTTTAAGTAATATTTCTTCAGTTATAATTTTTAAATATATCACTTTGTTAATAATAATTTTAATTCACTTGAAAAAATATAATTAAATTTTTTGATAATCATTACAATACTGTTTGATAATTAATAAGTTTTATTACTCCATAGAAAAATTTTCTAATTATTTTTTCTAATTTTTACAGATGTCGGACAGAGCCGGAAACGCTAACCGCACCAATCAATGCAACCCAAATCACGCACCAACCGGACCTGGTCATCAGGCGGGTTACCATGGATCTGGTACTACTTCCGACCGTAACAACCACAGCCGTCAGTGTAATCCCCAAGACATTAAATACGGAAAAAAGTGAATAATAACATAACATTCATTCCTTAGCAGTATTTTTTTATTCAAGCATTTTGCTTACATTACATCATTAAATTTTTATAAAAGTTGCTGTACTGTAAGCAAAACTCTAAAAAATAATGCTAAGGGATTCTATCAAGTATAAAATGTGGAACAATTATTTGTAAAAATGTTTCTTTAAATAGCATTTTATAATAAAATATACTCAAATCTAAATTTTAATTTGTATATCTTCTCAATTTCATATTTCTTCCTTTAATAATCCTTGAATTAATTTAGTTTATTATTTTAATTATTAATTATTAAGTAACATCCGTCGAATAATTTTTGCGCCGTTAATTTCTAAGAAGAAATGAAGAAATAACTTTAAAATAAATATAATACAGGTAAGTTAAATTCATTATTTAAATTAGTTTTCTAAATATTTTTTTTTATAACTAATTTTCAAATTATTAAATTTTATATTATTATTATTTATTTTCAATGCATGCTTTTGAAGCATTTACATTTTCCATACATCATTTTACATGTTTTTATAATCACTCAGTGTTATCACACATGTTACTATTACACTAATTTTCTTACAGACTACTGTACAATATATTTTTAGTCTTATATCTTCACATAATTTGGATGTTCATAAAATAAGTAGTTCTAAATGTTTTACAAAACTCTGTATGGCAAACATTGTACAAACTGGAGCATAATATTTACTCTTACTAATTAATACTATAGTGACTTATATAAATATTAATAATAATTTTTTTTAACTAAAATAATGTATTAAATTCTATGTAATATGGAACCAGATTAATGGCTTTGCTGTAGGGTTCATTGAACTAATAAAATAAAATAATGACCATAGATTTACACTCATACACATATTTTCTCCTCAATTAAATAAACTCATTCTCTCCATTTACTCTCTACTTTCCTAATATACTCACACATCTCTTTAACCACAGATCCTCTCAACATTTCAATTATTGGCCATCGCAACTCATTCTCCAGTTTTTCCCCTTTCCAGCTAGATATATACTCCACAACCCGCTCCTTCTGTAGCTTCATTATTTCACTGCAGCTGAATATATGCTCTAGGTTCTCTCTGACTCCTCCACATAATCTGCAGCTCCAGTAGTCTTTGAAACCTTTCCTTGCTCTACCGACATTGCCACACCTGAGTCTGGTCCAAGTCTCTTTGTCTTCTTTATTCTCAGCTTCTTCATTTAAATATTTCGCTCCTAGCTCCTAGGCCTGGTAGTATTTCTTTGAACAGCGGGTTGAATTCCGAGTCTACGATCTTCTATTAAATTTTATATTATTATTATTATTATTAATTTTTTAATTTTTAAATTAAACTGCAAGTTACAAAATATAAAATAGCTTGATAAAATTTTTTTTTCTTTTATCTTAAAATAGTTTTTTTTTCTTCTCTAAACTCAATCACGATTTTAATAATTCTCGTCCGGCTTATAAACGTTAGTGCGTAAAAAAAAATTTTTATTAGTTCTTGGGCCCGATAATAAAGTTCCGGCAACCACGAGCATTTAAAAAAAGCAATAAAACATGTCAATGCTGGTATATGAAAGATTGAAAGTTAGTATTTTAATAAAAAAAATAAATATGCAAAGTTATTTACTTTTAGTTATGGTTTGAAATTATTTTTCGCATAAAATTTATTTTAACAAAAGTAATTTAATCTTGAGTACGTGACTTCTCACAAAACTTTACCGAAAAAAAAAAATACAAAGTTATTACAAAGTTTATATTTAGTAAGTTTATGATTTAAAAGCGTAAAGATTGGCAAGAATTATTATTCATTTATTAATTTATTTGTTTACATGAATGCCAATTTGCATTGTACATCTATTAAAATATTTTTTAAATTATAAATTATCAATTTTAAATTATAAATTCTTTTTAATTATTAATTTAATAATTATATATTTCGTTTTTTAATTTTTATCTTTCAAGTTTACACAATAAGTATACACGCACTTAGATTCATAATTTCTAGGTATAAACAAAAGCTCCATTGAGAAAACGACGAGAACTCTTCTCTCCCCTAGAACTCTTCCCAGTATATAAGCCCCAGATCATTACTGCCAGAGCACATTCTTCGCTGAATCTATAACGAAGCTCCTACTACTGTTTTTATTCAAATAAATATCAAAGGTTTAATTAATTTACACTGTTTTAAATAATTTATAATTATTTTAACAACTTTTAACTTAATTTAAAAATAATTTTTATTTTTTCTAGTGATAATTGTTAAATTATAAATTATAAATTATAAATTATAAATAATATTTCTTCTTTATTGTGATTTTTAAATTTTATTTTTGCAAGTGACTTAAAATGTTCCTTTTGTAGAAAAATAATTTTATTTTGTGATTTATAGATGGACAAAGCTGCTCAAGATAACCGAAGAGATCAATGCAATCCTGATCATAAGCCATCTGGTCCAGGACATCAAGCTGGGTACCACGGACAAGGTGGCAAAGCTGATCTGGATAACCACGCAGAGCAAAAGAATCCAAATAACCCGAAGTACGCCGGTAAAAAGTGAAAAATTAAATGATTGTTTTAGGTATAAAGTGTGGAACATTTTTTTTGTAACAATGTTTCTTTAAAGAGCATTTTATATTAAAATATATGAAGCAAAATTAAAATTTTACTTGTTTTTTCTTTTTTATTGCATATTTTTAAAAATAATTTTATTAAATTAATTTTTTAAATAATTATTAGTTAAGTATTACCTAATTTAGTTTATTATTTTAATTACTTTTAAATATTTACTCAATTTAGATAATAATTTTATTAATTTTCTTCTCTCGGCTGGGATACCCAGTATCCCCATCGTGCAAATTGGTTTTCATCCAATCCGTCATGAAAAACTTTTATTCTGACACGTCCTGAATCTGTAATAATAATAATAATTTTTTTATTTAAATCAATATTTTATCTAAAAGATAAAAAATATAAAAGAATTAATAAAAAAGTTTTTTTATTATTAATTAAATTGCCTATAAAAAATCTTCATTATTTATAACATTAAAGTTAGCTGACGTTTTTAATTTTTGGATACTTTTTCATTTATTAAATAACTAAAAAATATTTTTAAAAAATTGCACTTATAGTTTTTCAAGTTTTTTACAAATGAAAAATTTTTTTTAATAATTTTATCAATAACAAAAAATTCTAAAAATTTTTAGGTGTCGGCTAACTTAATATTCATTAATTATTTCATTTAAAATAATAATAATAAAATCTAAAAATGTAAAAAATCATCATTAATAATTTTTTTTATTTAAAAAACTAAAAATTTATTTAAATAAAAATTTTTATTTAAAATTAAAAAATAAAACTCACTATCATCATCTTCTCTGCGACTTATTTTTAATTTCTTCTGATTTCTTCTTGTTGAATCCGCTTTGATGCTCGTGAAAATTGCACAAACTATTAAAACAACCATCTAAAAAACAATAAGTAAGTATATGATAAACAAATTATTTATTATTATTATTAAAAAAAAATTTTAACTCACCAAAATCTTCATATCCATTACATGGATGCTATAACTTAAAAGTACGAATATAAAAATTTGTGAAGCTGACGAGACTTTTATTGATTTCCGATGGAGAAAAAGCAAAGAGAAATTATGTTTCCACCGAAGCGAAACATTTTTCGGGGATAAAGAAAACGAAAGCATAAATGATCAGTCATGACAAATTTTCACATTATATTTTCATTTTTTTTTTTTATCATGGAAGCCCATTACATTATTTTATTTTATAATTTATATAATAATTATCATTTCTATTTATAATTGTGTTATAATACACTTGAGTTTAACATTACGAGTTTTCAGAGGCAAATGGAATAAATCCCACTGGATTCGTTGTGCCTTTAAATTTCTCTTTATTCATTTCTTCTTTATATTTTTTGCTGCATTTTAGGTAATTTTTTTTTTTTTAATATATTACAGGCATTTTTATAATAATTATTTACGGTTAAATCTCATTTTTATTTGTAACTTTCTACACCAATAAAAAGTTTAAAAAATTAATCTTACGCTGGAAGAAATTTTAATAAAAAAAATTACATCAATATTCGACAAATAATTTAAAACAAAATTATTAAATGTAAAATTTATCCGTAAGTAATTATTAACACTTTTTAGCGTTTTATAATATACATATTTATTATATTCCTCTCAATTTATTTGTCTTAACAATAAATATAGTAAATAATATATAATTTATTTATATATTTTTTTTTTAATTTAAGGTAACGTCAATATCATTATTGTCAATAATTTTAATCGTTAGAATTATATTTATTAGTTATCAATTATTATGGAAGACTCATGATTATTTAAAGATCATTCAATTGATACTTATTCATCATTATTATTAGTATATATAGTTAACTATTGTCATAATTAATAACATTTATAGTGTATTTATAATTGCATTGAAAAAAACTCAAAGCAAAGAAATAAGACACGATCCATCGATCTGCTCTTTAGTTTTTTCAATAAAACTCGTTGAAATAATAAGAATAAAATTATCATAAAAATTTTTCTTTTTTAAATTAATTTTCTTAAAAATAAAAATTTAAAAAAATTGACAAGATTATTTTTATAGAAAATTTAATTTCCTAAAAAAAAAATTTCTTGTAATTTTTTTGTCTAAAATTTTAAATAATTAAAATAAATTTTTGCACTGTGTTATTGTTATTAATATTAATTAACAAAGATAAGAATATTTTTTATAGAAAATTTAATTTCCTACAAAAAATATCTCTTATAATTTTTTAATAGCTTCAAAATAATAAAAATAAATTTTTGCACTGTATTATTGTTATTAATATTGATTATAATAATAAATTAAAACAATAAATTTATTTTAAAACAATTAACAAATGCACTATACTCTAGTTAATCCTATGATAACTCTTAAAATTAATGATAATGACTAATCAGTAACTGATCTATCGATCTTACGTATAAGACCTTGGAAGACATTGGATTTGATCGTTTGATAATTTATTTTTCATTTTATTTATTTCTTATCAATAATTATTATTGCGTATTGTTTATAATTTTAATTTTTTCAATTTATTTATCAATAATCGCAACAAAATCACCATTTTGAACTTTATTTTTATGCGCTAATTTACCTAAAATTTTACGTACGTAGTTATATCTTTACACTTAAGTAATTTTCAACTGTCTTTTATAATGTTATACAGTTATAAAATCCAAAAAAAAAAAACGTAGCCAACATTATATAATTATTATTATCAATTAATTTAATCTTGTACATACTCCCGATTGAAAATCCGATAGAAAATAAAAGAATCCTTTTTCCCGGTTAGATTAAAATTATATTTATCCAACCGATAATTGAAAAAAACTCTTATCTGATTTCTAGTCGTTTGATAAATATATTTTTTATTTTTTCTTCAATAACTAATCAAACTTATTTTAATAAAAAAAAAAAAACGGGGGTCTATGCCTAGAAATATCTGAGGTTGCCCCTGGAAGACAATTTTACAAATAACGCAGTCAATATTTTTAAGTAATTAAATTTTATCCACATAATATATGTATGTATATATATATAATATATATTTGAATGACTATTAGTCATGTAATACGAACAATACGTTGTTGTCAGTAATAATAGTTTCCTGTAGTGATAAAAGTTTTAACGAGCGACGGGTCTGATGTCTGTTTTGAAGAAATCAACAGCGAAATAAAGATATCTTTTAAAACATGCGATAATCCAAAATAAAGATATGCAAAATTATTATTTACTTGATAAATATTTCTTAAGAAACTGATGTAACATCCGGTATTTTATTTTTATTTAATGGAAGACACTTTTGATTAAATAAATCATTTGAATTTGATGAATATCATCAACGGCTAAAACTTTAAAATATAAATCTACTTCAAAAAATTAATTAATATTTAAAATTTATAATTAATATAAGGTAAAAGACCCAGTTATTGACACTGGCTGAGTTATTGACACTTGCAATTTTATTTTAATTAAAAAAAAAAACAAGTCGACTCTAATAAATTAATAAATATAATTTTTTAGTTATAAATATTAAGATAACTAGGTTTTTGAAAACATTTAATTTTTTTAATGAGAATAACATTGCAAGTGTGAAACAACTATGCCAGTGTCAATAACTGAGTCTTTTACCTTATTACTCAATAAAGAGGATTTATTATTTTCTTAAGCAAACTTACTCGATAAAGACTATTCAATTTTTATTTATTAATTATTTTCACCACAATATTGTCGGTATACTTATATCATCTTCGGGTGAATATATAATAATTAAAAATTTTATATTTTTTAAGACAATTTTAATTGGGATTATATAAAGATATCCACTTAGAGACTACTCAATTTTTATTTATTTAAAAATTTAGACCCTGAAGCCAAAGCTCCCTAAGGGCCTTACACACTAATTATACAAATATTTTTAAAATTTATATAATCCACAAGAAGATATTTAATATTAATAAAGATTATTTCAAAATTATAATAATAATTAAAATTATATTGTAAGATATGTCGTAAAGATGTTATTTTTTACTCAGTGAAACTTTTTTCAGTAGCAGAAAAAATAATTCTGAGCGTTTCGAATTATTTCTTCGGTTAGAGTAAAAAAATAACACCTTTACATCTTTACGGCATATCTTACAATATAATTTTAATTATTATTATAATTTTGAAATAATCTTTATTAATATTAAATATCTTCTTGTGGATTATATAAATTTTAAGAATATTTGTATAATTAGTGTAAGGCCTTAGGGAACTTTGGCTTCAGGGTCTAAATTTTTAAATAAATAAAAATTGAGTAGTCTCTAAGTGGATCGAGTAAGTTGGAACAAAAAAATAATAAATCCTCTTTAATAAGTAAAATCACCGAACTTAGTAATATTTCTAACATAATATATTACTATTTATATATTATATATTTATATTCTGATTTATGTATATAATTTGTATTTTATGTATAATAAAGCTAGCTTAAAATGGAAGACCTATTTCAAAGGCTTTGATAAGAGCCTTGCCCGAGTCGAAGACACCGATCACCCCGAAGACAACTCCTAACCCAATAACAAAACAGTCGTAAGCGACTTCCCGCATCTCCATCGAGTTCCTCTTAAGTTTAAGGTGAAAATAGCACGGCCAGATGAAGGAGAGCATAGTTCCAGTGAAAGAACCAATGAAGCCCATCAGAATACTGAAGTGAGGGATGAAAATCGCCATCATAATAGTGAAGACAATAACACCGACCCGCCAGGCAAGACCCCAGACCTTGAGTTCGTGGTCTACTGTCCAGATCGTCGGGAAAATAGTCTTGGGTCTGCCGCGAAGAAAAGCCCTTTCTAGCAACTCGCAAGCTGCGTAATAAGGCAGCGGGTAGGACAGCAGAGCCTTGATGACCAGGCAAAAATTTACCAGACCTTTGAAGCCGACTGAATGAAGATTGTTGGTGATCACCTGCTGGGTGTCGTTTTGGAAGGTCAAAAAGCAGACCCAGCCGAAGACGGACTTGAAGAGAGCCGCTGCGATGTGGCTCCAGTCCAACATCCAGTCGAACTTGGACCGGTCGATCAGATTACCCTCGAGAGTAGGCAAGAAGATGTGAGAAGTGTAACTGAAGACGATGACACCCAGGGAGATGGGGAAGGTCTCGATGTCGATGGTCCACTTTACTTTGGCCCATCCCCAGTCTGCTATCTCCAGGATGCAGTACCCCAGGATTATTACGTTGATAAAAATGTGGGCCATCGTGCACCAGAAGCTGAGGACAGAGACGTGGTGAAGCGACTTGAGGAAGCCCAAGGGTATCAAGAATATACCGATCAGCATCATCCAGCTTCGCGCGTCTATTGGTCCCTCTGGGTAGCTCCCGATCATCAGGTCCCCACACACTACTACGTAGAGTATGCAGGTCATTAGGAGTTCTATTATTTGCGCGATGTTTACTGCTCTTGCTCCCCATCTAGGCCCGAAACATTCTTTAGCGATCGCTACGTATGAGTCACGCACACGGACTCGCTGGCCGGTCACTGGGTCCAGCTCGTACAGACATTCCACGAGAATCTTACCGGTGTAACAGCAGATGTGCGCCACTCCTATCATCGCTGCAATCGCCCAGTAGCCTCCACGGAGAACCGCGAATGGTAAAGAGACGATGAACATTCCCTGGAAGAATTTTTTAGGTAGATTTAAGGTTTTTTTTCAAGGAGAAATTGTTTTTTTATGAAGCTATTCATAGAAAATTTTTTTTTTTTTTTAATTAAAAATTACCTAAAAATTAATTAAAAAAAAAAATATTTTTAACTTTTATAGAAAATTATTAATAAGTTTAAAAAAATTATTGATAAAATAAAAAATTAGTGCATTACATTTATATTATTAAGAGAATAAGTAAAATTTTGAATTCGGGATTCAAATCTCTATCTCTAGATTCATAATTAAGAAATGACCTCGTATCTTAAGAACTATTGATATTTTTAAAGATATAAGCTCATCCCAATGTTACACTAATCAAGACCTTTCATTTGAGTACCCACATCAATTTTTTCATATATTTATATTATATATATGTATATATCAAAAATATATCAAAATGCATGTGGGTATTTAAATGAAAGCTCTTGATGAGTGTAACATCAGGATGAGCTTATATCTTAAAAAATGTCAATAATTAATAAAGTACAGTGCAATTTAATATAATTAAGAAATGATCTCCTATTTTGTGAAATATTGACATTTTTAAAGATATAAGCTCATCCCGATGTTGCATTCATCGAGACCTTTCATTTGAGTACCCACATCAATTTTTTTATTTATTTATATATATTATATATATATGTATATATGAAAAATATATCAAAAGTGCATGTGGGTACTCAAATGAAAGCTCTTGATGAGTGTAACATCAGGATGAGCTTATATCTTTAAAAAATATCTTTTATTAATTATTAAATTTTATGGAAAGTTTTATAATTGTTAAATATTTCTTTTTATAAATTAAAAATATTTTTTTACTAATTACTGCTTCTTCAAGAAGAACAATTAAAATTCTGTCTCTAATGACTTTTTTTTCAAAGCGCAATATTTTCTTCTTAGCAATTAATTTTTTACAAAAATTAATAATATTCATTCATTAAAAAATTTTTCTAATTTTCAATTAGAATCAAAAAATTAAGTAACATAATTAAAACAATTAATGAAAAAATTACCGATTTAATTGTATGTGATTACTAATTATAATTACCTGGATGGCATTGGTGACATTCCATGCAGCTTGCCATTCGTTAATTTTAATTCCGCTGGCAAATTCTCCGCCCCCGTCATCGTATTCACTGAACCCGCCGCTGCTAACACTTCCTCCGCGAATTTTATCCCTAAAAATTTTCAATCGATTTACATTAAACGTCATTGCTTCACGTAATAGCAAAGTACTATCAGGAATAAAAATTTTCCTAAGAATCATACCCATTACGTTGATAACTAAACGACTCTTCAGCGACTCCGGAATTTTGTGGACCCCCAAACGCCTGCTCTCCATTCATCTCAGTCATTTCAGTGTTTTCACCCTCGCCATATGGCTGGAAACCCTGTCCGACCCCCGGTCTTGGTTGTCCCGGTTCAGGTCCTCGGATTAATTCCATGCAGGGGCTATTTTCTGGTAGTTTCATCTTTATCGTTTCCCACACGACGTTCACTGTCGCGCCGAATGACGGGATGTGGTACCCTCTGAACTCCGCCATTTCAATCTAAATTTATAAAAAAATTTACAATTATTAATATTAATTAAAATATAATAAATAATTAAAATTATTAATAAGAAGAAATAAAAGAGGCCTAAAAAAAATAATTTAGAACAAGAAGAAATAATTTTTTTTTGTCTCAGTCTATCGATTGATAGCGACGTCAATTTTAAGTGACGAGGAAGTGTATTATTGTCACAAGTTCCAATTAAATTTAATTCTTCAGTAAATAGACCGATCGATAATTAAAAGAATCTTCTGTTTTATGAAAATAGAAGTGAAGAAATAATTACACTAAAAAGAAGAATATAAATTAAAATGAAATATAACTCACGTGTTAATTAAAAGTCTGGCGATTAAAAAAAAATATGGAAACTGGAAGCGAGCGAGATCCTTGGAAGTCCTGTCTGTCTTATGCTAAAGATTAGGCACTTGTACGGAACTATTAAAATTTTATAGATAAAATAAACCACGTATTATTTATTTATTTAATTGTGACCACATGGTTTAATTACTAATGTCTAGTAGTAATGTTTTAGAAACAGAATTTAAAATTTTAATCGCGGCATTGATTGGAGGCGGCGTTTGGGGGTCAGAAACGAGACTGCCCAGCATCCCCTTGAAGTGCAAGCGATCAATGTGGGGTCCATGAGGGTGAATTTACGCTCGTCATGCGCACCGCTTCAGTATATATTGTATCTATCTTCTGTGTAATAGATAACTAGACTGTGTATGTAATATCTTCTTATGAAAGCCAGCCACATCTACGCTTTTCCCCGTTTTTCTTTTTCATAGCTTTATTCACGTGTGAATGTTTTTTGGAGCATCGGTTTCTTATCCGCCATCTGTAATTAATCGGTCAAGTACTCATCGCATATCTTTAATTATTAGTTACAATTTCATATTGTTTAGCAACCTTGCAGTCACTATGTGACTGCCTAACTTGTAAATTGTAAATAAATAAAATTTTGCTTTATTAAATAATTAATTTTGTTAAATTGCACTATACTTTCTTAACTATTGATGTTTTTAAAGATATAAGCTCATCCCGATGTAACACTCATCGAGAGCTTTCATATGAATACCCACATGCATTTTCATATATTTTTCATATATATATATATAT
>CAJNRD030001122.1:3392292-3455261 GCA_905319865.3 Cotesia congregata
TATACATATATGTATGTATGAAAAATATATAAAAAATTGATGTGGGTACTCAAATGAAAGGTCCCGATGAGTGTGACATCAGGATGAGCTTATATCTTTAAAAACGTCAATATTTCACAAGATAAAAGGTCATTTCTTAATTACGTTAAATTCCACTGTACTTTCTTAACTATTGATATTTTCAAAGATATAAGCTCATCCCGATATTACACTCATCAAAAGCTTTCATTTGAGTACATTTTGATATATTTTTCATATATACATATATATAAATATATGAAATATATGAAAAATTGATGTGGGTACTCAAATGAAAGGTCTCGATGAGTGTAATATCGGGATGAGCTTATATCTTTAAAAATGTCAATAGTTCACAAGATAGGTCATTTCTTAATTACGTACCTAGAGATAGAGAATTTTCGAATGTAGCCTAAGATTAATTTAGTATAATTTTAATTCTACATTACAATAATGAAAGTACTTATTTCAATAAATAGTTAAACCAATTTTATTTTTTATTCCCTAAGTATGTTACACATAAAATAATCACCAATTTAACCATTTAATTTACAATTTTTCTTATGTAATTTAGCTTTACTTTTATTACTTCAATTTAGGTTTATACTTCATCGCTTCACTTACTTTTTTAAGTAATTGATATAATTGCGTTGCATAGACGCTTTTAATTTTAATAATAAAATGCATTTGAAATAAAAATATAGTAACATTGCTGAGAAAAAAAATTAATTGCATACAAATAAAAATTTATGATAATAATATAATAAATTCAGCGGATCAATTTATGATTAGTGGTTCTTTACTTAAATTAATTTAAATGTATGGCATTTCACATTATTTAGTAATTAATGATAATAATAATTATTGATTTTATTTTTTATTAAAAAATCAGAAAAATTAGTGTAAATTTGATCAGTCAAGAATTACTCCCTCAGTAAATATATTTTGATAATTTGAAAAAAAAAAAAAAAAAATAAAAAAATAAAAAAATTTACTTTGGAATTGGGCGTGTAGTTAGCCTCGTGAAATGCCTTTGTACATAGAGGTGTGACGTACGAATAATTTACAAAATTTAACTATTAAAAAATTAATTAAAGAATTAATAAACAATTAAAACGGTAACCCGGTATTAAAAAATTACAAATGGACCCAACAATTTTGTTAAATTGGTTATCAATTAATTTCCACTTTAACGCCAAGTGCTAATTAATAATTTAAAACTTTATAAATTTATAAATAATTAATAAAATTGCACACAATGATAATTAAAAAGTAGCTAAAATAATAATACTCGGATGTTTACGAAAAACGTTATAATTATAAATATAGAAATAAAGGTATAACCAGTTCCACGTTAAGACATTTTGATAAACTCAATTAAATCTAAATATTGTATTGTATTGTATTATTTTAATTACTGTAATAATTGTTATAATAATAAAAATAATAAAATAGTAATAAATTGACGATCAACGTTTTGTATTATAAATATATATAGTGCACTTAAAACGCAGTGGTACGAAAGAATTGATAAACCAAATAAATAACAAATAACAAATTAATGCAGTTTAAAGAAAATGCCAAATGCTGTTTAATTTTTCAGTTTCTTTTTTTATGTATTAGTATCTCTTTGTGATTTAAGTGAATCACAGTCAGATGGAACACTCTCGATAGCACTGTCTTGCTGAGAAATTGTGTCGGAGCTTTTAGCAACTTTGTTACTGGTATTGCTTGCTTTAACTTCCGTGTGATTTTGTTTAGGACTCTGTTCTATCAAATTAGGAGCTGATGTGGAATGTAACGAAGCATTTGACTGGACTTGAGCTGGCCTTAGACAAGAAAGCATTAATTCTGGTCCTCCGCCGTAGATATTGAGGAAACACTGCCAAACTTCTTCAGAAACTTGAGCGCAATCAGAACCTAAAGCAATATTTAATTTATTAAATCATTATTTGTTACAAAATAAAAATAAGGTAACCTAGTTGTTTAACACTTGCAATTTAATTCTAATAAAAAAAATTTAATGTTCTCAAAAAACCAATTTTCTTAAAATTTATAATTCAAAAATTATCTATATTATTAAGAGAAGAAGCAAAATTTTTATGGTAAAATTTATATGATAAAATGAATTTTTATGGTTAAATTTGGTATCGTTGGAAAAGTTTTGACTTGAATTTGTGCCTTTTTAAGATTTCAAGCGAAAATGCTCTATCTATAGATACATAATTAAGATAAGACCTTGTATCTCGTGAACTATTGACATTTTTAAAGATATAAGTTCATCCTGATGTTACATTCATCGAGACCTTTCATTTGAGTACCCACATCAATTTTTCATATATTTTATAAATATCATATATATAAAATATATGAAATATATAAAAAAAAATCATGTGAGTACTCAAATGAAAGGTCTCGATGAGTGTAACATCGGGATAAGCTTATATCTTTAAAAATGTCAATAGTTAATAAAGTACAGTGCAATTTAACATAATTAAGAAATGACCTTGTATCTTGTGAACTATTGATATTTTTAAAGATATAAGCTCACCCCGACATCGCACTCATCGAGACTTTTCATTTGAATACCCACATCAATTTTTCATATATTTTATATATTATATATATATCTATGTATGAAAAATATATCAAAAATTGATGTGGGTACTCAAATGAAAGCTCTTGATGAGTGTAACATCGGGATGAGCTTATATCTTTAAAAACGCCCATAGTTGAAAAAGTACAGTGCAATTTAACAAAAGTCATTATTTAGTAAAGGAAAATTTTATTTATTTATAATTCACAAGTCACATAGTGACTGCAAGGATACTAGTATTTATTAATTTACTGGAGTTAATTTGTTTTATTTTATTAAAATAAGTGTCGATAACTGGGTCTTTTTTAACCTTAAATAAGATAATAAAATAAAATTTACCAGATTTCAAATCCTTCATCCCATTGACATTGATAATAATAGAAGAATTATCAATAGGACCAGGTGGCTGGGTCTCTTTACCCTTGATAAAGCTCTGCCATTGCCTCAACCAGGACATCGCTACCGCGTAGATCGCAGT
This sequence comes from Cotesia congregata, assembly GCA_905319865.3. Lineage (NCBI taxonomy): Eukaryota > Metazoa > Arthropoda > Insecta > Hymenoptera > Braconidae > Cotesia > Cotesia congregata. The sequence goes on from CAJNRD030001122.1 coordinate 3,395,385, forward strand.
AGGATTTTCAATATTATTATATCTTTGAAAAATATCCGTCTCATACTGGCGACGTTTTTGTAGCGTTTCGTATTTTTCTTCGCAGACAGGACACTCATACAAATGCGAGCAAGCTGGCCCGCCGCCAAAGGTGTTGTAAAGATACTCCCAGACAGCTTGAGGAAGCGGCATACTCAGCCTGTCAACAAAAGAAGCTCTCACAGGATTGACACCCCCATGAGGACACAGGAAATCTGAGTTATCAATAGGCCCAGGCTCTGAAAAAGTATTGAAGCGATTGATCCACTGTCGGGAAACGAAGAAATTAAGCTCTGGCTCTCGCGAAGAAATATTCATCAATTCAAGCGTTTTATCTCTGTACTGGAGCATCTCCGGGGATCTCTTTTTATAAAACAAGACATAGGCTTCGCAATTTTTCACCGTCTCGGGGGAAACTTGGGTGACACACTGGTCATCGAACTCAAACCACTGGTTCGAGTCGGCATTAAGCGCGTAGCAAATATAATGACCACCTCCCGCAGTTCCATGGTGACAAATTACAGAAATTAAATCGTAAGTCGCGACCTTTGATACACACTCCTTGTGCAAGTAAGGACGCATGTCGAGGTCGTTGAGGGGAAACGACACGTAACTGGCTATTTTCGAACTGAACATCAGCTCGTGTCGAAACCGCTTCAAGTGTATGCAAAGTACTTCAGGCAATTCGAGGACTTTGCAGTACTTAATTCCATTCCTGAGTTTGTTGCATTTTTCACAACTGTAGACGTTGTCACCTTTTAGTTCGTCAGCGCTGAAAAATGCTGCGAGACAGTCGTGAAGACTGACAACCGGGCCCCAGAACCAGGAACGCATCCATTGGACCAGCCACGAGATCCAGCCAGACTGATTCGTCACGTAGACCACGTCCGAGCAAGGTCCAGCTTTTTGGGGTGTTAGCGAACCTTGGTGGAGCATGTCTATGTGATCTCTGCTGGGAATTGGCAAAGACAAGTCCTGAAAAGTTTCAACTCTTGTAGAAACTCTGTCACAGGTCAAGCACTGGACACTGCTCAGTAATTTTCCATCAAAGACGTCGCTTATTATGCTCCTGGTCTTTACAGGCTTCTTGGCTCGATGTTTAGTCGGTGAACTTTGGATAGACCTCTGTGGTTGAGAGAAAGTCTCATCGCTGGCAGTTTTTTTAATATTTCGCGTCGTAAATTTATTTCTCAACTTATCTGATTGTGAAACCCGCGAGTACCTACGCTTCATACCGCGCTCCCCTTCGTCGCTCAGTGAACTTTGTTCGCTTACACCAGAGTCGCAGGTTTCGTACTCCGCGTCGGATTGACTGGACGCATTGCCGTCCATTTCTGTCTCTTCCTCGTCTGAAGACTCCAAAGTTTTCAGATTTTGAATAGCTTCTCGGTCGTCCTCGATCCGTTCTTTCAGTTCTTCATGCAGCTGGTCCATGAAGCAACGGAGAAATTCTTGGGTGTCGTGCTGATGGTACCCACGGAACATTGGGTTTACTGCGCGAATTCCTGACAAAATTCCGTTTGGTACTACGTAGCCCCGGGTTTTGTGATTCCACATGTCTTTTATCAAGTTCATGTAGCTCAAGCTGAGACCTGGCTTCCTGTCTTTCCCAATGTATACCACCATGTGACTGCAGTCCATGAAATACTGCGTCAGTGGAACCACGTTAGATAACGCCTGTAATGCAGCGTTCATGTAACAAGTGTTTCCGATGTTTTGTAGGCCAACCAAACCCCGAGGTTTGCTCGGGAAATCTTTGCTGTCTTCTGAATCTGTGCTGTCAGGTGTGTCGCCAGATTTTTCGTGGTAATATCTCTCATTACCGTAAAACCTAAAATTAATAATAAATGTTACTTAATTTTGCGATTACTCTTTATGAGGGTGCGTTTGTTACTGCTATTCGTTTATGGCAAAATGTAATGAAAATTAATTTACTATATATTTGATTATTTTATAATAAATAAATTATGGTAAAATAATTTTAGAAAAAAATTGACATGTAAAAATTTAAAAAAATAAAAAATGTAATTTTTTTTAAATAATTTTTTTATTAAAATCAAATTAAAAAATTGTTAAGTGGCTGCTAACTTTAATGTCATCAAAATTTAGCGTCTGAGATTGTAAATGTGTCTAGTTCTGATGTATTCAAGATAAAATTCTTTTTTTATCTACTAAATTTGGATACTTGAAGTTTAAATTAATCCTCTTAAATTGCTTAAAAATAAAAGTGTAAATTTTTGTTATTATTATTATTAGAAAAATCTTATAAAAGAATTTTTATTAGATAATCTATGTAATTATCCTTAGTCTAATATAACAATAAAGTTAGCCGACATCTAAAAATTTTAAAAAAATTTCACAAGTAGAGTTTTAAAAATTATACGTGCAATTTTGTAAAAATTTTTTTTTTGTTCTAATTTAATTGAAAAAAAAAAAAAATCTAAAATTGTTGAACGTTGGCTAATTTTGATGTCATTAGTCTAATTAAGTTATACTAATAACTTATAGAGTTAGTTATACTTTTTTAGATTATAGTAGTAAGTTACCCATGATATTACATACTTATATTTTTTATTTATCATGTATTTTTTTATCTATCATTTAGCCAGCAGGCCTTGGCATAAATAAACAAATCTAAATCTAATCTTCACTGTAAATGAAGAAATAATTTACCTGTCGACCAAAACTCTCATATCAGCTTCAACTTTGTTGTCAAAATTAGCTTGACCATCTCCGAAAAATTTATTACCGGTAAATTTGACATCCATGTGACTAGGTGACACCGGAGGCGAGGGTACATGCCTGGCAAGTACCTCCCTTTTGCAAGTGTAACACCAAATTCTGTTGGTCGTGAGGTTTATGTGGGTACAGTGGGATGGATTCTTGGCGTTGTGTATCGTGTTGTGGTCCAGGTGATTCTCGGAGCAGCCAACCCACCGACATCCAGGGTAGAGACACAGCCATAAATTCGGACCACCATTATCACAGTCAAAACACTTGTTAAACTTTTCTTTTTGGGCTATAACCGCCTCTACCAGCGAGACATCCGAGTGAGTACACATGTGAGGACAATTTCTAGCGACCAGAGGCATCCTGACTTGCTTTAATTTTAATTCTTACGTTTACTATTGTAATATACACTCACGAACTGTGTTTTAATACCTCAATATACTCAGACAAATCATTAAATGTTTTGTTGCAATTACTCTTTTTTATTTAGTCATTTGTAAGTGAAGAATTTAAATAATGTCACCAATTTAATTACTCATGTTTCAGCAGCTGATTGTTTCCTTTTGTTTTGAATTGTCCTTTATATGTTATTAATCTAGTAATTAAATCACTACATCAGTGAAGAGTGATAACTTTTCTAACCTGCTGTACAATTGGAAATACAAATGTGTCTGAGTGTTGACCACGAAAACGATTGTCATTGGAGATATGCCTTCGTCAGCTGGTGCAAGTCAAACAACAGAATGACCAACATAAAGAAGCACTTTTTTAAACCACGATTCAAATAAATGTCACTCGCGTCTAGAACCTGCAACTTTAAAATTTATTATCAAATTATTAAATTTATTTGATTAATTATTGACATGTTGTTTGTTACTGACATGTAATTTATTTATTGACTACCTGATCATCACACTGAGCACTGAGGTTATTTTTTGTTTTGTAATTTCATCACGTCATTCCGATTAAATTGATAATTAAAATAAATAATGTCGGACTAGATGGCAGCATATTTAATTTTTAATAATAAAAATAATAAGTTTAAATTTCCCGCGGAAAATTATCTGTTGCCGGTAGGAGTAGTTTCTTCAATATAAAACAAGTGTTATGACAATGAGGTTAAAGTTATTGTATTTCTTGAATTTTTTGACAAATATTTGTGTTGTGATTAGAATTAGAAGTTATATTTTTTTTTTAATAATTGATAATTTATAATAGAAAAATTACTTTACATAAATAAATAAATATTAAAAAGAAATAATAAAATGAACCGGTGTTGTATAATTGAATGTGAAAGCAATAAACTGTCTCTAGATAAAAAAATATTTTATTTTAAGTAAGTATTTATTTATAAATATCAAGTTTATTATGATAAAAAACAATTGATTTTATTTTTTGTGAATGAAAAAAATTTTTAATTATTTTATCAAGTATTTTTATGAAAATTAATTTAACATATAGTTAATAATTTTAAAAATTTTATAACTAATTATGGCAAAAAAAAAATTAGAAAAATAATTGACATGTAAAAATTGTAAGAAATAAAAAATGCAATTTTTTAAAAATAATTTTTTGGAACAAATCTTTTTGTTAAATGAAATAAAAAAATTTTTAAGTGACTGCTAACTATAATTTCATAGTATTTTTTTAATAATAATAATAAATAAAATAATTTTAGGATTTTTTTTGATCAATTATTTGCTTACAGATTCCCATTTGAAGATAAAAATTTACTTCAAAAATGGATTACGCAAATAGGAAAAAAAGATTGGATGCCAAAAGAAGATGATAAGTTATGTGCGATGCATTTTTCTTCTCTAGAAATTGAAACACTAGCTGGAAGCGATCCGAAATTAAAAGCTGGTGCTGTGCCGATGATATTTCCAAGTTATAAAGTCATTCCGGGACTTCAAACTCCATTAGTAAATCAAACTAATACAAATATGAAACTGATATCATTTCAGGGTACAGCTCCAGTAATTTTGACTCCTCAGCTCGTAAAACAACTGCCGGGAATAATTAGCGGGCAAAGGTACAGAAAAATTCTGCCTAAAGTAGATCAAAGCGCTGAATTACCGAATCAAATTCCGGTGTCAATACAAAGTACTCCAAATGTTACAAATCCTTGTTTAATTTTAATTCCTTTTGACAACAATACTCCAGTGGCTAATAACAGTCCTGTCGTTGCGAATAATGTAGCGTCAAATATTATAGAGCCAGACAAGAAGAAACTGACACTCAGAATTCAAGTCGACAGACATTATACCAAGGAGCAATATTTATCAGAGTTCTTGCAGGATAAAAGTAAAAGCGGAGCAAAGAATGAAGAAACAGACCAAGAAGAAGTTGTGATTGATAATGTTGCCTTAAACAGACGCGTTACTTTTAGTTTAGACCCTATAACAGGTGAATTGAAAGTTTCTAAATGTGCAATTTCTTCAGAAGCGGAAGAAGAACCTAATGAAAGTTTAAAAAATGAAAATACCAAAATTTCGAATGACGAAATAAAACTTACTACTTTGAATAATGAATCGAAGACTGTTCCTGAAAACACTCATGTAATTAATGGTTTAAAACCTGTGATTAATGATAAACCTTTAAGTCTCAAAGACTTGAAAAAAATTAGCAATAAATCAAGTCAAAATACTAGTAGCCAAAAGCCAATGTAAGTTTTCTAACAATTATTATTTATATTATTAAGAGAATAAAAAAAATTAGTGGCCAGTGTAATTATATGATAAAATGGGTTTTTATGGTTAAATTTGGTATCTTAGGAAAGGTCTTAACCTGGAGTTGTGCCTTTTCAAGGTTTCATATCATTCTCACCAATAGTAAATTTATGATAATAAGTATTTAGGTTGCATTCGAAAATGCTCCATCTCTAGATACATAATTAAGAAAAGACCTTGTATCTCGTGAACTATTGACATTTTTAAATAAATAAGCTCATCCCGATGTTACACTCATCAAGACCTTTCATTTGAGTACCCACATCAATTTTTCATATATTTATATATAGTATATATATATGTATATATGAAAAATATATAAAAATCCATGTGGGTACTCAAATGAAAGCTCTTTATGAGTGTAACATCGAGATGAGCTTATATCTATAAAAATGTCAATAGTTATGAAAGTACAATGCAATTAAACATAATTAAGAAATTATCTTTTATCGTATGAAATATTGACATTTTTGAAGATATAAGCTCACCCTAGCATTACACTCATCGAGCCCTTTCATTTGAGTACCCACATGCGTTTTTGATATATTTTATCATATATTTATATATATTATACATATATATGTATATATGAAAAATATATCAAAATGCATGTGGGTACTCAAATGAAAGCTCTTGGCGAGTGTAACATCGGGATGAGCTTATATCTTTAAAAATGTCAATAGTTAAAAAAGTACAGTACAATTTAACAAAAGCTATTTAATAAAGCAAAATTTTATTTATTTACAGTACGACGGAAGCGGATTTACAAAAAAGATACACAGAAGCTCAGAAAAATTTCAATATGTTGCGCCGACGAGTTAGAATCCTTCGACAGACACGAAAACGAGAGATTGATCAAGTGGAGAAGCTGCAGAGTCAACTTGATCATCTTAAGTCTGATACAAGTCGAGCACCCGATACCAATAACGAAGAACTGGACAACAAAAGACTAAAATCACTGCCCGAGAATGAAAGCATGCTAAATAATGAAGTACTAATTATAAAATTACCACATCAACCCCCTCAAACTTCCACTGATGAGGCTATTTCGAGGTCCAATAAGCCAATTGTTAAATGTAATAATAATAACGTTAGTCGAAGAAAAACGAATCCTGGAATTTTAAACAACCGAGAAGCTGCCGAGAAAACTATCTGTCATGAATTTATGAAAACGAATTGATCTTTGATCTTCAGTTAAGTTTGATTATTTTTCTAAATGTTTAATAATATTATTTATTGATTAAAAATTTTAATTAAAATTCAAATATAAATATAAATATAATACAATTTCTTTTTTAATTTTTATAGATAAATTATATATAGTTAAAATTGACTTAACAATTTATTCCTCATTATCATTAGTTTTAATTTGTTTATCGTCTAGCTTTTCATTTGATTCAACTTCAACTTTAGATTCTTTAGTCTGAGGTTCAGCAATATTTATTACTGGTTCTAATTCTGGAGTTTTTTCTACCGTCAAAGTTACTCTTCTCTGAGTACTAGGCTGGCTCAAAGATTCTGGTAAAGTTATCGAGATCAATGGATCCTGAACCATACTTTTTATAGGTAAAAAAGAAATCAAAGGTTCTACGATTTTCTTTCGATTTAAATACGTAATTCCCTGCAATTAAATAAAATAAATATTAAAAATTTTATTTAAAAAAAAATAAATAAAAAATTTTTTTTAAATAAAAAATTTTTTTCTATCATTTTTTAATAAATATACTTCACCTCTTTTTGGAGTTGGTTGACTGTAATTCCAAGATGAGCAGCAACTTGAACTTGAGGAAAAATAGCGTGTATACAAAACTGAACATAAGGAATCAGCTGATCGCTGAAACATTCCACAAATTTAACCATATTATCTCTTTCAGTAGCGGTAAAAGCTTGCTGCTCTTGTTTGTAGAACACTAGAATCCCCTTGGCGACACTCATTAGCGATTCTTCAAGCGTAGACGTGCAGAATTCTGACAGAGCTACTGGAGAACATAATCTTAGTTCATTGAAAGTCGAGATTAAACCATTGCAGTACTCAGCTAGTGGGTAAAAATTAACCAGTTGGTCTGGAGGGTTTTCCTGCGATTAAAAATTTTAATTAATAAAAATCACAATTTTTATGCTGATTTTTTATTTATTTTTTTGAAGGTACGAAAATTAATGTTTTTTATTGAAACTATCAGGTTATTTTATACATATATTTATATTTTTTCGTATTAAACAACAATACTCGATATAACTTAACAAATAGAGGAGATATCAGCTGATTTTTAAATTACATTGTCGTAAAATATGGAAAATATTGACCTGATAATTTCAATAAATAATATTAATTTTTTATATCTTAAAAAAATTAATAAAAACGCCTTCTACACGTATTTTCTCCCTTAATAAATTTAACACAAAAATATCTTACAGATTTAATTTCCGTATCAAGTTTAACATCAGCACGATGTAATTTATTAATTAAGGTAAAAGTCTCCATATCTTTTTCAAATTTCTTTATAGCGCTGTGAATATTCTTCAAGAATTTATTACTGATCACTTGGATGAATATCGTAGACATCCTAGTGGTGAAATCAGCGCCAACTCTTCCAAATGACAATCCAAAGTACGTACATTGTCCCAAGATTGAATCAATAGAAGTAACATTAGGCAGATCATGCTCCAATGTTGCCAAAAATTGTGACAATTTTTCTTCCAACCAGTGACAAAAAATAGCAGATTCATTGATAACATTATCACGACCCACAATTGAATGGTCGTCATCATTAAACATCGCTCTGTACTGAGTAATTATGTTAAACAAATGAATTCGTGACAGCTCGATAGTTTTCGTCAGATGAAAATTGGAGTCTTCTTTGGGAATCGCATTGAGTAATCCTTGGAACCAGCTATCACGAGCCTGAAGAAATTTTATTCTCAGCTCGGCTTCCGTAAAAGCGTCCATCGACCTCAGTAAGCCGACTAACTGCAGACATTTCGCCAGAGGTAAGTCTCCGCGAAGAGACCCCACAACCTGGCCAACCATCCCCGACCAGCTGTTTTCTATGTCTTTTACCACCGAGGCCACAATTGGGATTTCACTGTGCTTGGACCCTAGCTGCCGAGCATACTGCGACAACTCCAGAGCTTCGTTGTACTGACTGCTCCGCAAACACGTCTCCATAAGCTGGGGCATCTCCAAGATCTCCAGTATTACAGAACTTTTTTTTAGAGTCAAATCATTTAAGCGCCTATGACTGTTTATTTCCTTAGACTTGTCGCAAAATGATTGACATTTATCGACAAACACGGGAATTTTTTCTAATAAATTCTCCAAGTGGTTTTCGCTGGAATTAAATTCACGGAATATTTCGTGACAATTTTCAGCTGTCTGAATAAATGTTTTGTAGTTTGAATACGCAAGTTCTTGAGTGTTCTGCAATGCTAAATTTTTTTCATCCGTCAGATGGTCTGGTTCCTTCACTGGAATTAATTAACAAATATTATTATTATATAAGAAAAAAAAAATGATTTTCAACAATTATTTTTTATTCGTGTTTAATCTTATTTTTATCAAGAAAAAAAATATATCTATTGAAATAATGACTTGTATTTCCAGTGCATGACGTATGAAGTTTTTATTTCAAAATAGATAAGTTGTAAGTGAGTAAAAAATAAAAAAAAAAATTTGATTAAATTTTTTCAAAATATTTATCAGTAAATTTTTAGTAATTTTTTTGAAAGAAAAAAAAAGACCCAAACAATTGTGAGCTGTCTGCGATTTATAGTGGTTTAAAATCGTCATATGTTATCATTGTTATTGTCAATTACTTACTCAATTGGTCGACATCAAGGCCACCGAGTTTCGTTAGATATTGATAGAAATCCGGATTATCTTTCCAAGAATCTGAAAAATTATATTGATGTCTAAGCAAACAATTGTCAGTTTCAAATAGTTGTAAATAGTCTTACCGGGTATTCCATCAGGAAAAACTAATTCTATTACTTTTTCCGTTTCAATATCCATTGTGTATATTTTTATAATTATAAAAATCACTAATTATTAATAATAAATAAATAAATAAATAAATTTTTTTTTTGTTGATACTAATTTAAAAATAATAAAACTTATGATGCTGGCATTTTATCCGGAACTTTGAGGTTAAGATAATCACACTGACAGCTGGTGACATCTAAATTAGTCGTACGCGCATTTATTTTGAATAAAATAATCATCTGATGTCAAAAAACAAATATTTACAAAAACTGATTATTATTTTGAGTTGAATTAGTAAATAAATTATAAAAAAAAAAATTATGGACACTCTTAAATATGAAGAAGACTTTAAATTACTGAATCAGAACTTTCATTTAATAAAACAATTACAAAAATCACAGAAAAATAACGAAAATGAATCAGATGACAGTAAATCTGATCAGATAAATAAATTGATTGAAGAATCAATTTATAAAATTGAAGAGATCAAAGTTTTAGAAGATCAGAATGTCCTACTGCTGGGAATGAAGACGACACTGTTGTACGAACGCTCAAAATTGCTGACAAACTTGAACCAGCATCAAGATGCAGAAGAACTTTTGGCGCAGTGTTTGAAAGATATAAATGACTTCATAACCTCAAAAGAATTAATTTACTTGTCACTGAGAATCATAAATCATTACGCTTACCTTCTTTCCAAGCGAGAAGACTATACTGAGGCGAGAAAAATTCTCGAGCTTGGTGAAAAAGTTTACGAAACAGCTGATATAAAAAATGGATTCTGGAGCAGCGATGATTTGTTTGCCGGTACTCTTCTCGCGACGACCAATGCCACCAGCAGGCTGGAGCATCTGGTGACCAACAATCTCCAAATGCTGGCGTTTGTTTACAGTAAGATGGAACTGCATGATAAGTTCGCGGAATATCATCATCGAGTGTTGGATCGTCAGCTGTTGCTGGATGACAAAGAGCCGCTGGTTTGGTCTTTCAAGTCGACCACTTTGGCTGCCTACCTGTCGGCAAACAATCGGTTTGAGTATGTATTTTTTTTTTTATCTTTATTTTATTGTAAAGAAGTTAATTATTATTTTATTTTAGAGAAGCGAAGAATCATTTAGAGGCTGCTGAATTTGTTCTGAAGAAATATGAAGACGAATTAAAAGCATTGGAGCTGTCAAAAGAAGTTTCAGACAAGTAATAAAAATTTTATTTTTGTACTTATTAGATGATAGTAAATTTAGCTGTCACTTGACAATTTTTTAATTTTTTTTAACAAAAAAAATTGTTTTAAAAAATTATTTTAAAAAAATTGCATTTTTTATTTATTAAAATTTCTACAAGTCCATTTTTTTAATAATTTTTTTTTGCTATAATTTATTTATTAAAGACAATTTTAAAAATTGTGAAGTGACAGCTAATTTTAATGTCATACTTATTAGATGTTTCATTAATGACATCAAAGTTAGCTATCACTTATTGACAATTTTTTAATTTTATTTAACAAAAAGATTTGTTCCAAAAAATTGCATTTTTAATTTTTTTTTTAATTTCTAGATGTCAATTTTTTTTTGCAATAATTTATATGTTAATAAATTTTTTTAATTATTCAATATGTGCTACATTAATTTTCATATTTTATTAATGTTTGATAAATAATTTATATGCTTAATTAGATTGAAAAGCGTCCAGGAAAAATTGATGATTGTTGCCAAAGGCTGGGTCAAGTACAGCCTGAGTTTATTCAATGCATCAATTTCGAAAATGGTTGAGCATTTATCTCAAGATTTGTCACCCACAGAAGCATTGGAACAAACCAATCTTTTGTCCCCGCCATGTGAAGATATAATTAAAGAGATAAATGAAGAAGAGAATACTGGTGAAGATGATAACAAACTCAGTAGTGAAACTAAGCTATTATTTAAACTTAATGTTGATAGTCAAGTCTCAACGACTTTGGTTGAGAATACATGTGAAGCCAGAATTTTGTTTAATTACTCACATAATTATCTCACGAAAATACGCATGTTTTATACGCTTGAATCCAATCCTATGGACTATGTTAATGCAATCCTTGATTTGAGTGAGCTGTATCGGTGTTTGGCTTTCTATGAAGAAGAAATCGAGAGGTATTTATATGAATTTTTATAAAGAAATTACTTATAGATATTTTAATTTTGTATTTTTTTATAGTCAGTATTCAGTCCAAAAACTGAGAGCAGACGCCATAGAAACGCTGAGTACTATTCTTCGCCAGGTGAGACCAGAGTGTTACATCGCGGTGTCGATAGAACTTCTTCAGGAATTAGCGGAGATCCAGCTGGATTTACTGGGATTAAATTTGAGAAGAATTTATGCCGCGAGGGATAATATTGAAGATAGTCAGCGTCGTAAAGTTGAATCGTTGAAACATTTACATTCTAAAATTCAGAAATTTAAAAATGATTCCAACGATTCTTGTTCCTCTGTTCTGTGATTATTTATATAAAATTAAATAATATTTATAAAATTTACAGGAATGTTTAAAAGGAGTAATGAATTATTATTTATAGTTTATTTTCTTATTAAATAAAAATTTTTGATAAATTTTCATGTTGTTAAATTTTAATATATATTTTTTAAAAGTAATTTTTTTGAACAAATTTGTTTGTTAAAAAAAATTTTAAAAATTCTCTAGTGACTGCTAACTTAATTTTCATTTCTAAAGAAGAAATTTTTTAAACATATTTTTCTCATTGTAAATTATTTATTAAAAAAAAAATTCTAAAAATCATCAGATGTCTCTAAACTTCATCATCATGATTTTTTTTATTTTTTTTTACACGTCATATTTTCACTGACATTCAAATTCACCGCCATCTGTCAAAATATGAACACGTGAAAAACACAAGAATTTTTGTCTCTATAAATTTTATGTTTAAAAAAAAAGTTAAAAATGAATAATTCAAGCTATTTTGGTAAATATTCCCTTTCTGAAGCGACTATAAATAAATTAACAAATCATGAAGAGTTATTAAAGCCAACTTATCAATCTAGTGACTCTGCTTGGCATAGGTTATTTAATTCAGAGGTTAGTTCATTGTAAACATCTGTCAAATATTATTTATTCACTAATAAAAATATATTTTTCCTCCAGGAAACCGAAGAAGAAATAGAAAAAAAAGATGAATCTATGGAAATTGATGAAGTCGACGAAGACGAGTCAGGTGATGAGTCCATGCTTCCGTCATCGCAATTTTTCTTTACACAAGTCCAGCGTAAGAAACCCGCGACACCTGTTGCTCTTCAAGAGATCAAGGGAGCTGATCTGAATAATGTCGTGGAAATTTTATTTGAAGCCCTAGAGCAAAGCAAGAAATTAAATACCGAGTTCTTGAAAGATTTGACGGACTCTGAAGTTTTGACAGTGATTGAAAAATTAGCTGAAAGGTTGAACTTGAATCATACTCATGACCTGTGTAATTCTTTGTGTGACATGCAAGGAGATTGTGCTGTGCAATATATTAAACCTATTTGTTCTAAATTATTACTCCAAAAGGTACTTATTAATAATCCTATAATTTTTTCCAGGTTGTATTAAAATAATTTTTTTTATAGATTGTTGATTTAGAAGAACCGGCAAGAATTATCACCCTTGCAGTGAATAAATTAATGAATAAGTTCCTTCAAGATGTTCAGAAGTTGATATTCATTCCTTTGGTAAATGCTGATTTGAAAGACACTTCAGTAGTATGCGATATTATAAAAAATTACCCACGACAGCAGAAAGCTGAACTTATCTCGTAAGTAATTTCAATAAAATTTAATGATATTAAAGTTAGCTGTCAATTGATCATTTTTCTATTTTATTAAACAAAAAAATTTGTAATGAAAAATTATTTTTAAAAAATTGCATTTTTAATTTATTAAAATTTCTAAGTGTCAGGATTATATTTTTTTTTTTTTGCAATAATTTATTTGTCATCAAAATTATTAAAAAATAAATATCCGCTAAATTAATTTCAATTTTAGCGTAGGATAATTATTAAAAATTAATATATTAAATTATTATTTAGGGATTTTTTAACAAGCATTCAAGAGATAAAAGTCTGGCATATGTCAGTGATTCCCGCGCTGATAAACATTAAAATAGACAATAATTTAAAAGACCGATTGATCCAGCTGCTACTAGACAAGTCGACGACTTTCTCAAAGGACAAAAATTACAGTAAATTTATTTTGTCGTTCATTAAACTAAATCCACCGTTTAGCGGAGAACAAAAGAGTTCCCTGGACGAGATAGTAGCTATCAACGAAACTATTTTTAAAAAAGCGATGGAGAGCCTTTTGAATAAAATGAACTTTCACCGTGATTTCTGGCATATCAATGCAGCTAATTGAGAAAATTAATTGTAATTGCAAAGTTGTGTGATGGGGGTGTAATTAAATTTCCTACTGTATCGACGCTGTGGATAAACGAGCTAAGAATCAGCTGATCAGCTGATAGTTGTAGTCACGCTTTCAACATGACAGAAGAACTGTCAGGAGTGACAATTGTTGTGTTTATAGCTGCTGGTGTTTTAACTTTTTTACTCCTGTTTATATTTGCTAAACGTCAAATTATGAGATTCGCGTTGAGATCTCGTCGAGGTCCTCACATTTCTATAGGACAGGATGCTAAAAAAGTTTGTATACACTGTTAAGGTTAAAGTTGTAAAATAATTAGAAAAATTAAAAATATTTATATGACATTATTACTTTTAGTCTTTGAAGAGGGAACTAGAGAGGAGAATCCAAGTAATTCCTAGGATACAACACGAACCACAGTTAATTAGTGATCCTAGATATATTATGGAGCCAGGAAGCCAAGTACCACCTCATTATTATCGTTTAAAAGCTGTAGATGATGTTAAAACTCTTGGTAAGAATCTTACAAGCCTTTTTTTTTTATCTATGATATTAAAGTTAGCAGTCACTTAATCATTTTTTTTAACAACTACATTTTTTTCAAAAAATTATTTTAAAAAAATGGCATTTTTTATTTTTTTAAATTTCTACATGTCAATTTTTTTCTACTTTTTTGCCATAATTTATTTGTTTAAAAAAATTCTTAAAATTTCCATTTTTTATCTTAGTTTATTATTTTTCATGATTTATTAATAGCATTCAAGTTAGCTGTCATTTGAAAATTTTTTAATTTTATTTAACAAAAAGATTTGTTCCAAAAAATTATTTTTGAAAAATTGCATTTTTTATTTTTTTTTAATTTCTAAAGTCAATTTTTTTTTTTTTTTTCTTAGTTTTTTTGCCATAATTTATTTGTTATAAAATTTTTAAAATGATTAAATATGTGCTTCATTAATTTTCATGATTTATTAACGGATTTATCGATTAATTATAGAAGCAGAAATAACAAAATATGACAACTGTTTAAAACGTCACCCGACTGAAAATTTGCGAGCTTATTTACTAACAACACTCGCAGCGGCTTTAAATGGCAGCGGACAGCGTATGATCCATCAGTTTTGTGATTTATATGAACATGCTAGACATGATCCGACTGAGTTTACTGATGAGGAGTACCAAGTGTACTCTAGACTACACCTAAAACTTATTGATGCGTAAGTTATTTGTCATTTTTTTTTTTTTCTTTTATAATCGAACTGATTTAATTTAATTATTCACAGAGCTCGTCTGTTAAAATCATATCCAAGCAGTAGAAAATCAAGCCCAAGTCGTACGCCGATCAAGAAAAACGTTGAGACGAAAAGAAACATCCTGGAACCACGAATGAGGCCTCCAGAGGAACAAGTGCTCAGCGGGTCGCGGCCAAATACCTTGACAGTGATGGCGTTAGACAATACCGAGACGTCTGTCTAGCATTATGAATATCGTCACATCCAGCACATGTGACGAGACTATATAAATAATTATTTTATTACTTAATTTAACTGAATTAATTGTAAGATTAAATTAATTTATTTATAAGTCTAATGGGTAAGCGCACACAATATTTATGAAAAGCGATATTTTAATTATATTAACAAAGTTTATTATAACTGGATCGGACTTTTAACAGACAAATATTTTGGCCACAAGTCATTGAGGTGTCGTTGTTCTTTTAGAGACACAAGTGTATTGTGAAAAACAATTTTGTACGACGTAGGTAGTGTACTATTTCTCATAAAGTTTAGCCACTCCATAATCTGAAACAATAGATTTTAAAGTAAAGTAAAAAAAAAATAGTCACCATTTTTTTTGGCTCTGTGTCTTTATTAATCCGTAATAATTTTTAATGACAAAAATTTATTTATCAGCAATAATTTTTTGTATAATATTTTTTTAAAGGCTTTATTTCTCATTGTCAAAATTTATTCGGTATTAATTTTTTTAAACACTACACAAAAATTGTAATAAAAGGGCATAATAATACGGGAAAGAAATTTTTTGCATGAGAAATTTTTGTCATTAGAAATTATTACGGATAAATAAAGACACGGAGCCAAAGAAAATAACCGTGAATTAGATTTAAACGGACTAGATTGTAGTTGTAGTTTATAGTTTATAATTATAAATAACATGTGATTGTTAGGAAGTATTTAGTTTTGTTTAAAATTCGTGTTGTAAATATTGTGTACCTGTTGGGTAATATCCTTCCAAAATGGCATCAAAATAATAGTAGCCATAGCATGTGGAAATAATTGAATTCTTATATCGTGCGATGTAATTAGCGACTCGTAATTTTCTATAAAACAATCGTCACACGCAAGTACTATTATTGTTACAAATAAAATATCACAGAGCGAAGTTGTCGTTTCAAGGGAGTAATTGTCGTGGGAATTAACAATCGTCGCTTGTATGCGACACATCAAGTCCCAAGACCACGTAGCATTTGATTTTTCAGTCAGTAATTTACTCTGAATTTTTTTCATATTACTCAGTAAGCATTTTTGAACTCTGAAATAAATTATTTTTTAATGTAAATAAATTATAATTAGATAGTAAAACTATTGTCGAGTATCGTAAAAATAATATTAAAAATAAATACCCAGGTTCTGAAGAAGACACACGTATTATTTCATTCATCCAACTCAATGGAATTTCATTATCGCGCTTTAAAACTAATCCTGCGCGAATAATAATAGCTTTTTTTAATTTATCATTAGTAATTTCCTCCCATACATTAGGAAGAGTAATTCTTTCTATTTTTTCAGCTGTCATTTCCAACAAAGCTTTGGTATAAGCTTCAAAAATTTTGCTATCGACGTCAATTTTATCAAACAATTTTTCCAAAATTCCAAAAATCAATGTTTTGTTATCAAAATGAACAAGATCGTCTTTTAAAGTCTTAGAATAAAATCCCATAAGATGATCAAACATATCAACAGCAGTCTCATCATTGACCATCGCTTTGTCAATAATACAGTTTAAAGTAACGTCCAAAAACGGAGCGAGAACTCCAGAAGTAACTCCCCGGGATATGTCATCTAAGTGAGTACACAAATGCCAACATTCTTTGAATTCTTTGGACGTTATTGTAACATCTGAATTATCACATTTCTCCGTCATTTTCGTCAGATACTTGCTGAGAAATTCTTTAGCCGAGGGAGAGACCGCCGCTTGATGGCAAGCCAGCGTAATACCTGCCGTCCAACTTTCGGGAGAGACATTTATCGCTTTAGTAAATAGCTCCCACTTGATTGGCGGCAAAGGTTTCGGATATTTGTAAGAAAATATTCTCAAGCATTCCATCATAATTTTTTTCTTCTCCGTGTTCAAATTCTCGGTGCTGAACCGTCTTAAGTACTCGCCTATCGCCCTAACGGGGCTTTTTTCCGGCAGATACTTAAAATTAATCGGCTCTCCCATCGCCCACATGTAAATTCCCGTTTTAAAGCCGTACAATTCATCAGTTATGAATTTAATAATCAAATTCCCAGCTAGAGATAAAGCAGGCTCATGAATAGTTTCTAGCATCGTAATCCAGCAAGTGCTCGGTACGTAAGTAAAGGCCATTTCTATTTTTGGCTCTTCTGAATTAACTTTACTCGCCGGCAAGTCTTTCAAAAATACTTCTGGAAGCACGGAAATTTTTATCTGGCTGATCGTGTAAGCAGACAGAGCTTTAAAAGCCGCTTCGATGATTTCCAAGTTCCGGGTGGTCTCAAAAGACGTCAGTTCCCAAAGTTTAGTCAAAGATTCATCGACCAGTTCTTCAAACTGGTCCTCAGGATACGGAGAATTGGTCGGTACAGTCGCGAAAAAATCACACAAGCTTTTGATAACAATTGACCGGTCTTCTTTATTCATTTTAGGTGCTAAAACCCGCCAAGTTGAGCAAATATCCGCGATACCAGCATCACAAAGCGCTGAAATTCCTCTCAAAGCTAACGCGCTAGCAGCACTACCGTCTATATCTCCGCATCTATTTAATATTTGTGACAACAATGGCACAAGTTCGGCTCCATGCTCGGGTCTGTTCTCGCAGATAAATACCATAGCTTTCGCGCAAGTAATATTGGCTTGCATACTCTTGTCGTTAGAGCTCATATCAATCAATCCCGTCATTAAATATCTATGACAGCGCGGCTCGACCATCCAGGCTTTGAGGAATAAATTTACTCCCACATATTTCAATGGTTTATCAGCAGCCAGGAACGTCTGTAAAGTTTGAATAATTATCGGTACATTTTCTTTACTCACCGCCAATTCAGGTAAAATATACAACAATTTTTTAGTCACTTCAATTTCTTTAGACTTTGACAATTTGTACAGAAGCATTGACAATACATGACCTGCATAAGAATTATTTTCTTTAGCGATTCTCACAAGTAAATTAATCGCTTTTAAAATTGTCTCTGTGGATTTACTGCTGAGAAAAATTCCTCCGAGAATTAGTTTATAATTGTACAAAAATTCTTTGGAAATATTTGACAATTTATCCAGACAAGTGTTTAAATTAACGCATGACTCGATATGTACACACAGGTTTGTGTAAAATTGAACATAACGACTCGAGTGGCTCAAGTAGTTGTACAAATTGTCGTTGTAAATATTTTCAGGGTATTTATTGCGTGTAAATGTTTTAGTAGTGATTGTAGTTATTAAATTATCGGCAATTTCAAGAGCTTCTGAAGATAAAGGCGTCGCGTAGGCCATCCACGGCAAAATCGAGCCTAATAATGAATAAGCCACAATCTCATTACACCCTAATTTATTTACAATTGAAGCGGCTATTTTAATTAAATCGTAGAGATAAATAACCGGTGTTATGACCAGCATTTCAGATAATATTGAAAGTATGACACTGGAAATTAAGCTCTCGTGCATGAAATTAAATTGATTAATGTCCTCGGTTCCAGTACACTCAAGAATAGACTCGATCATAACTATGTTAGACCTCGGGTCGCAATTGTGCTTCAGCAGATCCAAAGCCAGAGCCATGACCAACGGTGTTAAAGCGGAAAATAATTTAACATTTTTTTTTGTCACCGCTAATTCCGTAAACTCAAGAATTAAATTGTTGGTGGTTATGCAGGAGCTCAAGTTGATGGTGCGTAACCATTGGATGATTTCTAATTGCAGCTCCAGAGCGTCTGGTGTTCTTATGAGGAGACTCCAGGCCTGCTGACGGCAATTTTCTAGGGATGAGTTGGTCGGGTTGGCGATTATATACACAAATACAGGCCTCAGGAGCTCCACCTGGTTTCGAACGGCTTTTGGCTTGCAATCGTGAAGCATTGACTTTATGTCTCCTAGAACACTGCGCCAGGAGTCGGCTTTCTCGTTCAGAACTGTTATCAGCGGGTGCTGAGGAGCCTGGATTGAAAACGGACATTCGTAATTTCCGGAGTGAGATTTTAAGATCAAAGTTAACAAGCTGCAAATTGCTGAAGTCACTGCCGAGTAGTTCTTTGTTTCTCCTAGCATTGCTGACAGCTTTGAGAGAGTTTCTGAGACTTCTATTAGCCCCGACTCTGCTAGGGCAACCACTGCGTGGCAGGATACTAGGCTTACTATGGCGTTCTCGCTCTTGCATTTTGTGAAGAGTGATTTTAGTTCTGGAATCTATTTTTTATAATGATTAAATTATAATAAAAAATGTTTAGAAAATAAATTTCACGTGTAAATTTTTAAAAATGTTTTTTTTTTTTTGCAATAATTGATGGGTTATAAACATTCTAAAAGTTGTCAGAGATTTTTAGAAATTTTCTTTATAAAAAAATTCAATAATAAAAAAGTTAGCCGACGTTTTTAATTTTTTATCTTTTATTAAATTAGAACTAAAAAAGTATTTTTTTAAAATTGCACTTATAGTTTTTTACAAATAAAATTTTTTTTTTTATTTTTTTGTAATCATTTTTTCAATAAAAAAAATTCTAAAAATTTTTAGATGTCGGCTAACTTAACTTTCATAAAAATTCATTGAAATTGTTAATAATAACTTGAATAAATTTATTAATTATTACCTTTAAAGGATCTTCATTGTTACTTAATTTACTCTTGATTATCTCAAGTATTTTTGAAATCCCCTGAAATTATTATTTTATTATTACTTTATTTTTTATTTTTAATAATAAATACTTACATGTGTAATAAGAATTGAATTATTTGAAGATAATTTGTACTCTATTTCATCCATTATTTATAAATTTTTCTTAATAATTATAATTACTAATTTAATTTAGTAGTATATATAAAAATATGTTTTTATTTTTTCATATTATTAAGAAATTCTAACCTATACTCTATATAAGTTTAAATTTGTTCTTTCTGACACCACCTATTTCTTTCTAACCAGGTGGCGCTGCTAGTCGATTCCTGGATATAAAAAAACGGGTAGGTGTCGTTTACGCATATCCCGATCGTCCCGATGATACATAAGTCTTGTTCATCCGGGTACTAAATACTTTAACGAAGAATGAAACACTATACTTATTTATTGAAATAAAATTTTTATTCACACTTATATATTATAACTTAAAATAGATACAATACTTAATTTAAATAAAGTTTATTAAATTTAACGTCAGACTTTAGAATAATCTTAACATTACTAGATATGAGTTATTTTAAAAAATTATCGATTAAATAAAATTAAATACCGTGCCAAAATTTAAGTATTGCGGCATGCTTGATAATATTTCAAATATATTTGTTAGATAAAATTCTCATTTCAAGTTTAATATTTCTTCTTCTCTCTATTATCGTGGCTGCGGCCGACACATATTGTACTTTAACTGCCATCATATAAAAAAAAAAAAAGAAAACTACAGAAAATCTCGTCTAAATACAAATATTCTATCTACCAAAGATAAAAAAATAATTATTCCCATGAATTTAAAAAGTATTCCTTAATTTTATGCCTTTTATAAGTAAGCTAGTATGGATTATAAAAAGCACTAATAAATATGTCCAATTCTTCGTTGTTTAGATACTCAACAATATCTAATACTATAGTTTATACGGTAATGGAATAGCTTCTCTGAGTGATGAAATTCTTTTCAATTTTTCAAGTAGATTTACCCTTACGCTAAATCTATTTATTCTTATTTTACTTTGGCACATAAAGGAGACTAAAATCGAAATTCCCGATCAATAATCTATTTTCGGACCAAACTTTTTGTAGACTCTTATTGTCTCGCGCCAATATCATTAATTTTTTATCATCATAAATTTGCATTAAAAGATCATGAATTGTCATTTCATTACCGCTGAATATCATACATACATTTTTCAATTTTCTCTGAATGAAATTTCTTTTGTAGTCATTTACAATCCTCCTGATATTTTCGTCAGTTAGTAATTAGTTCATCCATCAATTTTATTTCTTCCTTGGGAACGAATAATTTGAGTGAACGCCTAAGGACCAAATCTTCTACCAGCAACCTGTATAGACTCTTGGCGCTTTATTCTGATTTTTTCCAGATAACGACTTCGCTCAACATAGTCGGTTGGATGGGGACGAAATAAATCATCAGAATTTTCATCGATGGGAAGCGTTGCGTAGTATAAAACCCTATTAGATAAGGACATGTCAGTGTAATAAGGCAAAATCGTCTTCAGTAGACCTGAGTAACCTCTGTAAGCTACTAGATTGGGTAAAAATGTTGCTGGATCGTTGTTTATAATTGCATAAATATCAGCTCCATAATGAGTTAAATTATAAATCGGATTTTATGGAACATCGCGGGTCCAAAATATCGACAATTTCCATATTGTTTGGGATGGACTAGATAATGAGTTGCTGGTACACCATAATTATCGCGATGATTTATTAACTTAGTAGGACCCTTAAACAGTTTTTCAATAAACTCCATGAAGAGTTCGTCATGTGCGCTCTCGAGAGCGTACATCAGTAATGTTTTATTTTTAAGACTTATGATGTTTTCGTTAATTTTTGCTTCTAGTAGATGCAAAAATAATGGTCTATCATAAAGAACAGTAAAAATGAGTATAGTGTTATTTTGTCACCAAAATCGGGACACCAATCACTGTCTTCAAAATGTTTTAAAAAAATATCTCGTCCAAACTCAGCATCAGCATTCGCATTAGTTTGTACCAATGTATATATTATTGCGCCATATGTATGTCCTTTAATAAAAAGTCCTATTTGCTTGGGATGAGGTTGATAAAAACAAACCAAATGTATGGATCGAGTCCCATCAGCAGCCGTAGCATTGACATCTGCTTTATAGTTATTAACTAGTAACTGCACCAAGATTGTTGCTGCACCAGTAAATTGTCCAGTTGTTATTATAGGTTCATTTACATCCATTCCATTATTTAATATCATTCTAACACCTTCCAAATTGTCATCTTCAATGGCTTGATACACATAATTAAGTTGCCAACATTTGTTAGATTTAATTGATGCGAAACATAAGAGAGTGCGTTACGATTTAAATAAATTCTTTGGTTCACCATTTTGGAAAATATTTTTATTATAATACTAATACCCTTGTTAGTTTACGAAAACCGTAAATACTGTGACTTGACAAAGAATCTATTAATTGACAACAAATGATGGGATGTAGTAGTATAAATACAGATGTAGATCACACAATCTGAAACATTCAAATAACATTTTAACATACTGCACATAATATTATTTACTTCCTATATTTACTATATATCATTATAAAGTGATGTTAAATAAAAAAAAAAGCATGACATTAAAATTGGCAGACACATAAAATTTTTTTTATTTTTCTTGAGTAGTAAACTAGGTCTAGAAAATTATTTATAAAAAATTGTACTTATAATTCTTTAGAGCTTCTAAAGATAGAATTTCTTTAGTACATTTTTCTCATTATTTATTAATTAAAAAATTTCTAAAAATTATCAGATGTCTCTCGATTTCACTATCATAGAAATTTATAATACTTGAGTTAGCCGACGTTTTTAATTTTTTTTCATTGATCAAATTAGAACTAAAAAATATTTTTTAAAAATTGCACTTATACTTTTTCAAGTTTTTTACGAATGAAATTTTTTTTTCTAACAATTTTTTCAATAAAAAAAATTCTAAAAATTTTGAGATGTCAGCTAACTTCATTTTCATTAGAAATTTAACATTTCTGAGTTGATTGGAAGGAAATAAAATTTTATTAAACACCTTTTTTGCTCTGCAGAAGCATAACTATCCCTTCAGTGCCCACGTTATGAAAATTTTAACTACATTCGATTTCAATCTTAATTATTTTTTTAAATTCAAATGGAAAAACCACTTGAAAATTTTTTTAGCATCCGAAAATTTTATATTATTTTTAATTGTTTATTAAAAAATTACTTATTTCATTATAAATTTCATTATAAATAAAAAAAAAATTTTTTTTTTGAAGAAATAAATAATTAAACTATACATATATACATCTTATATTTTTACATTTTAAAGCATCAGATTATCATTACGCTAGTCAAGTACTTCTTAATAATTAGAAAAAAAATAATTTTTTAAACAATTTTTATTTTATTTAACATTTTAAAATCTATAAAATTTCAACAATTAAAATTTATTTTTTATTTTAATTGAAAATTATTTATTTCCGCGAAATAAATTAAATTATATCGTCTTCTTTGTGAGTCAGGTAATAGCGGCATTCGGTACACTCGTGATTCATCTGTTAACGATTGGTTATATTTTTTTTAGTGGAAATTATTTATTTTAATGATTTTTGTATTGTAATTGTCAATGACTTTTTCAGTATGCTGGCACTAATTTGTTTGTTATTAAATAACAAAAAACAAAAAAAAAATAGTTATTAAATAATTTCTTATACCGGTAATATTATTTTTGAATTTAAAATTATCCGATATAAATAATAGATGATGTAAAAATTTATGTCTTAAAAAAACATCATCGATAATGTATAAAATATATTTTGAATAAATAAATATAAAACCCAAAAATGAATTTGACAAAAAACTATTTATTGAATTTTTTTAGATTACATCAAAAGATATTTGAATATTTAATAATAGAATAAAGAATAAAAATGCAGATTATTAAATTTAATTAAGATTGTTTCTTCTTCACTACTAAAAATAATATCTACTTATTTGATAAATAATAATTTATACAATGTAAAAGGCGCCAGCGCTCTGAAATTTATATTTTTGCACTATAATTTACTATAAACTATTAGTTTAAATATTTCTATCACAACAGCAGCGATACTTTAGAATGTTTATAATTTTCATATTCATTAGACAGTGTAATCATAATAAAAATAGCTGTAAGAGTATTCTAAACATCTAAAAATAACAAGCACTTTTTAATTTATTATCGCTAATAAAAAATATAATTTAAAATATTTATATATGTATACGGAGTATTTTATGAAAAACCTACCACTTAAAAATCTTTTTTATTATTTTCTTGAAACCTTTACTAATTATTATATTTAATAAGAGCCTTAAATAATATAAAAAAAAAAATAAAATTGTCTTATTGAATACAATAACTAGTAGAAATTCATAATCATGAAATATAAGCTGTCGAAGTGGTTGATTTAGCGTGCAGTACCTCATATATAGATTTTTAGTATTAATATATATATATATATATATATATATATATATAATATAATGTGTATAATATTTTATTTAGTCTATGTCGGCACTGTTTGTGTGTGGTAGGCAGTCAGAATTTCGTTTTCAATACTTGGATCCAAAAGTACATCCATTCCTTTTATTCCTATTTCGCTGTATCTGTGAAATATAGGTATGGCAACTCGCCAAATTTCACGGTTTCGTTTTATTGCTTCAACAAGACAGTCGGCAGTAGGAAATAATGTAGATAAATTTTCAAATAAAGGCAAAACAAGATTTGTTATAAATTGTACTTGTAAATCTGGTATTGATGCTCTTTCGCGATCCATCATTTCAATTGGGGCAGTGCCCATACTTTTTTCTAAATCTCCCTGAGAAAAAAATTCGTCGTATATTTGTTCCTGAAAATAAAAAATTATTACAATCAATACTAAGTTCTTTATACTGAAGAAAAATCTTTGATATTTATTAATAAAAAATTAAATATATTTACAGCAGTTTTTTTGGACGTTTTCCAATCCTTCGTCTGGTCGTTTAAATCGCAGCAAGTCATCAACATGGCATGCAAAAGTTTTTGATGAATTGGATCTTCATTATTGAATCCTTGCTTAATCATTTCATCTTGCTCATCAATTGAACGAAAGTGCGATGCCAAATCAGTGGCAAGAATATTATTTCGAAGTAAATCTAGAGCCTCACTATATTCATCACTAGTAAGATTTTCAAAAATATTACAACCTTCGGTATTGAGAATGCACATAGACTGTGCTAAATGGTGTCGTTCCATCACGGAACCCTCTGAACTATAAAGACTCGCTAATACAGTACCACACTGCGTTTGAAATGAATTATTGGTCCCTCTGTGGTCAATATCGTGGCACAAGCCTGATACAAGAAAAACTAATGACTGGAGTCGAGTCATGTAATTATTTTTAACGAGATTTAAATTTTTGATCATCAAATAGGCAAAGTGTGCGACGGAAAATGCATGGACCCAATTGTGATAAGGAGCATCTCGGTATCCTTTCTTCACGTAAAGTATAAATCTTAAAATTTATTGTAATGTTATTTTTTATTATTAAAATAAGTAAAAAAAAATTTTTTTCATTACCTAGCTAATGTTTTTCGTTTTATTCTCCACACTGTAATTAGATCAAGTTCATCAAACATTTTTAATACATAGCAAGGCGTATGTTGATGCGGAATATTACGAGGCGTAAAATGGAATTTATCAAAATCTTTAGGACTGTGATCATCTCGACAGTTGAGTAATGCTTGAACCGCTTCTTCCTCTACCTATAAAAAGGAATAATCAATTAAAACGTAGTCTAATAATAGCTATTCATATTCCATGACATTTAATTAATAACTCGAACAATACCTGCTATGGTTATCGATTTGCGTGAGTAAACAATCGGTTAATTAATATCAATTATGACGTTTAAATTTTTATTACTTAATTACACGAAGCAATAAAAAAAGAAATAATGATAATAAATTTTCATTCAATAAGTTAAAGTACTTACTTTCATATGGTACATCATTAATTCGTTGCTCAGTTTACTTCTTGCTTGAGAATCTTGGATTTTTTTATAAATTATACTATGCATTATAGAAATTCCACAATAAATACTAAAAGCTGTAGCAACTTCCTCATCACACACATCGAAATACAGTCCATTTATTTTGTTACACAATTGAGCTACTCCTGAAAATTATAATTAATATATTTGGAAATAATTTTAATTAAAAATTCACTTTATAAATAAATAAACATACAAATTAATTTAAATGTTCAATAGCGTGACAACCGGACAAACAAATGCTAATCGATTTATAATTTACTTTTGATAATCAAGCATTAATTTATTAATAGAATTATAAATTAAAAAAAAATAAATAAATTATTCTTTACCGATAATTTGATTTTCATCACGTATAGGAAAGCATAAAATATTTCTCGTTTTAAATCCTGTTACTTCATCAATTCCGCTGTAAAATAATGGATGTTCATAAGCGTTTCTTATGTTTATTAGTTCTCCTGAAGTTGCTACGTGACCGGCTATTCCTTGATTTGAAGCTATTCGCATTTCCTGTAGATAAAAATTTTATTTTAATTAATTAAATTTATTTGATGATAATCTATATTATTAAGATAAGAAGCAAAATTTTGTGACGAGTGTATTTATAAGATAAAATGGGTTTTTATGGTTAAATTTGGTATCATTAGAAAAGTCTTGACTTGAGTTTGTGACTTTTCATGGTTTCATATCATTCTTACCAATTTATGATGATAAGTATTTAGGCTGCATTCGAAAATGCTCTGACTCTAGATACATAATTAAGAAATGACCTTGTATCTCGTGAACTATTGACATTTTTAAAGATATAAGCTCATCCCGATGTTACACTCATCAAGACCTTTCGTTTGAATACCCACATCAATTTTTCATATATTTTATATATTTATATATTTCACAAATACCATATATATAAAATATATGAAAATTGCCATGTGGGTACTTAAATGAAAGGTCTCAATGAGTGTAACATCGGGATGAGCTTACATTTTTAAAAATGTCAATAATTAAGAAATGAGCTTCTATCTCGTGAACTATTGACATTTTTAAAGATATAAGCTCATCCCGACATTATACTCATCAAGACCTTTCATTTGAGTACCCACATCAATTTTTCATATGTTTACATATATTATATATAGGTATATATGAAAAATATATTAAAATGCATGTGGGTACTCAAATGAAAGCTCTTGATGAGTGTAACATCGGAATGAGCTTATATCTTTGAAAATACCAATAGTTGAGAAAGTACAGTGCAATTTAACATAATTAAGAAATGACCTTGTATTTTGTCAACTACTGACATTTTTAAAGATATAAGCTCATTCCGACATTACACTCATCGAGCCCTATCATTTGAGTACCCACTGATGTGGGTACTTAAATGAAAGGTCTTGATGAGTGTAACGTCGGGATGAGCTTATATCTTTAAAAACATGAATAGTTAAAAAAGTACAGTGCAATTTAACAAAAGTCATTATTTAATAAAGCAAAATTTTATTTATCTATAGTTCACAAGTCACGGCAGTCGCATAGTGACTGCAAGGTTGCTAGTTTTTATAATTATGTTAATTTTATAATTACATCCGACGTTGAAATTCCATCGAAAACTTTAGCGACGAGTTCATGATGCTCGTGGTCTATCAAAAACAATGAGCACCTTTCAGCATTAGTTAATTTTCTTGCCTCAACCATTATTTCTCTCAATAAGTCCGGCAGGTCACCTAAAGTTATAAAAAAAAAATTGTCAACATAAAAATAAAAGTATTAATTTAAATATTCATTTTTAGTTACCTAAATGAGTAAAAAGTTTTCTTGAAACAGTAAGTAAATCTTGACATTGAACTTTCAACCGCGTTTCTTCTTGACATCTCAAAACATTTAACAACATTCCCAAGCAATATCTATCAATTAAAATTTAATATTTATTTTATAAAACAATTAAAAAAATATATATATGCATTTATATTTGTACCGAAAACATTCTTCGACAATTTTAATACAAATATCTTCAGTGTCTTGATCCTCAGGGTAATTCACCAACGTAACAACTAGAGCAATATACTGCTCGCTAGGATGTTCAATAGGAATACTGAGTAGTGTATCAGGTACCAGTTTACTAACAGAGTTTAAATGTTCTAATAATTCTTGGTCCAGTTCTGTACAATTAACTTTCAACGACTTTCTTGATTTAATAACCCGATGCAATACACGATCGTTTGCCTAACAAATAATCCAATTAAATAATTAATAATTATCTTATATATTTTACAACAATTATCTATTGAAGTTAATTTAATTAATTTTTTGTATTTACTCAGGCGAAAAAAATCATTTTGATTTAATATAATTATAAATAAGAACGATAAAAGTAAAACCATTAGACTAAAGTACTTAAGTTAAAAGAAAATTTTAAGTTTTCTCCATTTACGGTAAATAAAAAATAATTCCAAGATGATTACATTAGATTGGCTTATAGGAATTCTTAATCCTCTGTCGAGTATTTTTTCACCCACGACATGAATCACCATTTCCTTAGATTCGGGTAAAATAGGCGCAAGAAATGATATATTAGCTCCAGATTTTGATTGAATCTACAGACAAATAAATAACCAATAAATAATAAATCATTTTTCTTTATCAGCTGTCAAAGTATAACTTATTGATTAAATTTCAATCAAATTCCTACAATTTTATTTAACTCAATTCGATAAAGTAAACAAATAAATTTTTTATAAATACGTTATCTATTTTTATTACGTAATTGATTGTTTTATTTTTTATTGATTGAAACTTTTTTAACAATAAAAAACAATCCCACATTAATTTACATTTTTATTAATACTTTTAGATTCTAATTTTACGTAAACATCAGTTTGTATAATTTTATATGACACAATAAATTAATTAATCTATTATAAATAATTTTCTTACATAACAATCTATGATATAATAACAATTATTAGTATGAATAATTAAAAAATGAAGAAATACTCACATATTTGTTTAAATTTTTTTGCATAATACTGCAAGGCAAGTCAGCGAGATCTTGAATTAGAGAAAGCATTTTTTCAGGTGTCGTAGACTCTAATTGCAACGTCATTTTGCTGTTTTATTTATTTATTTTATTATTTTAAAAACTTGAGATGACAGTATAAGTTATAAGATTATTTATTGCTTCTCATTATTCAAGTTTATCAAGATTTTTAATTATTTTTATTATTTATCATCACTAAAACCATTTAAATTTTTTAATGGAACTTTATTTTGACAGTTCATGATTTTTTAAAATTGTTTTTTACTTAGTGAGGTGATTAAAAAATTTGTTTTGCTAATACAAAATAATCCTGTCAAGTGCAAGTAAGAAGTATTATTTCGTATCCATTTACACTGCGAAATGCTCCGCGATCAGAGGATTACTGACCCCGGATAAAAAGGCAAATAAAAACAAACAATAGCATACCTATATCTAGTGCGTACATATATATGTATACATATGTCTAGTTATACATGTGTGGAATCGATTAGTCGGAATCCTAGTCTCGATTCCTCGAATTTTGACATTCGAATACGCATGCGCAGGTAATTGAAATTTTAGTTTTTAATTTATTTTAATATTTTTTAATGATTTTTCATACTTAAATAAAATTTCCTTTTTTAAAAACAGTAAAAAAAAAATTTTTCACAGAAATTAAAGAAATTTACAACATAAAAAAATTTTTTAACGTGTTTATTAATAAACACTTTTAATATGAACATAAATTAGCCGACATCTAAAAATTTTTAGATCTTTTTTTTATTAAAAAATTATTGGAAAAAAATTAAAAAAAATTTTTTTGTTAATTAAAAACTCCAAAAACTATAAGTGCAATTTTTAAAAAATATTTTTTAGTTATAATTTAATAAATTAATTAAAATAAAAAAGTAAAAAATGTCAGCTAACTTTATTATTATAAGAAAATATTGAATTTTTTATGACATTAAAGTTAGCAGTCACTTGATCATTTGTTTATTTTTTTTAACAAACAAATTTGTTTCAAAAAATTATTTAAAAAAATTGCATTTTTTATTTTTTTCAATTTCTACATGTCAATTTTTTTTCCTAATTTTTTTTTGCAATAAATTATTTAATAAATTCTTAAAAAAATTCTTAAAATTATCAAAAATCTGCTTAATTAATTTTCATAATTTTTTAGATAATTATAATTTTCATAAACGCTTCGCTTATGAGGCGTGCAATTAAAAGAAATTATTTTTAATAAAAAATACCATTATGATGACGCATAACATTATTGATTATTACCTAAGTATAATAATAATGTCACAGTCACGTTTCCAGTTTTGATTAATCCTAAAAAAACGCGGTAAATTCAAACCAACCAATCGTAAAATTATTTATCAACCACTTTCGGTCCGCGCGATAGTTAGTTCGAGTTTCCGTCGCTCATTGTAAGCGACGCGCGGCCATTTTGTAAGCAGCCAACGGAAGAGACCGGACAGAAAAACGGAAATTCATCAATCGCATGAGGCATAAGCACGCAATAGAAAGTACACGGAAGCGTATTCATTAAACAAGTTTGTTAAAATCAATAAATATATTTAGTAACAAAACTACATCAGTAGAATACAGATATTATTTTTTCAACAACGCGTATGCGCTAGATAGCGTATTTTAAAAGCATCACAATGAGCCAAGTAAGTAGAATAATTAATTAATTAAACCCAGCCAGCATTGTGCTTTTTTTTTTTTTTTTTTTTATAAACTAATGGCCTTTAATCATTGAAAAATACATCATATCTGCTTGCAATTACGCAACAAACAATTTTCGGAGTAAAGTGAATCGATTACAAATAAAAATATTTAATAAATTTATTAACAGATGTCTCGATACCCGTCCGACTGCAAAGTCTACGTCGGTGACCTGGGCAGCAACGCCACAAAGCAAGACCTCGAGGACGCCTTTTCATACTACGGACCACTTAGAAACGTGTGGGTAGCCAGGAACCCGCCAGGATTCGCATTCGTGGAGTTCGAGGACGCACGAGATGCCGACGATGCTGTTCGTGGCCTTGATGGACGGACCATCTGCGGACGCAGAGCCAGAGTTGAGCGTTCTAATGGAAAACGTCTGATGCGAGACCGCGGTTCTCGTCGTGGTGGCGGTGGTGGAGGAGGCGGAGGCGGTGGTGGCCGACCATTCCATCCGGAGGACAGGTGTTACGAATGCGGAGAACGTGGTCATTATGCCCGCGACTGTCCTAAACACAGGGGTGGCCGCAAACGCAGGTATGTTTAATTTTAAAACAATTTTTTAGTGTTTGAGTTTTGTTTTATTCCTTGAAATTCATGAATCCATTAAATGATCAGGTATAAAAAAATAAATAATATTTTGGTTGCATGTTTTATAGGGTGGCGCAAAAAAACCGACTATTTTTTTTTTTTTTGAGTCTTGAGTGAAAAAAAATGTCAGTTTTTGATGTTTTAAGAACTCTCTCCAAAGAACAGCTCAAAAAAAAATTTTAAGAGGTCGCTTAAATTTTTTTTATATTTCAAAATTGAAATTTATTTTTTTTATTTTTTTTTTTTTCGTTACGTCATAACTTTATAGACCAAACAAAATAAGTTCCTAAAAGTTTCAATTCAAAATTTAAATTTTGAAAGGTCACTCATAATTTTTTTAAAATTTCAGAGTCAAAAAATACTAATAAATTAAAAAAAATTATGAGCGACCTTTTAAAATTTACATTTTGAACTGAAACTTTCAGAAAAACCTTTTTTTTGGTCTATAAAATTATGACGTAACGAGAAAAAAAATTAAAATTCGATTTTTGACGATTTTTAAAATTTAAAAAAATTTAGAGCGGCCTCTTAGAAATTTTTTTTTAAGCTGTCCTTTGGAGAGAACTCTTAAAACATCAAAAACCAACATTTTTTCACTCGAGACTAAAAAAAAAAAAACAGTGGTTTTTTTTTTGCGCCACCCTAATGTTTAATAATTAATAAAATTGTATCTGGTCATTTAGTAAATACTAATTTCATTATTCATTTGCATTTTTGTTTTATTTCGGGTGATAATGGAAAGTTATAAGTAAATGATGTAAGTCAAATGATTATTTAAAAAAATATTAAAACAATTGGTGAGTAAATTAATGACTGGAGGTAAAAAAGAAAAAAAAAATTGAAATCAATTGTTTGGAGTTATTTGTTGCCGATGTAATCCTCCCCGTTATTTATAGGAGATGCGGCTGAGCAGACATACGCATGTGTGCAATGCAATCGCAACCGAGATACTCGCGAGATTCGCCATTGGGGTTCACTTTGTGACACACACACTGCGTAGATTACAGCGTAGAGCACCTACCTACCTACTATTGGGGTTTCCTACTGCACGTCTGCAGGGCCAAGAGAGCGCCAAAATAAACAGACACATGACGACTGACGGGGGTGGCTAGTGTGTTGTTTTTGCTAGCACACTTCAAATACTTCCACGATAAAATATTTCGATAATATTTAACAAACAAAATAATATATTACAAAAATAACTATTGAACTACTGAACATCATCCATGACAGACAAGAGAGCTAGCGGCACACTGGCACCTTCTTCTGAACTCAGAATTACTCACGGTGTTCCTTCCTTTTTGTTTGCGAAATGAAGGAGTCAAAAAAAATATCAAATTAAAAATAAAAAAAAAAAAAATATTTAATAAAACGATCTAGCTCCTTCGTCATCGTCTTGGTCGTCTTGGTCGTCCCATCTAGCTACTCTGCCTTCATTCATCTGACCCTCGCGTGAATTCACCTACATAAGTCTGCTTGTCTCTGCTCTTCTCCCCACATTCTGGTTATTGCCATCGCGTGTACTTCTGCTGCCTGCGAATTAGTCTGCCATCAATTAATGGTATAAAAATATTTATGACGAAAAACAAAATCAGGGTTGGATATTTGGTACTGATGATGATCAATTAATAATCAGTATTTTTTATTTATTTAAAATTTTTTTTTTCAATTATTTTTTTTTTTTTATATATTTACTGTTAATTTTAATTAACTAAATAAACCCTTCAAGTACAAACTGTAACACTTGGCTAATGTCTGCCAGTCTTAGAAGAATTATTACGTATAAATATATTTTTTATATATATTTAAAAGTGATAGGTAACTTCGAATTAAATTTAATATAAATATTATAAACAGTTGTAATAATATAAATATTTATTTTAGGTCATTTTCACGATCGCGTTCGCGATCACGCAGCAAGCGCTCTAGATCCCGCTCATCATCTCGCAGCCGGTCACGTAGCCGTAGCGGCAGACGTGCCAAGTCGGCCAGCAAGGGCCGATCTGAATCTAAAGATCGTAGCCCACCACCGCGTCGATCCCGCTCAAGATCGGCATCAAGATCTCGCAGCAGGTAAAAATGGTAAATATTAAACGAGTGGTTCTTCAAATGCATTTTTAATACTCTTTCAATAATCTGCCATTGAGGAACCATTTTTTATTATTATTGTTTTTTTTTTCTTTTCTTTCTGTTATTAAATTTTACATTTTAAATTATAACACAGATTTTTATTTTTTAGGAAATCTAATGGTGAAC
Source organism: Cotesia congregata (assembly GCA_905319865.3). Taxonomy (NCBI): domain Eukaryota; kingdom Metazoa; phylum Arthropoda; class Insecta; order Hymenoptera; family Braconidae; genus Cotesia; species Cotesia congregata. Next base: position 3,429,051 of record CAJNRD030001122.1, read on the forward strand.
GTAACGGAAAGTTTTGAGTAACACAATTTCATAATAAGGATCTCAAGCTTTTAATGTTACTAATAATTATTTACTTAACAATATAATTTTAGTTTTATGTGTTTTATTGTCATGTAACTCTGAGCCTTTATTTAGTAGGCGATTCTGGAACAATAACACAAGGTAATTGTTATTGTTCTTTATTTTTCTCGTAATTATTTTCACTTCAGTGGGTATATACTGAAGAATAAATATACATTAATTATGTGTTAGATGAAATAAGTAAACATTTAATTGAAATAAAAATTTAAAATACACTTTCATACAATATTTATTATCTTTTAATTTCATTTATCTATTTAATAAACCTTCCATTTTATTTTAGTAGTAAATATTATTATTATTAGCTTAGAGTTGTAAGTAATTGGACATTTAAATAAGTTTATTGCCAAAATAATTACTCAATTAAAATATACATGTTATAGTTGAATTAATATCAAGTACTTATAATTAAATGCGTGTGAGAATTAGTTTCTTTAATTAATTTTAATTGTTTAAAAAATTTTTAATAACATTTTTAAAAATTAATTTTAGTTTAAAAATTTTAAAGAAATTAATTATCGCACGAATTTAATTACAAGTATATTTAATTTATATCAAATTAATTTTTTTTAATTTTATTTCATTAATTTTAATTGTTTAAAAAATTAAAAAAAAAATTATCACACGAATTTAATTACAAGTATATTTAATTCATATCAAATTAATTTTTATTAATTTTAATTGTTTAAAAAATTTTTAAAAATTAATTTTAATTGTTTAAAAAATAAAAAAAAAATAATTTTCACTTGAATTTAATTACAAGTACATTTAATTGTTATAATTTTTTTTTTTTTATTAATTTTAAGTGTTTAAAAAAATTTTAAATAAAATTTTTAAAAATTAATTTGATGCAAATTTCAAAGAGTATAATGTTGAAATAATTAATTGACAGTATCAATATATTTATAAAAAAATAATCTTAAAGCGTGGTCTATTTAAAATAAATAAATGAAATAAATTAACAGATGTCGGGGTGATATTTATATCTATCGATAGGACAGCTCGTATCTGAAATCTGAATGACGATCAGCATGTAAAGCTTTAAGTAAACGTCTACTGAAACCTAAACTAGATATAGAAGTATATAAGTAGAGGAAGACACTCATGAATACAAGATACAAGCATTGCGTAAAACATAAATACTCAGTGGGGTGTCTTGTATTTTCTTCTTGGAGTTTTACTTACTCAGTTACTCATGCACATACAATACTTAGACTTATATAGTTAAGTTACTCATCGAGTATTAAGTATATTTTTATTTTACAAAAGTACTTTTTTTTAAATCCCCAGTTGCCTTTGGCTTTTGCTTAGTTTGCTGATATTCTGGGTGTAGTAGTTAGTAGTCCCGTGTAGTGTATTTGTAATATAAAGAAAACGCAAACATTCCATTGGTTGCCGGCGCCAATGGTGACTTCTGCACGGCTCCAAGTTGTCGTGGGAGTGGAGAGAGGGGTCTGACAAGATCACCACCACGACGAGTAAAGCGAGACCAATACTACAAGAAGGAGGTGTAAAAATGACCAAATAAAAAGGGGAATGAATTTAAAGAGAAGAAAGAGACTTCGAAGAGGAAGTAGAAGAAGTTAAGCCGGTTAGAGCAGTGCAATCGAGTGCTCATTTGCTTTTGGAGCATATTCGCCTGTTGCTCCCTTTTATTTACGTGTGTATTTTTTATTATTTTTATTTTTTATTTTATTTATTTCTTCTTTTTAAATTATTAATCATATTAATTAAACTTAAATATTAATAATTTATTTTATAATAATGAATTATTAATTTTACAAAGCAATTATATGCCAAGGCGTCAAAATTTAAGTTCAAGTGCGAATAAATTTTATTTATTCTCAAGTTTGTGAAAAAATAATTAATAATACCAAAATTAGTCATAAAAATAAAATTAGCCGACTTTTAAAAATTTTTTTTATTCAAGAATAATTACAAAAAAATTTTTTTTAGTTATAAATTAATAAATTAAGCGAAATAAAAAAATGAAAATTAAATTAGCCGACATTTCAAAATTTTTAGAAATTTTTTATTGAAAAAATTTCAATTAAACAATTAAAAAAAAAAAAATGCACATGTAAAAAACTTGAAAAACTATAAGTGCAATTTTTTATAATATCTTTTTAGTTGTAATTTAATTAATAAAAAGAAATTAATAAATTTTTAGACGTCTGCTGATTTTAGTGTCTTAATAAAAAAATCAAAAATGTCGGCTAACTTTATTATTAAGTTAGTCGACGTTTTTAATTTTTTTTTTAAAATTAAATTAGGACAAAAAAATATTTTATAAAAATTGCACTTAAAATTTTTCAAGTTTTTTACAAATGAAATTTTTTTTTTTAATTTTTTTATGAAGATGAAGTTGACATTTAAAAATTTTTAGAAATTTTTTATTGCAAAAATTTCAATTAAACATTAAAAAAAAAAAAATTTCACATTTAAAAAACTTGAAAAACTTTAGCAATTTTTTAAAAATATCTTTTAGTTGTAATTTAATTAAAAAAAAAAAAAATCAAAAATTTTTAGACGCCAACTTTAGTGTCATAATTTTTTTGCAATAAATTTAAAAAATTTTTAAATGTCAGCTAACTTAATTTTCACAATAATAAAATAATAAAAGTTGTTACTTTGGGACACTTAACAGGGTCACGCTTTACTCAAGTGTTTAGTGGATTTTACTCAAGTGTATTTAAAGTGGAATTTAAAAATTATCATTACTATTTTTAAAGAGAACAATGACTGCCGCGTGTACAGATGAGACACTATTGTGTCAACAAATAATCACTACTAGTTCAAACAACTCGACATTTTTTGAAGTCCAAAAAAATGATTTAGATAAAAAATTGTTTACAGACAATAGCAACAGTGATAGTAATAATACAAGAAAAAGCTTAGCTAATGGTGAAGATAAAATAGAAAGAGCGACTGTGGATGTAGATGTGGAGCCTTGTACGAGACAACTGGATATATATCTGGAATCTCGTGGAATCCGGACGTGGGACGAGCATGAGTACACGTGCATCGGAGAAGCCGCGTCGTCGAGCAGCCTAGAGAGCACAAGCCACGAGTTAATAAGCGAGGGAAACTCATCCGGATACAATTCATCCGGTATTGACGATAAAAGTAAACGCGACTCTGATTCTATTTCAACTTCTAGCAGAAGCGACTCCGGAGAAATGAATTGCGTCGCTTCTTTGATCACCAACTCGATAAAGGACATTGAAAATTCGGTCAATAAAGTTACTCTGAATGACATTGAGCTGAAGAAAGATAAAGTTAAACGTAAGATAATAAATGTGAGTAAAAAATGTGCGAGGAAAGAAATAGACCACGAGGGAATTGAAATGTTTCACGAGGCTGTCAGGATTGGAGATGCTTCTAAAGTTGAAGAGCTGGTGACATATGGTCTTATTGATGATCTTGATGAACCTGATTGGAATGTTTCTGGTGATCCGCCGCTTCTTGTCGCTGCTAGTAATCATTCTTTGCCGGTCTTGGGGTAAGTTTTGGATTTATTTATTTTATTTAGATATTTATTATGATTTGGTTTACTTGCTAGGATTGTAATAATGTAATGAGTTTTTTTTTATTGAAGCATATTGTTGGCAAGCGGGTGCGATGCAGGCGCACGTTCGCCTCGAGGAGAAACTGCGCTACATCGAGCTATTCTTAATGGAGGACCTGGTAATGTTAAAGAGTTTGTTAAAGAATTGCTGGAGAATGGATGCTCGCCGAGTGTTAAAGAAGCTGGAGGTGGTTTGACAGCACTCCACATTCTTGCACGACAGCTAGCACACATGCAGCCGTCAAGAAGTCTTCACTATAACTTTGAAGAAGCTCTAGAGACACTTTCGATTCTTGCTAAAGCCGGCGCGGTCAATGATAAAGATCATCAAGGACGCAGTGCGCTACATATTTTAGCTTCATCGACAATACTTGGTATATATTTATTTTCGTTTTTTTCAGACTAAGCATTTTTTTTAGTCAAGTTTTAAAAAATTTTCATTGTAGAATGAGTTGTTGAATTTTATTTATTTATTTATTTATTTACTAGCAACCTTGCAGTCACTATGTGTGAACTATAAATAAATAAAATTTTGCTTTATTAAATAATGACTTTTGTTAAATTGCACTGTACTTTCTTAACTATTGATAATTTCAAAAATATAAGCTCATCTTGATGTTACACTTATCAAGAGCTTTCATTTGAGTACCCACATGAATTTTGATATATTTTTCATATATTACATATATGTATATGTAATATATATAAATATATGAAAAATTGATGTGGGTACTTAAATGAAAGCTCTTGATGAGTGTAACATCGGGATGAGCTTATATCTTTAAAAATGTCAATAGTTCTCAAGATACAGGATCATTTTTTAATTATGTTAAATTGTACTGTACTTTCTCAACTATTAACATTTTTAAAGATATAAGCTCATTTCGATGTTACACTCATCAAGAGCTTTCATTTAAGTACCCACATGCATTTTTATATATTTTTCATATATTCATATATATATATATAAATGCATAAAATATATGAAAAAATTGATGTGGGTACTCAAATAAAAGGTCTCGATGAGTGTAATGTCGGGGTGAGCTTATATCTTTAAAAATAAATATATGAAAAATTGATGTGGGTACTCAAATGAAAGGTTTTGATGAGTGTAATGTCGGAGTGAGCTTATATCTTAAAAAATGCCAATAGTTCTCATAATTATAATTCAATCTAAAAATTTTATTTATATGCCTATTTCTGTACTATTTGTGATAATTATTTTTTTTTTGTTTATAAATTTGCAGATAGTAACAATAAAAAAGAAATAGAATTATTGATAAAAATATTACTAGAAGCAGGAGCTGATCCGACTTTAAAAAATGATCGTGGTGAAACAGCGCTCCATGAATCATTAGAATACGGTGCTTTGAATACTGCTGATATATTAATGCCCCACACACCGACTGGAATAATATCACGGTATGGTGAAACGCCTCTCCATATCGCCGCGAGAAAAAATCATACTGAAGTGGTGGGTAAATTGCTTAAAAATGGCGAAGATCCAAGTATACAAGATGCTGGTGGTAATACTTGTTTGCATCTGGCTTCGGCTCGAGGTTTCCATCAAATAGTATCATTAATAGTGACCTCGCCGCTAGCACAACTTGAAAAAGTTAACGATGAAGGTCTTACCGCCCTCCAAGTAGCTGCAGAAAGCGGTTTTGTTAATGCTGTTAAAATATTGCTCAAAGCCGGTGCAAATCCGGCTCTAATTACTAGTAATTGTTCAGTACTACGTCGTCATCCTGATATTTCGATAATTATCAACCACGAATTGACAAAACGTCGTCAACTTGCTACTTAATTTTTTTTTACTTTTACTATAATAAATAATTAAACAATTCATTAAATTTTAAAATTATTCTTCTCTTAATCTACAGTGAATTTTTATTTTATATATTGTGATAATAACAGTCTACTTAAACTGGTATACATGTAAAATCACTAATTGTACGGTTTATAAATAAATTATATTAATAAAATTCAATCATTTTTTTTTTTTTTTAATAACATTGTTATATATATTTTATTATGCATGGGTCGAAAAGACGCACAAATAAATTTTATGACATTTCTTTGGTTTATTATATTTACAATAATGTATAAAATAATTGTATACTACATGTTTATTTTATCATATTAATTATTATTATTAAAATACGACTTGGCGTGATCTATTGTAGCGTTTCTTTTATTATTGTATGTGATGGTTACTTCAATTAACCACTTTTCATCATTATCAATAATGAGTACATTTTTAAATTTGTTCATTTATATACCAACTATTCAACTACTCATTGCAGTGTGTGATTTCCGAGCAACTATTTTTTATTAAAACTAAAATCTTAAAAACTTGAAATAAGGGGTAATTTTTTTTTTTTTTGGTACTTTACTTCTAGGTGGGGAAAAAATAATTGTTCTAAAAAAACACACCTTTGCATTATATATTTATACTAACAATAATGTGCAATCAAATATTCTTAAGGGAGGAAAAGACGTGTAAAAGACCGTTTTCATTAATTTTTTTAAGGTATAAAAAATTAATATTATTTTTATATGTGTATCTCCTATATGAACCTCAATTCCAAAAAAAAAGTAAAAATTTTCATTTTTTAGAGTGCTTTAAAATTAAATCGTGATTTTTTATGACACTGAAGTTAGCAGACTCTTAGAAATTTTTGATTTTTTTTATTAATTAAATTATAACTTAAAAGATATTTTTAAAAAATTGCACTGATAGCTTTTCAAGTTTTTTACATGTGAAATTTTTTTTTTTTTAATTTTTTAATTGAAATTTTTTCAATAAAAAATTTCTAAAAATTTTGAAATGTCGGCTAACTTCATTTTCATGAATTTTTACCATTTTTTCATACATTGTTTATTAAAAAAAAAAATAGTTTAAATAAAAATATCGCTTATGATGGAGGTTCATATTCAGCGTAATTGTATAAAGAAAAGTAATTTTTCTGTGCAATTAATTTCAGAAAAAAATTTTGGCTTCCATAGTGCACACCAACTGCTAAGTCGGAAGACAACCTACGATGTGTATCAGTTGATATCTCCGCTACTTTTTAAGTTATATATTCATAAAATATGGAAAAATATGAATATATATGTATAAAATAACTTGATAGTTTCAATAAATAACATTAATTTTCATACCTTAAAAAAATAAATAAAAAATCATTATAAAAAGGTCTTTCTACACATATTTCCCTCTTAATTTAAGTTTAACACTCATACAATTTACTTATCATTATTATATATATGTTTAAGATCAACCATGAGAAATTTTCCTCATAGAAAAATAAAATATTTGCCTCTAATGCTCTATATAATCTTAAAATATATATATATAATATGTGATTATCGCTGTCTCTTTGTTTATATTAATAATTTTTTTTGTTTTTATACTTAATTAATCGATGATGTGATGTCATTGTTAGGTCTTTTATGTACTTTTGAATGTTGTAAATTTGAGAGCATTGATAGACAGAATCTTCCACTTTTTTTTTTAATAAAATAATAAACTTAAAAGTGGTTGATTTAGTTTAAAACGCCCAATAAATTTTTGTTTTTAAATTGAAACATAACATTTTTGTGGCAAATGACATTTCACAGCCATTGGATACAGTTACTGCAAATAATATATTTTTGCAGTCTCGCTTGATACAAAATACATTGCGCCACACAATATTTACAAATTCTTAAAATTATTGCACGATACATTCAACTTACAATGCAATTTTATTTTTGTCAACTACTATTCGTGCGTTTTTTTACTATACGTACTAATTGTAAGTATAATATATATATATATATAATTATTTTCATTTTTGCAACGCTTAAAATTTTAATATAAACAATTTTATAATTTAATAAATCGTTACTAATTTTACAAGGTAATTAGTTTTTTGTGTGATTTTTATCCACAGAAATAGAAGAAAAATTATCAATATAAAAATATTTAAACTTAATTTAAATAATAAATTTTTAACATATTTTTTAAATACGTCAATAAATTAAATTGTTATATTTTAATTAATTAACATTAATTATAAATATGGAACATAATTCCGTAATCTTAAATTTGTAATTTCAGCTCACCGTAATTGCCTCAATAGATAAATAAATAAAAAATATTTGGTATTTTAAATGATTGTAAAAAAAGAATTAGTTTGATATTTATATTACCAATAAATCAAGTGAATTTAAAATCTGGATCAATTGCAATTGCAATTGTTTCCACATATCTTAATATTTTATTTATCTTTTAAATTAATCATTTGGTTCTTGTTTTATGTTTTCGTTCATGTTCGTGTTAACTTAAAGTCGGAATTAAAAACAATTATATATAATCACATCGTTTAAATAAATATTATCAGACTGACGTGAGTGTTCGTCAAAATGGAAGATTATGATTTACAACAATTTTCTATAATTATTATTAATATTATTTCCGTAATTTTAGTACGTTTGTAAAAAACTTAGATCATTTTTTTCTTACATAGAACATAATTTAACATTCAACTTTGTTTTTTTTTTTTTTAATATCAATGTGTTATATCTCAACAATAATAGACTTTTCGTTTATATTTTTTGTTCTATAAAATTCTTTATGAAATATTTCATTTTTGGCACCAATTACTTCTTTTATTTTAATCCTAGAAAATCGAGGGGCAATTATTATTTACAGAAAAATTTTTCAATACAATTATTTTATATTCTCATTAATCTTGAGCAATATTTTCTTAGCTTTAATTTATTACTTTTTTTTATGATAACTGAAAAAACTGAATGGAATTTTTAAATCAATGACCTTCGATTCTAGTCTTATCTGTTGGTTCGTAAACAAAGATAATTATGTAATGAATTACTTTATTTACATGAATAAAAAAAAATAATTTTAAAACACTGAAAATTATTAGCTAAAAAATTTAATTTTTTTTTTTTATAATAAATTAGAAAAATATTTAATTGAGTTTAAAATTTTTCTTTCATTAGATAATAGCTTATAATTAAAAATCTGAAGCAAATAATAATGACCCCATAAAAGAAATTTCACACGATTCTTGTAACCTGATAATCTAGGTTTAAAATTACGTATACAACACTGCGTTTTTACAATAAAGCTATCATACAAATGTCTTTATATATCTAAATATATATTTGTCTCATTTAAAAATTAGTTAAATTAAAAAAAAAAAATAGCTGCGAATATTTAAATCTTGTAAATAACATATTTGAATGTGTAACAATTGTTATAACGAAAATGCATTTTAAATATAAGTGTACATAAATCCAACATAACAGTGAAAGCTTAAAACCATTTCACAAATTTAGTCGGTCAAGCTACAACTGTCTTAGTAATGTGCCTTAATTTATACAATTTATTATTATATTATCATTTTTGTTTCTCCACAATTGAGGAAAAATTTTACAAACATGTAATTACTACAGGCACATGATTTTTTTTTTAAATATTCTTTTTCTTTTTGTTTTTCATTACCCAAATTAATAAAAAATACTATACATTTCTACCTTTGTCCTTTCAACACATAAAATTTAACTTCTTCAAAAATTTATGTTATTAGCATTCAAAAATGTTTTATTTGAATGAACAAGCTACCTTCCATACACTTTGCAACAGCTATTTAAATATATATTTATTTATTTATTTATATATATACCAATAATGTGCATTTTCGTTTTACACAATCTATTAGTTATATAATTTTCTCATATTATGAGATCTTTTTCTTATAGTTTAATTGTGCAGGCATAATAATACCATTATAAGATCATTTCGTTGAATAATCGAGATCCTATGAATTCTCGATTAGAAAATTTATTATTTTTTCAAGGAGACCCTCTGATAAAAATCATTATCCTTTTTAATCAATTCTCAAGTTAAATTAAAAAAATTTTTTAAAATATACTAAACATAATAAAAATTTTAAAATATATAAGAGCGTATAATAAAAATTATATTATTTTTTTGAAGTTCAAAAAAAATTTTTAGCTTGAAAAAAAAAAAATTTTTTTAGCGTTTCTACACGTTTCATACAAAAATACGTTGATTTCCGAATAAAAAATTTTTTTATACGTCCTTACGGTTCCCGGGACCCACCTAGGATGCCATAAGGGCGTATAAAAAATTTGTTTTTTGGAAACCGACGTATTTTTTCATAAAATGTGCAGATATGCAAAAAAAAATTTTTGTTCAAACTAAAAATTTTTTTTAGACTTAAAAAAAAAAATAGGATTTTTATTCTACGCCCTTATGGTTCCCGGGTGCCATAAGGGCGTATCATTTTTATGGCATCTGTAACGCGACATGTCACTGGTATTATTCGAGATATAATAAATATTAAAATTATGACATTAAAGTCAGCTGTCACTTGATAATTTTTTTTTTTAATAAATAAATTTGCTCCGAAAAATTATTAAAAAAAAATTGCATTTATAATTTTTTAAAATTTCTACATGTCAATTTTTTGTTCTCATTTTTTTTTTGCCATAATTTATTTGTTAAAAAAATTCTAAAAATTATTGAATATCTGCTAAATTGAATCTTATATTAAAATTAATAAATTTAAAATTACATAAAAATCCAACAGAACCCATATTGTATGAATTGAATACAATTTTTACCAGAAGGTCCCCTAACAAAAATGTAATATAAAAAAAATAAAACGGAAGATATGAAATCACTCACTTATCGAAGAGCTTTGTCTCGAAGGAGTTGCTAAGTCGTTGATAGTTGAATTATGTCGTGTTTTTCTGGATCCTTCATTATCATTCACGCCATTTGGATTAACGGAATGCGACAACGCTGCTGTTTTATTGAAATCTATGGTCGCGTATCCTTTTTGAAGTTTATTAGGGGATTCTGGCGGCGATGGAGCAGCGTTAGTGGTAGTAGTGGTAGCAGAACTAGCTGTGGTTCCAGCAGCAGCCGCGATATCAGAAACCGATGGAACAGACATACTATTTTGATCCAGATCCAATACAGCGTAATTAACTTCCCGTATTGCTTCAACAGGCGGAGTAGGTGGTAAGGTTGTCAATTTATTATCATTATTCGTAGAGACTCCAGTGATTTTATTACGCAAATTATCAATCTCTTTGGGCTCGAGATTGGCATAACAGTGACGGGAATTATTATCATCCCAATCTGTTGGAAGAGACAGCGGTAGTATTGGCAATGTCGGCAGTCGTGTGCGTTGATTATTTGAGCACTCGATAATATTTTCTTGACTGGGGTTTATATTCATATAGGCATGTCGTGAATTATCTGTCTCACTTATGTCTTCTTTCAATGGTGTTGAAATAGAATTACTATGTGAAGGCGAGAGAGGACTGACGTCATTGCTTAAATCTACATTCATATATGTGGCCATTGGCAATGGTGGCGGTCGATTGTGATTATGTACTTCTTGATTCAACATTCCTATTGTATCCGATGTAAAACCACTACTCGAAGTTGTACTACTTACAGTACAAGATCTAGAAATAAAATAATAATAATAATAATAATAAATAGCAACCTGCAGTCACTGTGACTGTCGAGAATTGTGGACTATAAATAAATAAAATTTGCTTAATTAAATAATGTCTTTTGTTAAATTGCACTGTACTTCCTTAACTATTGACATTTTTCAAGATATAAGCTCATCCCGACGTTACACTCATCAAGAGCTTTCATTTAAGTACCCACATGCATTTTCGTATATTTTTCATATATACATATATATAAATAGATAAAATATATGAAAAATTGATGTGGGTACTCAAATGAAAGCCCTTGATGAGTGTAACGTCGGAATGAGCTTATATCTTTAAAAATATCAATATTTCACAAGATACAAGGTCATTTCTTACTTATGTTAAATTGCACTATACTTTCTTAACTATTGACATTTTTAAAGATACAAGCTCATCCCGATGTTACACTTATCAAGAGCTTTCATTTGAGTACCCACATGCATTTTGATATATTTTTCATATATACATATATATAAATATATAAAATATATGAAAAATTGATGTGGGTACTTAAATGAAAGGTCTCGATGAGTGTAACATCGGGATGAGCTTATATCTTTAAAAATGTCAATATTTCACAAGATAAAAGGTCATTTCTCAATTATGTAGCTAAAGATAGAGTATTTTCAAATGCAGCCTCAATAATTATCATTATAAATTAACTATCGCTTGGAATGATATGAAACCTTGAGAACGTACGAATTCAAGTCAAAATCGTTTCAATGAAATTAAATTTTACTAAAAAAAAATTTTACTCTTAATAATAGATTAATAAAAAAATAATGTTAACACACAATACCTTTGCATTTTTCGTAAACTTTTGTTATTGTTATGCTCCAACTCCATAGCCATTGACGACAAAACATCATCGTTGACGTACAAAGCGGACGGATAAGGTTGTGGAACAGGAGGAGGTGGTGGCAACATCATAGGAGGTGGAGATGGAGAACTCATCGTTCCTTGTGGTGACATTGGGCCACTGCTACTGCCTACACTTCCTAATCTTCCGACTTCATTCGGCTGACTGTGTGAAAACCGAAGATTCACACGACCGTTAGGCCTTAGCGGTGTTGGATCGAGGTAATTCGGCTCATTTGGTATTGTCGTACGTGTTATCGTTGGACCGGAATATGAAGGGGTTGAAAGGTCACGAGATATTGCATCTTCGCCATTATTACAAGCCTGTTGATTATTTTTATTATAATTATTATTATTAATTTGCTTTTATAAAATATTTAAATAATATAAAAATACCTGTATATTTGTTTGTACAAGATTAAATAATTGGTCTGCTCTCCGACACTTAAATGCATAAATACCCGGGCCAGTGGAACATCTTCTGCCCGACTCAAAACTAAAAATTTCAGAGTCATAACCGTATCTTCTCAAACACTTCAATGGCCATTTAACTGGCTGTCTTCCTCTCTGATAGAGTACAATATCTGTTTCAGTAACTTCTAGCCTTCCTGGAGTGATGAGATTCCCCAGATCATCAACATTCATAACTTGAAATATATTCGGGTGCAGATCATTTATATCTGTACGGCTATTAACACAACCCATGCTTTTTTTAATCTGAAAAATAAATGTAAATAATTTAAGTATTAATTATTATAAATAAAATTAATTAAATAAATATTTAAATAGTAAATAATAAATTAAAATTCTGTAAATTAGAGAATAAATAATATGACATTAAAGTTAGCAGTCATGAGAGAATTTTTTAATTTTTTTTATAAGAATCAATTTAGCAGATATTCAAATAATCTTTAGAATTTTTTTTTAACAAATAAATTATGGCAAAAAGAAATAAGAGCAAAAAATTGATGTGTAAAAATTTTAAAAAATTATAAATGCAATTATTTAAAAATAACTTTTCGAAGCAAATTTATTTATTAAAAAAAATAATAAAATTATCAAGTGACAGCTGACTTTAATGTCATATTTTTTTGAACAAAAAATTTGTTCAAAAAAATTACATTTTTTATTTTTTAAAATTTCTACATGTCAATTTTTTTGCCATAATTTATTTAAAAAAAAAAAATTATTAAATTTCTGCTAAATTTATTTTCATAAAAATAATACAAATTAAATAGAAAATTCTGCACTGACATTTAAAAGAATTAATTAAACTCAATTGGAGTTTATGAAACTTACCAAATGCAACATATCAAAAGCATGATGAGTAATCGACAGAAATTTTATTCATGTTATTTTCACAGCGCTACAACTTCATTTTAAATAAATGTTCCAGCAAAACATCAATTGTTTACGACAACTAATCAAATAATTTGACAGTTAAATTAACAATTGGAGATAATTATGGTCAGACCAGCGCATACTATCAATCATTGTACATCAATTAATTATTAGCACCCAGCTAATAAGAATGATGAAAGTCCTTAACATTTGTCACTTGTCTCATTTTTGATTGATCTAAAATTAACAAATTATCATTTTAATATTTAATAAAAAAAAAATATTTAATTTTTTTAAATCATTTTTATTAACACCAATGCACCTCTAATTTTTTAATAAACCGTCTATTTAATTAATTTGAAAAGTAAATAATAAATAAAAAGACTATTTTTTTAGTTACTTGTATCCATGGAGAATAGACGAACTCTTATGGCCATAAGAGTAACTTTTTCACTTTTTTAATTTTTAGGCTTCAGCTGAATTAGCTCATTTAGCCGTTCGTTGCAAATTGTAAATGTAGATGAGAGATATGGAGACTCAACGCATACTTTATTTAATTAAAACTATTCTTAATTGAAGTTGTAATTTTTTTTAATTATATCTGATTGGCCAGAAGACATTAATATTAATATTTTAAATCTTATTAGAGTTAAATAGTTCTTTTGACTTTTGGCTTAATAAAAAACTAGATCGCTCAAACGATTCCATGAGAATTTGCCTGAGGTCACCACTTGTAGGAATTCAAACGTTTGTACTAGTTCGCTCAGTGGCTGACAGATGTCTCAAAAACTTGGTTGATAGTTTAATTTAATCATTTAAGTTTTCATTCCAAATAAATTATTAAAAAAATATTTCTTAAAAATTTGCACTGGTAATTTTTTTTCAATTTTTTTAAATGTGAAATTTTTTTATTAAAATTTCTTCACAATAATTTAGTTATACTAAATTTTGTTGACATATGATCATTTTCAGGAATTTTTTCAACAAATGAATTTAAAAAAAAAATTTCTAAAAAATTCGAATTATAAATAAGTCAAAAAATTATTGTTGTAATTTTTTCTGAAAAATTATTTTAAAAAAATTGCATTTATAATTTTTTAATTTTTCTACATGTCAATATTTTTTTCTTATTCTTTTTGTCATAATTTATTTGTTAAAAAAAATTCTAAAAATTATTAAATATCTGCTAAATTAATTATCATCTAACTTTAATGTAATATAAATTACTACACCAAAAAAAAATTGCATTTATAATTTTTTAATTTTTCTACATGTCAATATTTTTTTCTTATTCTTTTTGTCATAATTTATTTGTTAAAAAAAATTCTAAAAATTATTAAATATCTGCTAAATTAATTATCATCTAACTTTAATGTAATATAAATTACTACAACCAAAAAATTTTTCAAAAAATTACAACAATAAATTTTTATGATACTGAAATTAGCTAACACCTGTTAATTTTTTTAAAATTCTATAACCAATCAATTACAACAAAAAAAAATGCTTCTAAAAATTTCCACTTATAGTTTTTTTTTAATTTTCACAAGTGGAATTTTTTTATTTAATTTATTTTATAATAATTTCATTGTTTTAAAATTCTAAAAAAATTTCTAATGTCAGTCAACTTCAGTTTCATAAATTTTTTACACATATCTAAAAGTGGAATTGTTACAAATTGATTTTTATAATAATTTATTTGAAAAAAAAAAAAAAAATAGTTAGACAGATGTCTACTAATTTTAGTATCATAAATATTCAAAAAAAAATTTTTCTAATTTGATATTAAACTATTTAAAATATTTAAAACTTTACTAGGCACTGCAGGATCATCTTTAAAATAAAAATGAATTTAATTTATCAATAAACTTATTGTTTGAAGATATCCATTTATTACAATACTCAATACCAATATCAATGTATAAAAATCAATTAAAATTGAATCAGTATTTTTCATATACTAGCACAACAAATTTAAATAAATTATTTATTTTAAAATTTATAAAAGATACAAAAGTAATCGGTAAAATAATTCCAAATATTGTAGATATTGTACATAAATTAATTATAATTTTCTATTAGTCAATTAAATTTGTATTTACAATTCGTATATTCAGCTGAGAATGTTAGATAATTAAATACAGCAAAGACAAGAACTTAAATCTACAAAATGGTAATTAGATTAGTCTTGAGAATATTTAGCAGGTCGCGTTTGTCTAGATACTCTATTATGCCATAAATAACATCAAATGGTAGAATATTAATACAACAAGTTTTATTTCTCTTTAATAATTCAGCACACCTATCCAATAGCCATCTTCTTGTCATTCCTTTTTTTATGTTGTCTTGAATCGAAGGCCCGTAAATTGGAAAGTAATTAATAAAATTCTTTGAAAGCATTATTGGTACTGTAATATTTCTGTTTCTTGTGTAAGCACTCAGGGTATTTATATCTTTAGTCAAGATATCGTAACAAGAAGTGGTACAATTAGGCAGTTTTTTAAGCGGCAAATCACGCATTTCTATTTCGCAGCGAGTTTTGTACGCGGATATCGACTCAACTTCATCAAGCAGCCTCAAATTTTCTTCAGACAAAGACAAATTGAGACTTTTCATTTTAATCATGTGTCTTATCATCATCTCAACAACTATTCTGTAATAATCATGGCAGACTGCATCGATCTCCTCAAAATTTAATATCGCAAACAAAAATGGTTCTCCATACTCATTTTGGTTAACATCCGCATTAGCCTCTAAAAGCATTCTAATAATATTCGGCGGCTTGTTATTTTCTAGAGCAAGATACAAAGGACTTTTCCCTTCCTCGTCTACTCTATTCACATCTACTCCGTAGTCTAATAACATCTGAACGTTATTTTCCTCGTGATTGTACCCAGTAAGAGCGCGATACAGCAAGTGTCCATTCTTCTCGTTAATATCAGCTCCATACTCTAACAGCAGCTCCACTATGTCGCGTTGCAACGATATCTCATGTGGCTTTGATATGTCATGTTGCTTTGTAAAAACAGCAACTTCCAATGGAGTACGCTTATCAAAGTTCTGATCATTACTCTCGAGGATTCCCCTTTGCAAGAGAATCTTAACAATCTCTACGGCTTTGTTCTCAATAGCAGTCAGCAGCAATTCTTTCTCATTGCTGTACTTTGGAAGAATCAAGTCAATGTCAGCTCCGTTTTCCAAAAACATCTTCACCATCTTATTGTCTCCGGATAAAATAGCCTCGTTGAGTGGAGCACCGTAAATTGAAGG
Source organism: Cotesia congregata (assembly GCA_905319865.3). NCBI lineage: Eukaryota > Metazoa > Arthropoda > Insecta > Hymenoptera > Braconidae > Cotesia > Cotesia congregata. The sequence continues at coordinate 3,445,720 of CAJNRD030001122.1, forward strand.
CTCGCAGTTTATTTTAGCTCCGTTTTTTATCAGCAGCTCGACTATTTCTTGCTCGCCGAACTCTATTGCGTAGCAGAGTAAATTCGCTCCATCGTCCCATTCTGGACAATAAGAACAGCCGTACTGGTTTATTATTTCTCGAACCGTTTCGACGTCTGACTTTGATATGGCTTGTTTTATCATAAAGTTTACGTTATCCAGAGATTCTGAGTCCGCCATGTTTGTAGTTATTTTTTTTTACTGGAATTTTTGGGAGTTTTTAACTCATTAGACTCTGGACAGTAACACTCTATCTGAAAAAAAAAAAATTTTTTTAATTAATATTTCGGATGACCATACATTTTTTATACACTAAAAAAAATTCTTGACTGCACTGATAGAAGGATTTATTTGTATTTAAGAAATCATTTCTTAAACATCATTTCTAAGTATTTAAAAAATATATCTTAGTATCTCTTATTAAAAAAAAAGATTTAAAACGATTCAACCCATGCAAAATGTATATCTATATATTTGTCAAGTTGAATCTTTTTTAATCGCTTTGAGCCATTTCGAATCGTTTCAAATCTCTTTTATTAATCAAGGATTTATAATATTTCTTAATATCTAAGAAATGATTTCTTAAATACAAAGAAATCTTTTTAAATACTAAGAAATCCTTCTATCAGTGATGGAGTTTAAATTTTCTTGGCTCAAGAAAATATTAAGGAAGGTTGAAAATTTCTTGAATGAAGTCAGTTTCTTGAGCCAAGAAAATTTTTTTCTGCCCTCCGGCTACGTCGAGCAGAAAAAATAGTATACACACCTTGGCCAGTAAAAAGTAAAGCCTCAGACCACATGTTTGTCAACCTCGGCTTCGCCTCGGCCAACAATTACATGTGGTCTGAGACTTTTCTTATTTTACTGGCCTAGGTATGTAATATACTATTCTTGCTCTAAAATAACTTTTGTTTTTCTTTAAAATTTTCTTGGCGTAAGAAATTTGTTTTTTGTGTGTAGTTAAAAATTTATTGACTTTACTCAAATTTTTAGGTTAAATTTTTACATACTTAAAAAAATGTATAAAATGTTCATTATTTGTTTTTTAAAAAATATAATTTAAAAATTCACCTTTTAAAAATAAACAATTTTTGATGTTATGTGAATGAAAATAAATTTTTTAATATAAAATACAGTTAACTTGACAGCTTGTATGAGTCTCATCATGGGCGTATGATGCTCTTTAATTGTTTGGTAATTTTTAAACTTAAAAAAAATTTTTTCTTGATCATATTTAACAAAGTCAATATTTTTGAATAATCTTCAAATTTTTTTCTTACAAAAAAAATGAAAAATTTTACAAATTTCAAGAATAACATGCAGTAAAAATCTTATTGATGTGTAAGAATTCTTTTTCTAGTAATAATGTCACACTTACTTATAAGAAACTTGCTCTGATAATTATCAGTATCTTGATTTTTTATTTTAAAACAAAGCAGTCAATAATGAAAAAAACCAACGAAAAAATGAACCCAAAAATATTTAATTTACGTTTTTTCGAATACTTTTTTTTCAATATGTACATTAGTTGACAAAAATGTCAGCTACTATATGTCCACTATTTTTACTACTATGAATAGAGTGCCAGTGTTTTAGCAAACTTAAAACTTGATCAAGTTATAAATTAGTAAATTTATTAATTACATGCAAACTATTTGTTTATTTACCTGGAAAATTGTTAAAAATTTGCGAGTATTCGACAGAAAAATATAAACAAAGATGTAAACATAGAAAGTAACAACTGCGCTCCCTACCTGTCAACTAATTAACCAATAAATTAATTCTGTCGATAATAAAATTTTTTTTTATTGTTTAAAATTTTAATTTTGATATTTTGTAACAATTACTTCAATAATTTTTATAAAATTAATTAGTAAATTATAATTAAAGTAAACATAATTGTTTGCTGGTTAAAAACAATTAATTTTATGATTCTTTTTAATTTTCCCGCGAAATACAAACGACGCGCGCAGTTACATGTGAGCGAATGGAGAACCTGAGAGAAACTATCGATACTCTCTTTCTTTTACAGACAGCAATAGTGCAACAATGGTGAGGGCTTTAATAATTTAATCTTTAATTAAATGTGAAATCTTTAAAAAAATAATAAAAAAAATAAGTGTATTGTAAAAATAAGTTTTTCGTTGATTAATTAGTTTTTATATTCTGCAATTAGACTCAGTTTTTTAATTTACTTTGGCATAAGGTGTGTGACGTGTGTTTAACCTAGAATATTAATTTAATGTTTACAGAAGAAGCCACGCTGTTCAGAATTACGGGCCAAGAACAAGAAGGAGCTGCTTACTCAGCTCGAGGAGTTGAAGAAGGAGCTTATGAGTGCTCGAGTAGCACGACACAACTCCTCTGATCCTTTGAAATTGTAAGTTTTGATCTTTTTCCGACGTATCATAACCTGCTGGTCAGACCAGTCATATTTATGTTAGATATTTTCATGACAATTTTAATATTTGTTAGTAATTAAATAAATATATAATTTATTTCACAGGCGTGTGCTCCGTAAATCTATCGCACGTATTCACATTATCATCAACCAGAAGCAAAAGGAAAATTTGCGTTTGTTGTACACCAACAAAAAATGGAAGCCTTTGGACCTGAGACCCAAGAAGACTAGAGCCATCCGTCGTCGTCTGACTACCCACCAGGAAAACGCTAAAACTCTGAAGGAAGCCAGGAAATTATCCAAGTGGCCACAACGGAAATTCGCCGTCAAGGCTTAAGTCTTGTTTATTTATAATTTATAAACATTAAAATAAATTTTTACATTGTTTTTCCATTGTAGAAGGCTGCAAAATATCTGCACAATAAAAAATATTAATTGAAATTCATGTAATTATGGATTATTCATTTTATTATCTATATTTCAAGATTTTGCCTGTTGGAATTTTTAAATTATTAAGTAGAATTATTGTTTAAAATTTTACATTCGTTTAATTTCAACGAGATGTCAATAAAATAGTAAGTCATGATTTATTATTTAATTATTAAATTAATATTGGAGTTTAAGCAGTATTAAAAATTTATAATTTCTTCCATAAGATTTAAAAGTTAATTTTTTTTTTAATTTATAGTATTTATATTATATCTAATATTAATTTACTTTATTAAATTATTTATTCCATTTCAAAATAAGTTAAATATGATTTTTTTTTGTGCTAAGATTCATTTATTAATATATATTTTATATACTTTTGACATAAAAATTAAACTAGCCATCTGAAAATTCTTAAAATTTTAATGTTGAAGAAATATTTAAAATTTTTTAAAATATTCTTCTACTTTAATTAATGAAAAAAATCAAATTGTTGAACTGCTAATTTTAGTATTATACTTTTTACATGTAAGAGATTTGTTTTTGTTGAAAATTAGACAATACAACAGAGTTAAAGTTTTATTACATTAAAAAAACTTTTAATTGTTGAGAAATTTTTTTGTTATTTAAATTTAAAAATAATTTTTTTTATTTTATATAAAATTTTTGAGCAGAAGTAAGTAAAAATTTTTCAGTACCGATAGAAGATAAAAATACTTTCTATTTAGATATATTTATATCGTATATGTTTTGAAGTTTTTCGACGACTACCTATTACACGACACGTGTTTTTATTTTGTGACAACTATTGTAGTTATTTAATAAATAATTATTCTGCACTAGGTAATTATTTACATAATCAACAAACATGAAGTCTAAAACAGATGAGAAAGGCCAAAATTTGAGAACTATAAATAACAATGTAAGTAAGATTTTCTGTTAAATTCATACATCGTATTTGAGGTTATAAAAACATTTTTTTATGAGTAAAATTATGATATTGAAATTAACAAAATATCTGTCAACTTTTTGGATTTTTATATGAAAATTAAATTAGTAGATATTTGATCATTTAAAAAATTTTCGTAACAAATTATCGCAAAAAAAATGACATGTAAAAATTTTAAATGCAATTTTTTAAAAACAATTTTTCTGAACAAAATTATATGTTGAAAAATATTTTTAAGTTGTCAAGTGACAGCTAAATTTAATGTGATGATTTTTATAACAACTCATTTATTATGACAAAATTTTAATTAAAAAAATTCCACTTTTAAGAATTAAAAAAAACTACAAGGGCAATTTTTTTTTAAATATTTTTTTTTTATAATTTATTCTTAATAAAAATTAAAAAGAATTGTCAAATATCTTCGAATTTCAGTATCTTGCAAAATTTACTGTTTCTGAAGTAGAAAATTATTTTCTAAATTTTTACTATAAAACAATTAATTAATTAATTTATTTATTTGTATTTCAGTTCTTAAAATTAAGAAAAGAAGTAAAAGCTGCTAAAACTATAGTGATACGTAAGCTAACGAAGAAAATAACAGCGATGAAAGAGAAAAAAAGTAAAAACCCAGAAGTTGAGAAAAAAATTCAAACATTGATTGACCAAGTTATGGACATGAAGAAATTTAATAGTACTAAGCAGTGTGACAAAGTGTCATTGTTCGCTTTAAAAAATACCTTGGACTTGCAGCAAATTTTGTCTGACTCCAAGATAGACAGCAGAACGAAGGCGATGGGGAGGCTGGTTTATTTCAAGACGATGAAAATTGCTGTAAGTCAATTCAAAGAAAATAATCCTACGTACTTGTCTTGGTTGGAGCAGAAAAAAGAAGATAAAGCTGAGTCGAAGAAAGATAAGAAGAAAAAAGATCAAGGTAAACAGAAGGAGAAGAAGAAGTCTGGTGATGATGATAATAATGAAGATCAAGCGTCTAAAGATGAAAAATTAAAAAAAGGTAAAAATTCTAAGAAAAAAGAACCTTTGGATGAAGTTGAAGATTCTGAAGCTGAAGACAGTGAAAATGAGTCGGAGAATGACAGTGAAGATGAAGTGGACCAAGAAAGTGAAGACGATGCTGAGGATCGATCTTTAAAGATATTAAAAAATAACGATGATAATAATAATAATGTTGAAAGGCAAGCTTATGAAGCTGCCTAAAATGCAATGGTAAAAATGAGTAATATTTTTTAGAAACAAAATAAAAAAAAGGCCCCCTATTCATGGAACCCCTGGTATAGAATTTTTTCAGCAAGTAAAACTAGCTATCGATCACTAAGAAGAACGAATTTCGTGTAAGTTACCACCCCCTCTTTTTCTTTTTAGTATGCTATATACATATATATACGTGTATTCTTTGTCTCCTTTCCTCGCAAAAACCGGTCGATCCCACACGCTTCCTGGCAATTATCCGCGCGTATGCCCTGCATCTTTTTTCCCCATCAAGAGTATTTCAATTATCCTGGTAGTATATAGTATGTAGAATTTAGTTGGCTCAACGGAACTGGGATTACTTTCAGCCTCAACAATTTTTACGAGTCTACGAGAGTAGGAAACTTCTTCACGTTAATCATCTAAATTTTTTTACGGTTTCATTAATAATAACTTTTGTTACAAGTTTTAAAAATTCAAATCATTAATGTTCTAAATATAAATATGAAAATTAATTATTATAATTTTAGTTAGTTAAAAAAAAATTTATTTTACCTGTATGCGTGTGTGATGACGTCATCTTCGCGACTCGTACTCGCAAAACAGTAACCGTCTGTCTCGCATGTATGATTGGTATCGACACAAATGTCGCAGTAACATTTTAATCCTAAAACAAAATATTTAATTAATTAATTAAATATTTTTCATCTTAAAAATATTTTATAACATAAATTTATAGTTAAAAAATTTTTATATAATTATACACTACTAAATCTCGCAGATTAAATTCCCGTTTCAATTATTAACCATGTGCTAATTCTATTGAAATAACTCAAGAGATTTTATTTTTTTTATTGTATAATTTTATACCTATGACTAGTTTCTTCTGTGTTATTTTTTAAAAAGACTTACAAAGAAAAAAAATCTCTAGGTCAAAAAAAAAAAACTACGCTTTAAAGAAATTATTTATTGCACTAAAATAATATTTTGATGTTGTGCAATAAATAATTACTCACTTAAATTATTTATATTTATTAAAGAACTTCAAAGAAAATAAAACTTTAGTTTACATTGAAATAATTTATTATTTTTTTATCGGTCTATTACCCGCATGTAAAATGAAAACAAATTCTAAAACTCGAAAATAAACAGCTAAATTTTAAATGTTTTAAATTACGCAAGACTACCAAGAAATTATCGAATAAATTAAAAATAAAATCTGCATACAAAAAAACGAAAAATAATGTATTGGACATAATCTTAATTTGCATACTAATATATTAATCTCAATATATATACACACATATATATTATATGTATGTGTATACATATATTTCTCAACACGCTAAAAAATTAATTCACAACAAACACGCTCGGATTTTATATCCATTATTTTTATAGCGAATGATAAAAAAAGTAATTAAGTATACAAAGTATATCAATGCAGTAATGTCATATACTTTAATACGCAGTCATATAAACATATAATTTATGATTAGAATGCAATTTAAACTATTGTTGCATAACAAAACGTCGATAACCCTCATCGATAAACATTTTTAATAAATCATTAATACTAACTAATTTATTAACTATCATTCATAATAAGTATTTAAATTAACTGTGTGCTTAAATTAATATTCAATAATAGTAATAATAGAAAACAATTCATTACTTCACTCTACAAAAAATGTAAATTAAATATTTAAGTAACGAATCTATTTTTTTATATTTTTCTTTGATTGCTCAGTGTTATCGTTCGTTTATTTACATTGTTTTACATCAACAGGTTAAAACTTTCCATGCATAAAAAAAAAAATATTTAATTACGTAGACCAATAAAATATTGATAAAAGAAATGTATAATGAATTTTGACTCCAAAATATTTTTTTTAATTAAGAAATTTAGTAATATTCGACTCTGGACAGAACTTCCAGATATTATAAATTCCTAGAGTACATTTTTAAAAGTAAAGTATTCAACTTTTTTATGTTACGTGAGATTGAAGAAAAACAGTACCCCCATGAAAAAAAAATATGTATCGAAATGTATAAAAAATACATTTTTAATATATTAAAAATCTATAAATATACATAATAAATTATGTATAGTAAATATATTTTTAATGGCTAACTTTTAGCCGATTTTCATAAATATTTTATATAATTTCAAATATATTTTAGATATATTCAAAATATATTTTTTTTATATTTTTAGCTATGTATTTTTTATGTATTTTAAAATATATATAAAATATGTATGAAAATCGACCAAAAGTTAGTTATTAAAAATATATTTACTATACATATTTTTTATATATTTATATATTTTTTGTAGATTTTTAATATATTTAAAATATATTTTTCATAGTTTTTTTTCATGGGGGTAATTTGATTTTGATTTTTTCTTGTGATTTTTGTTTAGAGACTACTTTAATTTCTTTTCATTTCTGTGCTTTTCTTGGATACTGCTCTGATTAGAGAATAAAAATTTGCTCCTTAAGTTAAATTCTAAATTCTATAAATGTGAATATATGAAAAAATATATTATGAGGCCTTAGCATAACTTTTTGATAAATAAATAAAATTAATAAATAAAATAATTAATAAATAAATAAAATTAATAAAAAAAATATAACTAAAAATAATTTTCAATAAAATTTAAAACTTTAAATATAACTCATTTTATCATTAATTAATGCAATAACAACTTATAAAAAAAAAACAACAACAGATAATAAACCCATTGAACGCCAGAGAAAAAAATAAAAATAAAGAGCTCAATCGAAACACGTGTTAATAATGGAGTAAAAGCAAGTAATAATTAAATTTGAAATAATTAGTGAAGTGTATAATTACATACCATTAACAGTTGTTGATAAATAAATAATTAACACAAAGGCAATGATGCCCAGTGTGTTATTAACTTTTCCCATTTTGCTTAAAAATAATCAACTTGAACTTGAAGACGAGCAGTCCCACAATCTTGACATTTTATATCACTTATTATTATTATTACCAGTGTTGATTAATCAGTACGGTAAGCTGATCTGGTGAACTGGCGGTGGTAAATTGGACACCATTCAGCTGGTTAAAATCATCAATTAAAAATCTATTTATATTAAAAAATAGATCACCGTTTTAATACAATAGACAATATAATCAGCAAGTTGTACTAGATGATGATAAAAGTCAGTGGCGTATCCATGAGCAACTCGACATCTCGTTTCTAAGCCTCCGGTCGATGACCGTGAGACAGCATGCCGACACAATACAACATATAACACTAACTATTTAGGCTCTTTTGCTGTTCTGTGTACTGTATACTACTCCAATTGGTAAATAATAGCTGTCAGCAATCCACCAACTGGTAGAAGAAATTCATCAGCACTTAAAAAGATATTTAACGTTTATTTTATTATTATTATTCAATCAATAATTGCAACATTGTTGATAACTAAGTAGAAAAAAAAAAAAAAAGTAAAAATATCATTCAGTCAGCATTATTTTTTTTTCATACGCACGCGGCCATTTTCTGCGATAGGCCACAGCCTAGAGCTCTCAATAAATTGCGAATCAACGAGCTACATGCTACAGCCGGTTTTTAACAACACACTGTTTTAATTGTTGCTGTATTATTGCAATGGTTTACGGTTATTTTAATATCACTTGTTTGTTGTTAGTCAGCTGGCATCACTGGTGACTATTTAGCGATAACTGATAACTGATAACTTTATAACACTGAGTAATTTAACTGAATTTATTATTTGATTTAACGAGTAGTCACTAATGTGTGTACCTGCTGATCACGACTGATGCACTACCGATGATTTGTCACTGAGCGCCATGACACTAGCTGTGTCAGGTGGTGAGAAAAAATATTAACACTCTTTTTTATTCGCATGCTTTTTCGCGGATTAATTATTTAGTATTTATGATGTTTGTATTTAATATTTAACATCGCGATGTTTAATAGGTTTGTTTTTTCTTCCTGATACTCATCGCTTTTTTAGCTTTATTATGGTTTACTTTTTTTATCGAGCTTAGAAGTGGCCGTTTTCTTTGCAGAAAAAAATTTTTAGCGCATGTGCAAAGTATACACGCGCAAGATTTCTGCGCGTAATTTTTCAGCGCGAAAATTTAAGGTATTAAAAAATATAATTATTTAATCTAGATTATTAAGAGAATAAGCATAATTTTGTGGCCAGTGTATTTATATGATAAAACGGGTTTTTATGATTAAATTTGGTATTGTTGGAAAAGTCTTGACCTGAAGTTGTGCCTTTTCAAGGTTTCATATCATTTTTACCAATAGTGAATTTATGATGATATTTAGGTTGCATTTGAATATGCTCTATCTCTAGATACATAATTAAGAAATGACCTTGTATCTTGTCAACTTTTGACATTTTTAAAGATATAAGCTCATTCCGAAGTTACACTCATCGAGACCTTTCATTTGAGTACCCACATCAATTTTTCATATATTTATATACATTATATATATGTATATAT
>CAJNRD030001122.1:3455514-3669680 GCA_905319865.3 Cotesia congregata
ATGAGCTTATATCTTTAAAAATTTCAATATTTCACAAGATAAAAGGTCATTTCTTAATTATATATCTAGAGATAGAGCATTTTAATATATATACAATATATACTTTAAAGATATAAGCTCATCCTGATGTTACACTATTCAAGAGCTTTCATTTGAGTACCCACATGCATTTTCATATATTTTTCATATATACATAAATATATGAAAAATATATCAAAAATGCATGTGGGTACTCAAATGAAAGCTCTTGATGAGTGTAACATCGGGATATAACTGTAAAAGATTAGTAGAAATATTTAAAGGTAATATTTTAGTGATTATCATCGAGATCTTTTACATTCAAAAATACACTTAAGAAGAAATAAAGTACAAACAAATTATAAATTTAAAATATTTTTTATTTCATTACCAATAGATAATAAAAAATTTACAAATATTCCCTAATAACAATTTTTATACACAGAATAGAGATTATTATACTGAACGAAATAATAAAAATATATATACAATAATACTTTTAATAATGCCATTGAGTATTGCTTTTTTGATTATATAATTCATATTGAAAATGCAATTAATACTTGAGATTCCATTACATCTGTGTTGGGCTGCCCCAAGTCCTTGAAACCGTAATTCGGGATACGCGCTTGCCAATGGTCTGTACAATAAAGCCGATCTTTCGTAATTTTTCGTGATCTAGGATTTTTCGGCCGTCGAAAATGTAAGCCGGTTTAGTCATTTCTGAATAAATCCGCTCGTAATCCAATTCCTAACAATTGATAAGTAGTAAGTAGCGTAAAAATTATTTTTTATACAACAGATAATAATTTATTTACAGCTCATGAAATATAATTAAAGATACTTACAATAAATTCATCCCATTCAGTGCACAAAACAATAGCGTGAGTGTTTTTAGTTGCGCTGTAAGCGTCGTGGTAAATATTGACACGATTTTTAATGTTATCAACGTCAAAAGCTGATAAATTGTCAATAATCTGAGATTCTTCAACCTGCAAAACAACAAAAGTTAAACAATTATTAAAATAAATCCAATGGTGAAATTTATCGATTATAATCCACTGAACAACCCAAATATAGATATATAATTAAGAAATGACCTTGTATCTCGTGAACTATTGACATTTTTAAAGATATAAGCTCATCCCGATGTTATACTCATCAAGACCTTTCATTTGAGTACCCACATTGATTTTTCATATATTTTATATAGTTATATATATATATATGTATATATGAAAAATATATGAAAATGCATGTGGGTACTCAAATGAAAGCTCTTGATGAGTGTAACATCGGGATGAGCTTATATCTTTGAAATATATATTATATATATGAATATATGAATAATATATCAAAAATGCATGTGGGTACTCAAATGAAAGCTCTTGATGAGTGTATCATCAGGATGAGCTTATATCTTTAAAAACGTCAATAATTTAAAAAGTACAGTGCAATTTAACAAAAGTCATTGTTTAATAAAACAAAATTTTGATTTTTTTTAGTTCACAAGCCACGCCAGTCACATAGTGACTGCAAGGTTGCTAGTTATTCCTTATAATTATTAATATCAAATATATTGTAACTATTATTTCTAATGGAACCTGCTCAATAGCTTTGCTGTAGGGTTCAGTGTATTGTTTAAAATAAATAAAATACCTTAGGATCATAAATATGAAGAACAGCGCCTTCATCAAGGAGATTTTTAGCAACAGAAATAGCTGGACTTTCTCGAGTATCGCCAGTATTTTTTTTAAAAGCGAATCCTAGCATCGTGATTCTCTTATCCGTGACGGTATTAAAAAGACTTTCGATAACTTTAGTCGAGAATCTAGACTTCTGGTACTCGTTCATGTCAATTACTTGTTGCCAGTAGGCCGCAACCTCCGGCAAGTTTAAACACTCGCATATATAAACCAGATTAAGGAGATCTTTTTGAAAGCAAGAGCCCCCGAAACCCACCGAAGCTTGAAGAAACTTTGGTCCGATTCTTGAGTCCAAACCAACAGCCCTAGCGACTTCAGTTACGTCCGCTCCAGTAGCTTCACAAACAGCCGATAACGAGTTGATACTCGAAATTCTCTGAGCTAAAAATGCATTGGCTGCTAATTTTGAAAGCTCTGAACTCCATGTGTTTGTCGTGAATATTTTATCACGCTTGATCCAGTTTTCATAAATTTTACACAATTTTTCAACAGCTTCACGTCCTTGTGGAGAGTCTTCTCCACCAATCAATACTCGATCTGGATTCATTAAATTATCAATTGCTGTTCCTTCGGCTAAAAACTCCGGGTTTGAAAGTATCTACAACATAAAAGAAATATTTAATGAAAATGAAGTTAGCCGACACTTTAAAATTTTTAGAAATTTTTTATTGAAAAAATTTCAATTAAAAAATTAAAAAAAAAAAATTTCACATGTAAAAAACTTGAAAAGCTATAAGTGCAATTTTTTAAAAATATCTTTTTAGTTGTAATTCAATTATAGAAAAAATCAAAAATTTTTAGACGTCTGCTAACTTCAATGTCATAATATTTACGATAATTTAATCAACTAGAAAAATTTATTGACAATAAAATAGTCACAAGTTTTACCTGATAAGAAACACCTGGCTTATGATTGGCTCGTAAAATATGCATGATACTTTCGGCGGCTCTTACAGGCACGGTACTCTTTTCTACGACAATTTTATCGCTAGTAGCCACATCAGCTATCATGCGAGCTGTATTTTCCACGTACTTCAAATCTGCAGCACGACCTTTACCTATTCCAAATGTCTTGGTCGGTGTGTTGACAGATATAAAAATTAAATCTGCCTCTTTAATGGCAGCCTCGATGTCAGTCGAGAAGAATAAATTCTTCCCACGGCATTTTTCTACGACTACATCCAAACCTGGCTCATAGATTGGCAGTTTCTCCGAGTTCCACTGTGCTATCTTTTCTTTACTCTTATCGACAACTGTCACCCGGATATCCGGGCACATCATTGCTATTACACTACAAGTTGGTCCTCCTACATACCCTGCACCGATTCCGCAAATTTTTTTTATTGTCATTTTTTTCTGAAACAAAATTCATTATTAATAAACATTTTAAATTGCGCGCTTTAATTTTAACCAACAAAAAATAAAAACAATATTTTTTTAGAGTTTTGAAAATAAACTGATTTTAATTTAATCATAAATTTTATAATATATAATAAATAAAAAATAAAAAAAAAAAGGGATAAGGATTATTTTTGATAAGTGACAGAAAATGTAAATTTTATTTAGTATAGATTAAATATTTATTTACTTGATGCAGATTCTGATTGATACAGGATTGTATTTTATTCACGCTACTGTCAAAAATTTATACCAGCGAATTTATGTTATTAAATACTTGTCAAGTGTCGAACAACGAGTATCAGGATTCAGGACAAGTGAATATATTAAGAGAAATCAACGGCACGCCACGCATACAAAACTCTGCTAAATTCTTAAACACGCCTTATATAGCCGAAAACTTTGTATCCAAGTGACATCTAGCTTAAATCAAGATAACTAAAAAAACAGCTGACCGAAAAACTAGCGAAGGAAAATTACAGCGGGGAAATGGGGAAATGGACGTAGTGAAAAATTAAAATATGGCCAAAATTGTATGACATTAAAGTTGGCTGTCACTTGACCATTTTTTATTTTTTTTTTTAACAAAACAATTTGTTCTAAAAAATATGAAAATTCATTTAGCAGATATTTTATAATTTTAAGAATTTTTTTAATAAATAAATTATGTCAAAGAAAATGAGAATAAAGTTGACATTTAAAAAATTAAAAAAATAAAAAATCCAATTTTTTAGAAGTAATAAAAAAATTGTCAAGCGACTGCTAACTTTAATGTCATCTAAAAAATTATTTTAAAAAAATTTTTAATATCTATTTCTACTTGTCAATTTTTTTTATGCTATTTATTTGTTACAAAAATTCTTAAAATTATTGAGTATCTGCTAAATTAATTTTCATCAAAATTGTAACGAGCAAAATGTCTTGATTAACAAAAATTTGTATAATTGCAACACTTGCTCATGAAAATTAATTTAGCAGATATTTGATCATTTTAAGAATTTTTTTTACAAATAAATTATGGCAAAAAAAAATTGATGTCGAAATTTTAAAAAATTAAAAATGCAATTTTTTTTAAATAATTTATTTAATTGTTAAATAAAATTAAAAATTGGTCAAGTGACAGCTAACTTTAATTTAATGTCATCACTTGCTCACTGAGTAAATTACATAGCGCGTATTACCTTGACAGTGGAACAAGTCAAACACTTGCATTACTTATAGTCGATAGTAAAAAACTCTTTATCAACGGCTTGATTGAAACATGTGGTGAAAATAAATTACAAGTAACCTAACAAAAGTTCAGTGTGTTTACACATCTAACTTCTCCAAAAAAAATTTCAAATTTTTGATTAAATAACTAAGCAATCATACAAAAAACGTCAGTAGTTGACAAAAAACGCGTATTCTAGTTGCAAAAAAATCAACTAGAATATTCTATTAAATAAATCGGAATGCTGTGTCAATGTGAAATGTCTGTTAACCTCTCAAAAAATCACATTATTCAACAATACAGAGAACATTATTTACAGTGGAAACTTTTAAGAGTGAAATAGTACCCATTTTAATTAAAAAAAAAAAAAAAAAAAAAAAATTAATTTCTAATTAATTTTTACGTTTCTCTTAGTTGATTTGTTATTTAACACCTAGATAGTTTAATTGAAGTAGTATATTTTCTTTTAAATCCCCAAGATATTTAATTGAATATTTAATTAATTGCTAAGATGGTGGCAGTAGATAGTGACAAGCTGATAGAGCTTCAGAAGAAACCAGAGTCAATAAGAAATATATGTATCCTAGCTCATGTGGACCATGGGAAGACCACACTGGCTGATTCATTGGTATCAAGCAACAATATAATATCGCAAAAGCTTGCAGGCAAGCTGCGTTACATGGACAGCCGTGATGATGAGCAGCAACGTGGAATAACAATGAAGTCTAGTTCAATAGCGCTCTATCATAGTTACAATAATAATGAATATTTATTAAATATTATAGATTCTCCAGGTCACGTTGATTTCTCCTCAGAAGTATCAACAGCAGTACGTTTGTGCGACGGAGCAATTGTAATCGTCGATGTAATTGAAGGAGTATGTCCACAGACGCGAAGTGCCTTGTCAATGACGTACATCGAGGGATTAAAGCCGATCCTGGTGCTAAACAAAATGGATCGTTTGATAACAGAGCGAAAATTGACTCCCCAGGATGCGTATATCCACCTTACACAAGTATTGGAGCAGGTAAATGCTGTTATGGGTGAGTTGTTTGCCAGTGATATTATGGAGCGTGAAGAAAAAGCTGAATCCAATGACGTAAGTAATGATAATACCTTGGAAAATAATTCAATGCGGCGGCCAGTAACTGAGTATCAGTCGGTACTTGAACAAACCGATGATTCTAATTTGTATTTCTCTCCCGAGCGCGGTAATGTTGTATTTGCAAGTGCTATTGACTGCTGGGGATTCTGTATTGAAGATTTTGCGAAAATTATCAATAAAACTCATAATTACAGCGTGGATAAAATGATGAAGATATTGTGGGGGGATTATTGGTATGATGAGCAGAATGAAAGGATTAAAAAAAACGCGCAGAAAAATAAACAGACTCCGCTGTTTGTTTCCATGGTTCTGAATATACTATGGGAATTTTATGAAATTACGCTTATTAAAAAGGATAGGGAGAAGCTGATTGAAATGATGGGAAAGTATGATGTTAAATTTTCAGAGCGTGATAAAAAAACAAAAGATTTTAAGGAACTACTTAAATCTTTAGCTTCTCAGTGGCTGCCGCTTTCACAGGCGTGCATTAATATGGTTTGTAATAATGTACCGGCGCCTCATCAGTTGCCGAGGGAGAAAATTCAGCGACTGATGAGTGGTAATAAAGAATTTAAAGCTCTACCTGAAGAGACTAGGCAGTTGGAAAAAGCTTTTTTAGAATGCAGCTCTTCAGAAGAGGCACCTGTTATTATTTTTGTCTCGAAAATGTTTTCTGTTGAAAAAAGAATGTTCTCGGATTTTAAAATCAAACCACCGACTGCTGAAGAACTGGCTAAGAGGCGCGATATTGTGAGAAGAAATAAAGAAAAAATGGAGCTGAAGAAACGTGAAGAGACACACAATCAAGAATCGGAAAATCGTGACCAAAAGCTGGATAAAAATGATAAAGAAACTGAACAAAAGATTAATGAAACAAAGAAAGTAGGAACTGATCCAGGTTGTGAAGAAGAAGATAAAGAAGATGATGCTGATCCGGAAATTCTTATTGGGTTTGCTCGTGTTTACTCAGGGGTAATTAAAATAGGCAGTGAGTTGTTTGTACTCGGGCCGAAGCATAATCCAGAGATTGTTATTGACAGAAAAAATAATGGTGAGAGTATAGAGCCGGGTGAATCGTTGAAAGAACTTAAATCTGGATGGCATGTAACCAAAGTCACGGTGACCAAGCTCTATATGCTGATGGGTCGTGATCTGCAGAGCATCGATGAAGTGACGGCTGGCAATGTCGTGGGAATCGGCGGTCTGGAAGAGCATGTACTGAAAACAGCGACGTTATCGTCGACAATAATGTGTCCTTCGTTTACTGAGCTTACTTCACTGACAGTCCCGATCTTGAGAGTCGCGCTCTATCCCAAGCGATCGTTCGACCTGCAGAAATTTATCGACGGTCTGAAATTGTTGAACCAAGCTGACTGCTGTGCTGAAGTTCATATTCAAGAGACTGGAGAATATGTCCTTAATACTGCTGGTGAAGTACATTTAGAGCGCTGTCTAGATGATCTCAAACAGAGATACGCGAAGGTTGATATCACTGTATCGGAGCCGATTATTCCATTCCGTGAGACTGTGGTGCCACCACCGATCGTCGATATGGTAAACGAAACTATCGAGAACAAAGCTAAGGATGAACCGATTTTTTTCGAGCACTCGATTGGAGGTGATAAGTATATTATTGAAATTGACGTTAAGCCGCTGTCGGAGAGTGTGACTAAACTCTTGGATAGCAACTCTAATTTGATCAAGCAGCTTGATTTACATTGGGAACGAATGGGAAAGTCTGAACACCTTGCTGATACTTTAAATAATTTAACTCTAGATGATACTTCTCCTATCAGTATTTCGAAGGTTAATGTTTTTAAAAAAGAACTTGAGCAAGGTCTTGAAGAAAATAATTTGGGAAGTGTTGAAAATATTTGGTCCTTTGGCCCCAAAAAGTGTGGGCCTAATTTACTCATAAATGCTACCGATTATAAACGACAACCCTTTTGGATGAGACAAAATAAATATTCCACTGATTTTCGGGCTTCGTAAGTTTTTATTTATTTTATTTTTTTTTACAACATTCTATTGAATTTAAAAGAAATTAGCAATCTTGCAGTCACTATGTGACTGCCGCGACTGTGAACTATAAATAAATAAAATTTGGCTTTATTAATTAATGATATTTGTTAAATTGCACTGTAATTTTTTAATTATTGACATTTTTAAAGATATAAGCTCATCCCAATGTTACACTCATCAAGACCTTTTATTTGAGTACCCACATGCATTTTTGATATATTTTTCATAAATACATATATATATATATAATATATATAAATATATGAAAAAATTGATGTGGGTACTCAAATGAAAGGTCTTTATGAGTGTAATGACGGGGTGAGCTTATATCTTTAAAAATGTCAATAGTTCACAAGATACAAGGTCGTTTCTTAATTATATTAAATTGCACTGTATTTTCTAAGCTACTGACATTTTTAATGATATAAGCTCATCCCGATGTTACACTCATCGAGACCTTTCATTTGAGTACCCACATGCATTTTTGATATATTTTCATTTTTATATATTTTTCATATATATATATATATATATATATATATAAAAATATATGAAAAATTGATGTGGGTACTCAAATAAAAGGTCTCGATGAGTGTAACATCGGGATGAGCTTATATCTTTAAAAATGTCAATAGTTCACGAGATACAAGGTCATTTCTTAATTATTTACCTAGAGATAGAGCATTTTTGAATGCAGCCTAAATAATTATAATAATAAATTGACTATTGTTGTGTTAGTTAAAACCCATTTTATCATATAAATACACTGGCCGCAAACTTTTGCTTATTCTCTTAATAATATAGATAATTTTTATTTATTTTTTTTTTTTCAGGTACGACAATAGTATTATTAATGGATTTCAATTAGCAACAATTGCTGGTCCTCTGTGTGAAGAACCAATGCGAGGCGTCTGTTTTATCGTCAAAAAATGGGAAAAAATTGTAAAAGAAACTGAAAGGTAACTATTAATTTTTCCAATTTTATATTTATGAATATTTAATTAGACAGCGATAAATAATATAATTAATATGAAAAAAAAAAAAAAAATGATTTTTTTAGTGGACCTGGTAGCAATCAAAATATCAAGAAAGATAATGAAGATACAGGAAGGTATATATTATTTATTTCTTCTTAAGTAATTATTCATTTCAAAGGGCTGACGCAAAAATATTTATGGATAATAATTTAAATAATAATAATCATTAGTTGCAGCGAACGTACTAGTCAAAGTCAAAGTGATGTGAGTGGCAAATTAATATCTGCATTCAAAGATTCCTGTCGTCGTGGACTCAGCATGCGACGACCTCGACTAATGACACCGATGTACTCATGCAGCGTTCTAGTCAACTCTGATGTTCTTGGTGAGTTTTATAATTATTTTATTAACACTCAATAAATATAAGGACATTTAATGACTATTCACCCTATAAAAATGTCAAAACCAGTTGTATAGTTTTTATTTTATCACTTTATTTAAAGTATAAATTCATTTTAATGAATATTTATTATAAAATTTTATAAATTAGCTACCGAATTTAATCGAATCATTCTTAACGAATAGTTAATAACTAATCGTCATAATTTATTTACACAAAAATAATTATGATAACTTATAAATATACTTGTTATACTGGAGTATTGGCGCGTCTAAAAATTGTTATGATATATAGCGATTAAAAAATAGTGAAAATGACACAAAAAAAAAAAAATGATGATAGCGGAATAATAAATAAAATTATTAATTTATATTATTATAAATATCAATCGCGATAAATTCGTATACGTATTTTTAAGAAATCACGATTGTCAATTCCAATTTGCTGATTTTAGTAATTCTGGTACTCTGTGCCATGGGAATGTCGATTTATAATTTTCAAAATCGTCTTCAATTGTGTCGATACCTGAAAAAAAAAAAAATTATTGTTTAATTTAAGGAGATCCAAGTTCCCTCCTAGTGTAAAGAATGTTCATAAAAAAATAATACGTATAAATACTTTTGTTATGCATTTACCTACATGTAAAAATTACAATTTTGAAACCTAATTATTTCATTAAATATCCCGGAAGCCTACTGTTTTTTAATTTTTTTATTAATTATTAGTCTACGTAAGGGAAAAGACTCCATTAGTGGTACCTTTGACCCCTATTACACGGAAAAAAGTAAACTGTAATAAATAATAGTCGATTTATAATAACTAATGATCAAATGCTGAAAATTACCATTTCAAACAGTAAAATCGTGATTTTACTATTCACTTTATGATATTTATCATTTAAACGCTACAATTTATTCTTTACATGGAAGAAAATACTATTTCAAACAGTAATATTCGCTATGTGAATGTCGAAAATGTTAAAGTATAATAATTAAGAATTTTGACTTTGATATTTCTTACCTAAAAAATGATAGCATGCACTGAGAAAAAAAAATACTTTTATTAGAAAAATTTTCTTGATACAAGAATTTATGCTCTTGAAAATTTTCAAGGATATATATTTTTAGCTCAGGAAATGATTAAATTGATTGAAATAATTTTTACTTAATTTAAATAAAGCTATTCTTTTGTTTATCTATTATCCAAAGACAACTATTGATGTTCTTCTCTTCAGAAATCAATAATTAATAATAATAGAATATTTGATCGTCAAATACTTTATTAGAAAATTTCTTGATACAAAGAAATTTATGCTCTTGAAAATTTACAAGGATATAATATTTTAGCTCAGGAAATGATTAAATTGATTGAAATAATTTTTACTTAATTTAAATAAAGCTATTCTTTTGTTTATCTATTATCCAAAGACAACTATTGATGTTCTTCTCTTCAGAAATCAATAATTAATAATAATAGAATATTTGATCGTCAGTGAATTTCTTGAACCAAGAAATTGTTAATTGAGTAAAAGTATTTTTTTCTCTCAGTGTGATATGTAAAAAATATAAAATAAAATTACTAAATTTCTAATATAAGCAACGTCAATATTAACTAAGCAAAATGGTAAATTTTAAACGCAACGCTAAAAATTAAACTATAATTATTGACTAGCTTGGACTGTAAAATGTATATTTTTAAAATAGAATTTTTACTGTTTCAAATGTTAAATTCTTCCAGAGTGAGACCCCCTTCTCCTCATCTGAGTTCCCCCTTCTTATAGTATCACCTATATATTGAAATTTTTACTGTTTGAAACTGTAATTTTTTAAGATAAAAGAGTCGTTATTTACTATAGTGACAGCTACTAATTACTTATTTTCGATATTGAATTATAAATTGTAGCTTTTACAATTTCTACATTAATTTCTGTAATATTTATATTTTTGCGACCCCGATGTACGCTGTACTGTTTGAAACTATAAAAATTATCCGGAATCCGAGTAGTGGCACTTTTTTTTTTTCAATTAAAAAATATTCTACTTGGAATAAAAATTAAAAATTTTCTTGATCTAAAGGTTTAAAAGATTATAAATAATATATTCATTTTTTAAATTAACGATTTCATTAATTGAATAAGTACCAAAATCAAAGAAAATGTCTAATGGGGTCTTTTACCATAGATTGAATTTACAAATTTTCAGGAAGTTTTAAAAATTTAACTATTTTGCGTGGATCTCCTTAAAAAAAAATTAAAAGAGAAATAGGAAGTTGTAAAGTTACCCCGCAGGGCTTAAGGTCAATTGAATGTTTGATAAAAAAAAATGATAGAGAGAAATGTATATGAACAATTACGATCTAACATACTAGTGATAGAAGATCAAAAATCATTAAAATGAGTAAGGAAGTATCAACATATAGTAAGATAATCCCTAATAACATGGGAATCATTCCCATGTTGATAGGAATCATACCTATAAACATAGGCAAACGGTACAATAATATATTACGTTCTCTGTTGAGCGTTGTAGAACGTAAGATAATCGTTACCGTCTCTCTATCTAATATAACAGATTTAAATTTTTAAAATTAAATATTCGTAATAAGAATAAGTATATGATAATTATACCGAGAAGATTACGTGTCTGTCGTAACGGGCGTCCTTTTCTGGCTCCTTGAACGCACATCATTCCGAAGACGCTGATACCCGGAACACTAGCGTATGTAGGTTGATCGTGACTCATAGGACCCTCTATAAAACAATAGTATATAATTGTTATTATCAGTTTTAAATAATTGCTGTTGAAGAATACAAGTACTAGGTATAAAAGGAATAAAATAAAATAAAATAAAATAATGAATAAAAAAAAGCATACCTAGGATATTTGTTTCTGGGCATTTGCAGATAACTAGGTAATGCGATTTTCCAGTTCTTACATTTTGTAACGCAAGTAACGACCAGTCTCTCGGCATTCTACATTCTCGCATTTCAGCAACTGGTTCACATGTCTTAACTAATGTCAATGCCTAATAACATATATGGTAAATAATTATAAATTATAACAAAGATTAATATTATATAAAAAAAATAGTTAAGTGTATAAAATTGAGAGCATACTAGGATTAGTATTATTTATCGTCGAAGAATTATATCTATATTTAAATTCAATCGACTGATAGTATAGAAAATAAAATATGATAAAGATAAAGGTAGTGGTAATGAATAAAAATTATAAAAGAAAAATAACTGGAATTTACCCTGGTATGTGGATCAGTAACCAGTTCCGTAGTATGCTGATCATCGGCATCAAGCGATGCACTACAAGGATCCCGATATCTGCCTGGACAAGCACATAATGGTTGAGTAAAATTCAATCTAACATAAACTGCATTACACACTTGTTGAACAGCGCATTCTGGTAATAAATACATATGCTGATTATGTGGGTAATAATGATATTTTGTCGGCTTGGCCAGCGCTGCGCTTGCACCTTCTGGCAATCGTACTCCAGTCTGCAACAACAGTAATAACAAACCAAAAAAAAAAATATAGCAAAAAAGTATTATAATTTATGAAAGATGTTATGGTAAAGATGAATAATGATTAATAATGAATGGGTCTGATTTAATGTGAACAGTAAATGACGGTATATCAGATTTGTCAGAGATGCTGCTAAAATAATAATGACCATAATGATAATAATGGTAAAGAGTTAAGCGTGCCATAAGCTGTACAGACATCGTGTACAAGTAATATTCTTGATAATGATGTTTGTGAAACAACACAGTGAACGGCTGTGGATAAACCGCATACAAGCAACTTCCTACCGCAATCATTAAGCGTAACAGACAAAAATCGTGACTTGTACTGAGAAATTCCAATTCTACAAACTACCAAGCTGCTGCTGCTGCTTCTTCTTCTTTAACTTGGCTCTTCAGATTTTATTTTTATTTTACATTTTTTTGTTAACAATACGTAAAAGTCAAGAAACAAGGGCTTAACGTGTAATTTACAGAGCAGCTTCTGTTGTTGTTACCTTCACCTGATACTAATAATCCATCCCTACAGTAATTTAATAGCAGCTATTTATATTTTAACTTATCTTATTTTGTTATATTCAACAAATAATAAAATAACCTATGTTAAATTTGTATCAACCTAGAAAATTTCAAAGGTCTTTGTGATTCAAAGATACGCTTTTGTGAATTATTTATGAACTGTAACAAATGGTGTTTGTTTTGTTAAGTAATTTATTTTATTTCTATTTAATGAAACCTATTACCTATTCAAATGTTTAGAATTATAACCCATAACTATGCAAGTGAGGTCTTTTGTGTGTACTTGAAATAAATACTTGAGGGAATCCCCGTTTGTGTTTAGCCAACTAATGCCATCTATTTTGCGTGTTAGCGGCTAATTTTAAATTTGCCGGAAAATTATAAACGATTTAAATAACCGGAAAAACAAGTTAATGTATTAGGTGTTAAACTGTTGATTTAAATAGGAAGAATTATTACGGAAATAAAACAATTTGACGAAAAAAAAAAAAAAACATTCCAAGCTACTGGGTGAGAAAATTAGAAAATCAAAACTATTTGATGGTTGAATGGTAAAAATCAAGTGGGTGGATACGAGGAAGTCAGTTAACCGAGACCGTTTCGGTCTTACAAACTCGGTGACATAGAAAATATTTCTTTAGCTGTATCATCAATGTGGTCGTGAAACTAAAACTTATAACCGCCCTGTCATTAGTTACTTTTTTTCTTTATTTCATCATTTATTTATTTTTTTTATTTTATCCTCTTCTATTAAACTTTTTTTACGGTAATTTCTAGCGTAAAGTATCAAAGTAGCGTTCTTTGACGGCGTAATAATAGTTTTTTATTAGAATATAAAATTGACTTGAGCGTTTAACATTTGTTTCGTTAATGGTGCGAAACTTTAGGTTTAAAATAATTTAATTTTTTTAAAATAACCTTTTTATACTCCATTAATTATTATATTGTGTTATTTATGCCCTAAACAATTCAACATTAAATTACGACAAATTAACTTTTAATGTTTATGATTGTGAGTAGTTAATCATTGAAGATCAAATCGTACATACATACAAGATAAATTAAGGAAATACTATTACTATTACTCTGTTTTGTTTATCTGTTTTACTAGTATATGAAATACGGAAGTGGATATAAAGATTGAACAAAGAATATAAAAGCTTCTCTGGGCTCTAGGGTCATTAAGGCCACCACCGAGCGTTAATGACTCTTGGGCAAGTACATTCACCTACAACTATTTTACCTTTTTTTAATCAATCATCTTCATAAATAAATATTGGCTTTTAAATTTCTTCACCATTCATTACTTTATCATCATCAAAAAATTATGATATTACTTCCTTTAACTTTTTATCTTGATCTAAAGAAATTAACATAGAAAAATAATTATTAAATTGTGAAGAAATAATAATTTTCAAATTCTAATTATAAACTTATGATGATAAATTTAGCAGATATTTGATAATTTTTAAAAATTTTTTTTTTACAAATAAATTATGGCAAAAAAAAAATATAAAAGAAATTGACATGTAGAAATTTTAAAAAATTAAAAATGCAATTTTTTAAAAATAATTTTTTGGAACAAATTTTTCTGTTAAAAATAATTAAAAAATTCTCAAGTGACTGCTAACTTTAATGTCATTATAAACTTGATTAATAAATAATAATATTCTTAATTCAATTTTCGTATTAAAAATTGTTGATAATTATTAACAAGTGGGATCCTCATACTCGTGTTAAATTTTTTTTTTTTTAATCAAATTGATCAATTTTTTTTAAATTATTCGTTTTTTTTATGTACTTTTCAAAAAAAGATAAAACAGAAATTCTATCCAAAAACATGAGGTTTATTATTACTTTTTTTTAAAAGTAAAAAAGCTATCGAAATCTTTATTTTTTCTTTTAGCAATATTTTTTATCATAAATGCGCCATAAAAATAAGCAGATTCAAAAAAAATTTTTAAAATGTTAATTTTTCACCTAAAATGTTATTGCCAAAAATTGGGTTAACCCCACTTGTAAATAATTACTAAATTTTTAAATAACTTTTCAAAAAATAAATTGAAGTTAAAAATAATTATATTTATAAATTTTTTGGTAAAATTTAAATAAATCACAGAAAAATTCATATCAACTATAATTTAAAAAAAAACTAATCCAGTTGATCAGAAATAAATTTTCGACCTTTTTAATGGAATAAATTAATATAATAATAAATATTTAAATTTGAATCTAAAACTTAAAATCTCCTTTAAGTTTCATCTCGGTTACTGATCTAGTAAAGTGATCGTTCTTACTTTCGAGGTCAACCTGAGCTCATGCAGTTTGTTTTTAACGAGTTCCGAAGCAGTTAGCCGTACATTCTCCTAAGCCCTCAACTGGTGAAACTGGGTCCTACTCTCTTTATACATATTATATACGCAAACATTAACGTATTGATGAATACAAGATAAGATATAGATGTATAGGGTATCGTGTGTTCATCAGCATCCAATACGAATTGACACGAACAAATAAAATATTCAGTCACGCATAGGTAGAAAATTTTATCTTGCGGTATTGAGAGTAAAAAAATAAAAGCAAACTAATGATGATGATAATTATTAATATTAGTATTAATAGAAGAGTTTGTTTAATAGCTTCAATTTATTCTTGGTGATGTTTGCTTTGTGGGTTTCATTCTATTAAATTAGCTTTGATGATGATTAACTGGATAAAAGGAGAAAATATATTTATATATTTATATTAGTAGGGTAGGCAGATAGATGGTGGGTTTAATAATTAATCACGACAAGTACAAATGTCATGGATTTTAAAAATAAAGAAAGTATGCAGAAGTGCACATCAAGTACGCTCAAGACAAAGTTTTTATTATAAAGTAGGATTTGGCGCAACTCTCATAAGAGTCATGGGAGCAATAAATACAAGATTGTATTGATGAATAAAAAAAAATTCCGAGTGAAGAGAAGAGAAGAGAGAACTTTCTCCATACATGTTTATATATTTATGTATATATGTAGATGTAAATGTCGACGTCGAGGTGGATGTATGCATGTATTTGTTGCATTGATTCGTACCACAACATGGCCTCCTTTGTGCATACTGCAATAATACACTCCACTCTCACGTGTGATACTATTTCACGGGACAACAAGGAAGAAAGACAATGACAATGAGATTTATTTCATACACGATCGTATGTACTTATCTTGTACCTCGTAAAGATATCTTTTAGTTTTATTTTATTCTTTTACTTTTTTAAACGGGGGCGAACCAGACGGTTTATGGCTACTGAAAAATTTCGTGACATTTGATTCTATCTCGAATTAGCTTCCGAGGAATTTTAAACTCTGACCGTGGGGATCTCTACGTACAATAACATATAAAGTACATTATACATTAAAAATAATAATAATAATGTAAGAAGAAAAGGGTTTCTAGATTTTTGATTATCAAGAAAAGAAAAAAGTAAAATTTTTAGAATTAATTATGAGAAGAAAACAATAACTACTGAGATAAGAAAATAAAACGCTTTTAATTAATAGACTTTATAGATTTAACAGCGAGCAAAATAGATTATGACATTTAATTGTTACGTTTCTGGAGAGTAATCATTAAATTACTTCCGTATTGCATTTACAAGAAAATAGTATTATTACTGTTCGCGAGTAAAGAGAAGTGATTTATTACGTTAGATTGATTATTTTCTTTTTAATTACATATCATTGATTTTTTTTTAATCTCAGGTTATTTTTTAAAAATTGCTTTATTGTGTTAAATATATATTTTTTTAATACATTCTTCTTGAGAAGTCACTAAAAAAATATATGTACACAAAAAGGAAAATTTCTTGACTGGAGAACAAAATTCTTGGCTCAAGAAAATTTGTCGGGTGCCTGAAGGAATACCGAAGTAAAAATTTTTCTTGAAATTATATTCTTGGTGGAAGTAATTTTTTCTTAATTCAAATTATCATAAATACTTGATACAAATTTTTATATTTGATCAAGATTTTTAGATATTTTAGGGAAGCAGCGTCACCTACTTCAGCTGAGAAAAAAATTTTCTCACCTTGAGAAAATATTTCTCTAATATTTAATACTCAATTTATATTATTTTAGCGTGCAATTATACATATTAAATGAAAAAAAAATGATGGAATATTATTTTATCTTCTCTTTTGACATTTTAATCAATAAAAGTATTAATGAAAATTTACTTCTATCTTTATATTTAATTTTTTGAAGCAAGAGAAATTTTCTCAAGACAAGAAAATTTACTTCTATTAAGAAAATAAATTTTCTTGGATCAAGATACGTATTTCTTAAAACAAGAGAATTAATTTTGTTGGAATAAGTGAAATTTCTTGTCAAAAAAAATTTTTTTTCGCTCAAGAAAATAATTAGGAAGAAAAATATTTTTTTGGCTCAAGTAAATCTTTTTTTCTATGTATTTACTTTTGTTAAATTAAATTTATAATTTCCAACTCTGAAAAATTTTTCATTCATCCAAGCTATTTTTAAATTAAAAAACAAAACAGTCATTTAAAAAGACTAGTCTAATTTAAAAATTCCTTCAAGACCTGAAAATGCCAACAAAGAAAAATAAATAAATATTTAATGAAAGACTGAAAAGACCGCAAAATTGCTGGTAAAAAATGTCCATAAAATAAAAATATAAAATATAATAAATAGGTTCTCACCTCGCCGACACTGGTGTAATTTATATGAAGCTTTATCTGCGGTCGAATTTTGCTGGGTGGCGACTCACGAGTCTCTTTGGATGATAACGGGCTAGGCGAAGTAACTTGAACTTGTTCCAGCTGAATTTTCTTATAAGCAATTGTACTCGCACCGGCACTATAACTGCTGCTGCTACTGGCACTGGTGCTGCTGTTACCGCCGTAGCTATTGTTATTATCAGTATTGCTATTGCTTTTACTGGTACCAGTACCAGCACCACTGGTAGTGATTCCAGAGATACTGGTGCTGCTGGTGCTCATCGAGTCAGTGGTAATGGCATTTTCAGAGACTTTAGCACGCGTTGCTAACGGAGAGGCCGTGATATTCGCAAGAGAGGTCGTTTTCTTGCTCAAGTTTGAGGAATTCCGGGTGGAAGTCGGAATTATTGTTGATGGTAGGGACATACAGCAGCCACTGCATACCATAATCACCAGAAATGACAATTTCATCGCGAATCAAATAAATTTGTCCTTCTATTTGCTATTATTATTTTTTTCTTATTTTTTTATTATCACTATTATCTAATAAATCACTTTGACTGTTCAGTATGCTCAATTAGTCAGCTGGTGTTGAACACACACCATTCGACAATCCACGTTCAAGTCTGTAACAGAATTTACAATCCATTATATTTTCATAATTCTCCCATTATAATTCGTTCAGCACAGAGCGACGTTATTTACAATTTACAATCAACATTACTTTAAATGCCTCAATTACTAATTTTATTTCAATTATTATTAGTTTCTTCTTCGATAATAGCAACAATTATAATTTAAACTCTTTAATGTTTGTTAGAAATAAATTTTACTCTTTTAATTTTTAATCTCTTGCTGATAATTTTATTAAAATTAAAACACTGATAAAAAAATTAATTTTCTTCAGAAATAAAATTTTTAATGAAGAATATAATTAAAAAAATTTTATTACATTATCAAGAAATATTTACTTGAAATAAAAAAAATTTTTCCCCATTAAATTTTTATGATTTTTCATCAAAAAATTGAAAAATTTTCATGATTTTTTTTAACAATTAAATTTTTTTATCAAAAATAATTTTTGTAATTTTTAAAAAATTTTTCTTACTAAAAATTTAATTATAAAAAAAAATTAAATTTTTAATAATTTCCTCAGCATTACTGACACTTTAATTCAACTGACAATCGTTCACTTACTTTTATAAAATAAAACAAGATCATAAAAAGACTAGAAGCGACTCTAATACTCTAATTACAAGCTTTCTTTCCTTAAATAGATTTAATAATATATAAAACTAAAAAATTTTTTAATAAAAATAATTTGCTTGGACTTGAACTTACTAAATAATTGTTAACAATAAATGACGTGACAATTAAACGGTTAGCTTCTATTCCTTACTGTGAGAATAATGCAAATTGATCTCACGTTATGCGTTTCTGTCGTTCCATTCATACTGCATCTTCTATATTGCCAACAAAAAAAAATTAAAAATTACCATATTATCTTTAATGATCATCAACAAACTAATTAATTAATGTTTAATACAATAGAATAACAAGTTTCACCGCCAAAAATTTTCAAAACTAATTCACCAGATAGATCAACATCCTTTGTTCTAATTCCAACGCTTTCATTTTTTTAATACACTAATTATTGCGTTACAATTGAAGCTGAAAGGTGGTCAAATAAACCATTAAATATATACATATATTAATACAAGCTAAAAAAGAGCGTTTATAAAGGATGAATATGCCTTAACGGTACAGTTAATTTTTAACCGAGATGACAGGATCAAAATTCACAGACTATTTTAATTTTAATAAAAGTAAGCCAAGAAATAAATAAAAATACAAAAGCTTTTTTATTTATTTATCTTATTATTAAAATCGTTCAAAAAAACTTTTTGCGCCAAAAAATTTTTAAATTATGAAAAATTCATATTATTTCATTGAAATTATTATAAAATAAAAATAATTTAATAAATCTGAAATAATATGGATTTTTCATATCTATTTTTTCCGGGAGTCACAAAAATTATTTTAGAGCAAGAAGAAATTTTTTTGGCTCAAAAAACTTTGACTTAATTCAAGAAATTTTCAATCTACCTTAATATTTTCTTAAGCCAAGATTTATTTTTTTTTTTTTTTTTTCAGTGTATCAAATTACCTTTATCATATTACTTTATTTTATCATAAATTACTTTTACAAACAATAAAAAAACTAGTAATCGATATTAAATTACATATTATCTGAAGGGCATTTTTAAGCGTGTAAAAAATTAAAATAGTATCATTCTCTGTGGGACAGGTTGCCCGTGCACTTTCGTTACGCTCCAGAGGAATGAGAGCGCGCGACTTGAAGGTGAACGCTAAGAACACTATGTACTAAATATCTATATATATGATGCAAGTACACCCATATATCCACATACATATATATAAAATAAGTTTATATATGTATATATAAATATAAACGCGAATACACGCGACTCGGCTGACTGGAGTAAAACGCGCTTGGCCACGGTCAAGGTTCGCCGGCGCTGCATTTGATTGCGTGCGATGAACTCACTGTTGTTGTAACTTGTAACGGAAGTAAACTTTAAATAACCCTAACATTTTCACGGTCCGAAATAATATTTTACTCCAAACACGATTTTTATTACCACCCAAAAATGACACACTTTGGTCCTACAATTAGACCGCGACCATGTTAGTTTTTATTTTAAAAACCCGATTTGTCATCGTCATTATTTATTATTATTATTATTATTATTATTATAAGTATTGAATTAATGTCTCTTAAACTTATACGATAGCTTGATTCGGGTCTTAAGCTATCACATTGGCCATTAAGAAGCTTAAAACTTTCAACAATAGATAGACATAACAGGGCTCTTGGTGATGCTCTGATGCTTTGGTTGTTATTTTATTTTATGGTTAATTGTCATAAACCTGTGTACGATTTTAATAATTATTATTTTTTGTTCTTACCTACTGTGTATACGGGTTTACCTTTACGTTTAAAATCACTTGTTATATTAGTTAACAGCCAGAGTCACGCACGCGATTCGTTAATTTCGAGAAATGAAAGTAAAAAATCATTAAATTTTAAAATAAAAACCTTACAGTACAATGCAATATTATTTTTTTTTATTAATTGTTGACACGACATGCACAAACTCCACAAGCACCAGAAAATATAAAATAAAAAATAAAATAAAAAGTATTAACTAACTTAAAAAAAAATGAAAAATAATTTTGTGTAATGTGATAAGTACTTGAACTTGGTATAAACTGGATTAGACAGTACTTGAGGTATCTGAACTACGAGGTCTGGCTCGGTACTGATTCGGCCTTCAACAATAAACCCGTTGTTGATGTAAACACGCGGCTGTTGCCGGCAGGAAAGTTGGAATACAACTGTGATCTCTCCTAGGAGGAGTCCTGCCTATGAATCCCCGCTAGTCCTACTTACCAACCAACCAGAAATCGCGTGTAACTACTTTGAGATTGTTAGCTCTCGAGTCCGCCAATCGCATGGGGATGGATCACCTCGACTTCGACTAACCTCACGCTTTATTTATTTCTTTTGGTATAATTTATAAAGGTTTTGCGGAAAGGAAAAATAGTCCTTTGGCTTCAGCTCTGTACTCGGTACTGAATACCGGGTAAGCAGTGGTTAGACAACCACGACAACAACCTCTTTAGCTTTAGCTTTAGCTTTACCCATACCTATATCTTTGGCAAAGGTACTTTTATCTTTACTCTTTACTCTTGTAAATTTCCCGGGATAGATAGGAGGAGTTGCGAGGATATGATGAGGATAGATACGAGCAGATCAAACTAGAACGGGTTGCCAATGCAAGTGATAAAATAAACGTGTAGATCGGGAAAAAAATTTTAAATGAAAGCTGGTCATTGATGAGAAGAGACTCTTAATAAATGACGTTGGTCTATATAACGAGATTTTATATTTAAAATATGTCGGTGTACACGGTATTTATTATAGGTGTAAGTAATATAACCGAGTCTTTTAAAACCCACGCTCGTTTATTCTAAATAGATTAAATAGAAGGTAGATTTATGGTAAATATTCAATGTTTTATATATTAAACGTGAAATTACTTCCGTTGCTTCAGGGGATAGATAACATGTTGTTTTAAAAATTATTTATCGTACATTGTTAAGGTTATTTAAGGAGTTACTTTATAGTAACAGTAATGCGACATTTTTAGTACTACTTTATTTTTTATTTTTCTGGTAATTGTTGATTGAAAATTTTTTTTATTATTAGGGGGGATTTTAATTACTTGGAAGGATGATTATATATTTGTTTTTAAAATGGGAAAATTATATTTTAATTGTGAGGATATGAGAAAATGAAATTGATTGAAAGTGTGATTAAAATCTTTCTTTAGAAGATAAAATTTTTTTTATTTAAATTACACTATTAAAAAAAAAAAAATTAAGGGACTTTTTTTAATTACTTGATTATGGATTGACATCAAAAGAAAATTATTGATGAATTACTGCTAAAAAAAAAATAAAATTAATGAATATTATTTTAAAAATAATTTAAAAAAAAAGATCAATAACTGTTTTTTAATTATGATAAAAAATTTAATTTAATAAAAAAGCGAGTTTTATATGATAAATAAAAATAAAACTGTTTAAAAATCAAGTTTTTTTTTAAGTAGATTGTAGAATTCTAGGTTTTGGGAATATTTTTACAATATATTTATACTGACAAAAAATATTTATTCCCACGATCTAATCAAGAGTAATATCCTCTTCATTTAAAAACTTTAACTAATAAAAAAAAAACTATAGTAAAAACTAAACTCTTCCTAGTTTTTATTACTGAGAAAAAAAAAATTACGTAATAGAAACTTGTAAAAAAAATTTCAATTAAAAACAAACAAGTGAAAAAAATAAAACAATTTTCCAAGCCACAAATTTTCCAGCGGAAATAGAAAAAAAAAGTACCCTATAGTAGTAGTATCAGTTGAAAAAAAAAAAAAATGTGAACTGAATGACAAATTTCTAAGTTTACCCACTTAAAAGTGAAAATCCTGCCCTAATTTTTTTTCCTCCATTTTTATACGTCTAATGACGATTAGCAACGGATTTGTTTTATGAAACCACAATTTGACCAACTGGCTGAGTATGTTCAAGCCTCAAGCTCTTTTATGCAAAGTATTAACGGGTTATATATTAATATATATAGCTTGACTACTCGAGTAAGTATAAGTACGCGCATAGTTTTATAATAAAAAAAAAAAAAAATGATCATGATAAGTATATTGAAGTTTAGTTTCCCAGCAACAGGTATAACGTCAATATACATGCATAAGTTTACACGACTGAGCCCAGTCATCAACCACTCACACACTTGCATATTAAATACTCACCTACACATATATCAATATTATTTTAAAAACACTGTTATTATTATCTATTTTATTAAAAGAATAAGAAAAATTTTATGTCCAGAATAGTCATATGATAAAATCGGTTTTTTTTAGTGAAATTTAGTGTCATTGCAAAGGTCTTGGCTTGAATTTGTGCCATTTCAAGATTTTATATCATTATTCTCAATAGTCAATTTATGATGAAAAGTATTTAGGCTGCATTCAAAAATTCTCTATCTCTAGATACATAGTTAAGAAACCTTGGATCTTGTGAACTATTAACATTTTTAAAGATATAAGCTCATCCCGATGTTACACTCATCAAGACCTTTCACTTGAGTACCCAAATCAATTTTTTCATGTATTTATATATATTATATATATGTATATATGAAAAATATATCAAATTGCATGTGGGTACTCAAGTGAAAGCTCTTAATGAGTGTAACATCAGAATGAGCTTATATCTTTAAAAACGTCAATATTTAAGAAAGTACAGGGCATTTTAACAAATTTCTTGTGAACTATTGACATTTTTAAAGATATAAGCTCACCCCGTCATTACACTCATCGAGACCTTTCATTTGAGTACCTACATCAATATTTCATATATTTATATATATTATATATATGTATATATGAAAAATATATCAAAATGCATGTGAGTACTCAAATGAAAGCTCTTGATGAGTGTAACATCAGGATGAGCTTATATCTTTAAAAACGTCAATATTTAAGAAAGTACAGTGCAATTTAGCAAAAGTCATTATTTAACATAGCAAATCTTTATTTATTTATAGTTCACAAGTAACGGCAGTCACATAGTGACTGCATGGCTGATAGTTATTATTAAAATGGCCAGTTATAATTGTAACAGCAATAATAATAATAATAATAATAATAATAATAATAATAATAATAATAATAATAATACGCAAGTAGCTAAATAATCAAAGACCCATGAGTTAATATAAAGCAATCAAGTATACCGAGTTAACAAATAGTAAATAGTTAAGTCGATTATTTACAAATGTAATGTATATAACATAAAGATAGCAGGAATGACTAGTAGAATGACTGTATGCCAACAAATGAGCGCATCATTTGATGAAGGATGATACTTTCTTTGGCACAGAAAATACGGGACAGTATAGGCCTCGTTATAAAACCGCTGGATAATAATTATTCCATGTGTAGTGATAGCTGAGGAATATGCGCATATAATATAATCTACGTAGATTTTTTATTCTATAACCTAAACCTTGCATGTACTCAATATAAAATAAATAAAAATAATTAAATAAGTGTATGCATGGTATAACTTCTTATTAGAAGTACTTAGCGTGGTGTGAGGTGTGTAGTAGTGGGCAGGTTGGCCCAGATGCGGACTGAGACTGGAACTTGGAACTAGTTGCCAGATGTTAATGTTAAGCAAACTAACATGTAATGTATAATGTATACCATACATACATATATTAACCACTAATATAAATATAAGCGGCGAACTATACTGACTATGATAGGATGCTTTAGCTTGCAAGGAATAGGAAGTATCAATCCATCGATACGGGATAACTCGATAACGTCCATCCAAGATCCATCCAAGACCAGTTAAGGCTCTAGTAAGTGTAACGTGTGACTTTAGGGGTCTATTGAAATTCATCTTATCTGCATTAATATAATGTAAATGCCTTGCCTACCTTATTTACCTCCCAGCATCACCAGCATCAACCAGTACACCATCTCTTCTCTCTTCTCATCTCAGCATCTTGATCCCATTTTATATTATCAATATTGATGCTCTACATATTTGATACTCGGCTCTTCATTGTTCTTTTGCTATTTGCTATAATATATATATAAGTATATATAATAGTCAGCGCACCTTTGTGTTTATACGGACAATTGGATTCGAACAAAGAATTACTTTTTTATTAATCATGAAATTGTAGGTTGAAATAACATCGTTAATTGTAGGTATTTCAATTAGTTTTGACGTTAATTGATATTCTCCGCTTTTTTACGAGCTTTTTTTTTTTTAAGTAATTGTTGGTCAGCATTTTTATTTCTCATTTTATAGAGGTTTAATTGATTTTTTTTTGTTGAAAGTAAATAGTGATAATATGGATTTTTTTATGAATTGTATTCGAGCAATTGCCAATTTTTTTGAATTTTTTAAATTTTATGAATGAAAAATATTTTTATAATTGGTTTGCAAATATTTTAATTTTTTGTATTATTTTATTATAATAAAAAACAACTTTTTGCAATAAAATTATAGATTTAAAAAAAATAAAAATCATTATTAAACTTTATTAGATAGTTTGAAATCTATCCTCAGAAAATACTTAAAAATTTTATTTAAAACAAAATTTAAAACCGTACTTTTTTTTCCTCTAACTTCCAATTACCGCAAAATAATTAAATGTCCGTCAAAATGTAATAAGATATATATAGCTAAAAAATGTTTTTCTAAAATCTATAATTTCATTGCAAAAAGTTTTTTTTTATTATAATAAAATGATAAAACATTAAAATTTTTGCAAACCAATTAAAAAAAAATATTTTTCACTCATAAAATTTTTTTTTTAATTAATTTGCAAAAATTTTAATTTGTTTTATTATTTTATTATAATAAAAAACAACTTTTTGCAATAAAATTATAGATTTAAAAAAAATAAAAATCATTAATAAACCTTATTAGATAGTTTGAAACCTATCTTAAGAAAATACTTGAGAATTTAATTTAAAACAAAATTTAAAACCGTACTTATTTTTCCTCCAACTTGCAATTACCGCAGAATAATTAGATGTCCGTCAAAATATAATAAGATATATATAGCTAAAAAATTTAATTAGTTTAATTTTTTACAGAAATTTTTATATCAGTTAAACTTCCAACGCATCTAATTGAAATAAACCATAAAAAATAATTCACCCGTAAAATTAAAAGAAAATTCATTGAGTTGCAATAAAAATAAATTTTTACAGTTAAAAAATCCTTTAAAAATTTTTACAGACCACTTTACTAATTTATTGGGTTGTAAACAAATTTTTCAGTTGATTTAACAGCCTCGTAGTTATTTACTTGATAAAATATGTAATCATAACTGCTAACAAATCTATAAAATTCCAATCTAATAATTAAACGTCGTATCTATAAAACGACTTGAGGGAAAATCTGAAGAATGTTAAAGTAAAAATATTAAAAAAAAAAAGTAATGACGTAAAAATGAAATGAGCCCCCCGGGGGTTACGGGACACCGTGCATGACTTTCTACTATTATATCGAGTACACTCAAGTGAAGCAATCAATATAATAGGAAAGTGCTGAAGCATCTCTGAATCACTTTATTTGTTTCAACTTCACAAGTGGCATCCTCAAGGGCATTTTTTGCCAGTACAATAACAATTTTAAAAATTTCATTATTATTATTATTATTATTATAATTGTATTTTTTTAAAATTCACGGAAGATTAAATGAAATTGTAAATAATAAAAGCATTGAAAAAATTAATACAAGAAATGAAAGAAGAAAGAATGAAAAATAAGAAGGCCAGGAGAAATTGCCTGATTGTGAGAGAATCCCAAGCGCCCCCGCACTGTCTCTGTCTATTTCTCTAGTAGATCTAGTAAAGAGTACTTATCCTTATACTTACACTTATACTTGCTCAGTACATCAGTATTACAGTAGTAGCAAGCTCAACACAACACTAATATAACCCAAGCAGCTTTTTCTCGGTGTTTCTCTCGTTCTTTGTTCGCAATTACGGGTCTCACAAAAGAGATTGCTTTCCTATACATATATACATATATTCATACAAAATGTACATCACATATTGACTACACTTTAATCCTCATCATCATTATCTGTTGATTATTATTTATTGTTTATACTTTTAAATCAAACAACTGAAAAAAGTACTCAATTCAACACTTAATTCTTAATATCTGGGTTTTAATTATTTTTGCTGTTGTTATTATTATTATTATTATTATTATTATTATTATTAATAACTATTAGCATTAATAACAAATAATACAACATTAAAGAGGATTATACCTCGATATTGCTCTCCACTTATTGGTAATTATTATTTGTTATCATGTGGTTACTGTGAGATATATAATGTATAGAATAAGTGATGGTAAATACATAAACATAAGTATAAAATTTATTAAATTAAAATCAAAATCTATGAATTATATTATATGTACTTATTGTATAATATGCAATATATCGATCGTAAAGAAATTTTATTCGTCAATAATAAATATGATGATGATGATGATAAAACAAAAGAAAATGATTCGATAAAAAATATTTATGTGTACAGTTATCAGATACGGTTGATGGAACATACTGATTGCAGTAAAGAATTCTACAGAGGGTTGATGGACCGAAACATTCCCACAGACAACTCTCATCTGTAGTATCCAATATATTATTTTCTTTTGATTCTTCGTCATACCTTAACACTTCTCCAAACACTTTAATATACTCGTTGTTCTATACATATATATATTTATAGTGGAAAATGATCCGATCATATTCACACTTACGGATTTATAAGGATTCACACGTACCAGTTTTATAAAGAGCGGCATTATTTTAATACACAGAAAAAAGTAACTTCGTATGTGTACTTACAACTTATTCGCATCCGTGATGTAATAAATAATTGTTTAGGTTAATGCTGATTGTTAAATTGTACTTTGAGTATAAGTTACAAGTTTTAACTATACAGAAATGAAGAATTGCTTGCGCTAAGAAAATTTTTAAGTTATTTTGAAGCAAAAACAAATTTTTTTGGCTTATTAAATTTGATTATGTTAAAAAAATGTTTGGTATTTTCTTCAGCCGAAAAAATTTACCTTCAAAACAAGAATTTTTTCTTTCTGTGTAATACAAAAAATTAATACAAAAAATTGTTAACCCATAGTGGTCACACTTCTTAAAAATAACGTAGTGGTCATACTGGGTCCAGTTGACCCCATGCATGGAAAAAATTGTTGCTACTTGCGTTCTTTTCAATATTTTCACCCGAGCCGTACATAAGAGTAATTCTTAACACTTCCGTTGAATAACTTAATTGTTTTAAAATTTTTTTTTAATTGTTTAATTATAAAAAAAAAAATGCGCAAAAGTCAAATTTCGACTTTTTTTTACTAAAAACTTTATTTTTTAAGATAAATAAAAATGACCTCCAGGATTTTACTCCGGAGGATATTATCGCATACTTTGAAAAAAAAGTCGTGTCATTTCGAGCTTTTCAAAAAATATATTGATTTGTGCAATTGAAATCGTAAATTTCCATGAATCTCAAAAAATCTTCAAACAATAATAGATGGTACCACAGATACCATTTTGAATGATATCTTTGAAGCAAGAGCAACTCAAAAATTGTCTCGGGTCATCTAGACTCACAATGACCACTACAGGCTAAATATTTAATATAAAAATTTTTAACATAAAATTTTTTAACGCAATTTTTTAACGATAATGTTGAAATCGGATTGCGCTATTGAATTGATCCAAAATAAAAGGTTTAGTTCAGTATACTAGTATAATAAAAAACTTAATAACTAATCACATGATATAATTAGATGTACTTACGGTACACGTTATACTCATATAATTATCGAAGAGATGGTAATTAATACACTCGAACAGTGAAATTGGCAGGTAAAAATGCTCACGTTCAATAATAATCATTATTGTAAATTGAACTGTAATTATCAGGTGCATAAAATTGAGCAATTAAAGTGTATCATTTCTCTACACAGGATTCCATGAGCAATAAAATAACTCGTGCGTGTAATCCTCGTGCACGATGAGTAAGTTTACAGTGATTGATCAAAGAATTTTCTTACCGTAATTTTTATTATGCACTGTCATAACTTGTGAATTTAAATTTTATCGAAAATTTATAGCGTTATGATTGATCGATTTAAATAATAATAATGATTTATTTTAAATTGTTAGATTTTTTTCAAAGCATCTAGAAATATTTATTAAATTATTTTCTATGTCGAGGATCTCTTATATTTTTTACGTTTTTAATTATTGCAAATTTATGGGTGCTTGAAATTCAATTAAAGCGCGAAAATAAATGTAACATAAATGAGGATACAAGTATTCAAGAAGAAATATGTTCAATAATTTTTTTATTTTTATATACTCTAGAATTACTTCTCAGTTAACATCTCTTTTGACGTAAATGTGGGCATTTATGTTAACACACATAAACATATGTGTAATAACCACTTCAACGCTTCACTTTCGAAGTGTGCAACATATATTCACGTGGAAATTTCCAATGCTTATTTTTTTTTTTTCATAAATTTATTCATGAGTTCGAAGAATAATTTTATAGTATAATATGAAAATTTGTCAAAAAAACTGGAAAATAATTTGCAAAATTAGTATTTAAATAATATTTAATACTAAAATTATTCCATAAATATAAAAAGAAGAAATTTTTAAAATTCAATGCAAATTATTGAAATTGCTTTTATTTTCAGTATCCATCTAAGAAGCTTGGGAATAAAAGATAACCATTATTAGATAACAATTCCATAAATTTTTTAAATAAGTATTTCTGGTTATCCTGCTATAAAATATTTAAAATTGATCTATTTACTTTGAATTGTTATCTTTTTATTCTCAGTCTTGTTAAATAAAAAAAAATTGTGAATTACAAAAATTTCCATAACTGTGTTTTAACTATTTTTAAAAATAAATTCAAAACTTTAGAAATAAAAATCTAAGTTGAAGAAATTAATTTTTTTTAATTTACTATCGTCTACATTATTATAAGAGAATAAGCAAAATTTTGTGGCCAGTGTATTTATATGATAAAATGGGTTTTTATGATTAAATTTGGTATCGTTGAAAAATCTTGCCCTGGAGTTGTCATAGTTTCATATCATTCTCATCAATAATCAATTCATGATGATAAGTATTTAGGTTACATTCGAAAATGCTCTTTTTCTAGATATATAATTAAGAAACGACGTTGTATCTCGTAAACTATTAACATTTTTAAAGATATAAGCTCATCCCGTCATTACACTCATCGAGACCTTTCATTTGAGTACCCACATGCATTTTTATATATTTTTCATATATACATATATATAATATATATAAATATATGATGTGGGTACTCAAATGAAAGGTCTCGATGAGTGTAACATCGGGATGAGCTTATATCTTTAAAAACCTCAATACTTCACAAGATATTTGTTAAAATGACTTGTACTTTCTTAACTGTTGACGCTTTTAAAAATATATAAGCTCATCCCGATGTTACACTCATCAAGACCTTTCATTTGAGTACCCACATGCATATTTAATATATTTATATATATATATNNTTACACTCATCAAGACCTTTCATTTGAGTACCCACATGCATTTTTATATATTTTTCATATATACATATATATATAATATATATAAATATATATAAATATATAAAATATATGAAAAATTGATGTGGGTATTCAAATGAAAGGTCTCGATGAGTGTAACATCGGGATGAGCTTGTATCTTTAAAAACGTCAATAGTTAAAAAAGTACAGTGCAATTTAACCAAAGTCTTTATTTAATAAAGCAAAATTTTATTTATTTAAAGTTCACAACTCACGGCAGTCACATAGTGACTGCAAGGTTACTAGTAAATCTTAATAATTAAAATAAATAAAAAAAAATTATTAAATTTTATTTTATTAAAAATTTCATATATTTTTATTTAATACAAGAAAACATTATACAAACATGTTTGGTGTCGATGTAAAAATCAATACTGC
Source organism: Cotesia congregata (assembly GCA_905319865.3). Classification (NCBI taxonomy): domain Eukaryota; kingdom Metazoa; phylum Arthropoda; class Insecta; order Hymenoptera; family Braconidae; genus Cotesia; species Cotesia congregata. Next base: position 3,486,354 of record CAJNRD030001122.1, read on the forward strand.
CTAATTAACATTAAAATTAATTATAATAATAATAGTAATAATTAATAATAATAATAATTATTATAATAATAATAAATGTTCATTATTAAATATAAGGCAAGATGAAAATATTTACAATTAACTGTTAAACATTTAAAATGGCGTGGATTTAAAGAATTGTAATCTTGTTTTAATAATTAACAATTGATAGATTAAAAATATAAATAATAATACGCGTCCATGATATAATATTAATAATATAAAAAAATATATAAAAATACTTTTAAATCGATATTAAATTAATCCAATAGACGTCTTTAAAAATAAATTATCAATTGCGACTTATATTAATTAGTAATACTAAAATGATAAAGAAGAAATATTTAAAAATTAATTAAATCATTTACAATATATTTAAAATTTCCATAGATGGGTTCAATAATTAAATTAAAAAATTATAAATAAGAATCAATACCGACTTTATCTTCAACTCCTTTCACTTGAGATTTATCTTATAAAATATTTTCTTTTACGAAGCTTAGTAAATCTCCTACTGTCGGTGAAATAGATCGCGAGATTCACTCGTTGTTTCAATCTATGGTAACTCATCACTTGTAAAATATACACCGTTATTAATTAGAACACAATCATTCAAATCAGCTCAACATTAATATCAATAATAATAATAATAATAATAATAATAATAATAATAATAATAATAATAATAATAATAATAATAATAAATATAAATTCATCAAAATAAGTATAAAGTGTATACAACAAGTGTGAGACGACGAAATCAAATAAATAACGTCTTGTCTCGGATAAATTAATAAAATTTATCTTGATAAATTTAATAACTTTTAAACTATACAAATAGAATTATCAAATAATTACTTTTTACTTATATTAAATTACTTCATCATAATTTATACCTGAATTTTAATATTTAAAATAATATTAATTATATTGCAATTATTGACTTCACACAACATACATCGGCTCGTTATGATGCGTTGGTACGCAGTAACCGCTGAAGATTTTTAATTCGTATCCTGAATAAGAACTTGCAGGTATTGATCCAAGATCAGTGTGCTTTTTTGGGCAGCGGCTGCCCATCGAACACTGACACAATGGAGACGCAACAACTTCTTCTAATTGCGTACTGTGTCTTTTTCGGACTGTAAATAAGCGACAGGGTTCTTTTTCTTGGCAACGAATTCTCTGTAATATTTACAATAATGTTTTTTAATTTGAGTCGTTAATTTATCTTAATTAAGTTAATAATAAATAAATTATCACTTACGCTTTGAGGAGAACAGGCGAAGGAATAAATAAAATTAGGACTTCCATCAGAAGTTCTGTGCGGCTGTCTTTTGACAAGGTACGGAACACTGCCAGGTCGACAACGACAGTTGATTTTTTGGATTGTTGTATTTCTGGGACCACTGCCTGGTGCTAATGTCCACGTTACATCTCTGAAAAATTGAAAATTCTCATCAGTATTTTTTATAATTTAATAAAAGATTATTTTTTTTCAGTGATGATGAAAGATCATCATACTGAGTAAAAAATACTAATATTAAAATAAATTTTTTGATGCAATTATATATATTTTTTATAATTATTTAAAATATATTTTGCTGTCTGAAGAATTTGCTGAATTGATCAATGTAATTTTTATTCCATTCAAATTGAACTATTTGTCTATTTGCTAATTATGATAAAGTCAAATATTTTGATATTCTTCTTTAAAAATAGATATGAATAATACAATTTAAAATATTCTTGAGTCAAGAAATTATGTGTAAAAATTTTTGAAAATGTAATTTTGTGTGAAAAATTTTTTTTGTCGAAAGAAATGATCGAATTGATTAAAATAATCTGTATTATAAAGAGAATAAGAAAAATTTTGTGTCCAGGATATTCATATGATAAAATCGCTTTTTTTTTTTATGAAATTTAGTGTCATTGTGCAAAGGTCTCAATTTGAATATATGCCTTTTCAAGATTTCATTTCATTCTCACCGATAGTAAATTTATGATGATAAATATTTAGGCTTCATTCAAAAATGCTCTATTTCTAAATACATAATTAAAAAATGACCCTGTATTTTGTAAACTATTGACATTTTTAAAGATATAAGCTCATCCCGATGTTACACTCATCGAGACCTTTCATTTGAGTACCCACATCGATTTTTTCATATATTTATATATATTATATATATAATATATATATATAATGTATATATGAAAAAGTATATCAAAATGCATGTGGTACTCAAATGAAAGCTCTTGATGAGTGTAACATCAAGATGAGCTTATATCCTTAAAAATGTCAATAATTAAGAAATGTACAGTGCAAATTTTAATATAACTAAGAAATTATCTTTTATCTTGTGAAATATTGACATTTTTAAAAGTATAAGCTCATCCCGAGATTACACTAATCGAGCCCTTTCATTTGAATACCCACATCAATATTTCATATATTTATATATATTACATGTATGTATATATGAAAAATATATAAAAATGCATGTGGGTACTCAAATGAAAGCTCTTGATGAGTGTAACACCAAGATGAGCTTATATCTTTAAAAACATCAATAGTTAAGAAAGTACAGTGCAATTTAACAGAAATCATTATTTAATCGGATTTATATAATAAATTTAAAGACGTATGCATGAATAAATTATCACCTCTGAATACTAAAATGTATTCCCGTGGAAAAAAAGCGTCTTAAATTTAAATCCAATTTAAAATAATAGTTAATGTCCTATTGAAAATATCTACAACAAAATTATGCCCAATAAAGCCGAGTGTCGGAGAGAATAAAAGCAACAATAACATAAAAGTGTAAGCAAGGGAAGTAATTGGCGTACTTTAAAATCAGAATGAAAGGCTTTCATTAATTGATCTCTATTAATAGTAATGAAATAATCGGTACTTACTTAAAGTACCGACAAATAGGCAGTCTCTTAACAGGCTCGCAAAGCTTGTACTGTCTGGTTTTATCCACTATCGTGTGTCCATCAGTAGCATGAAGGCTTTTCGGACAACTATGTCCTTCCGGGCATCTACACTGTCTCTCGACCCAGGGGGTGCCGTAGAGGTCAACTTTGCTGCAGACTTCGTTCTTGGTACACTCTGGCAGCTCTTTTTCGCTGCTCTGCAAAAAAAAAAGCACTAAATTAGCATAAACTTCCTCTGTATAAACACATAAAAGATGAAATTTCCAAAACAAAATGAAGAATGAGAAATGTTGTATTACTCTACATCTAAGTGCTCGGAAATGGGAACGGAAGAGCAATACAGAGCCGGAATCGAGGATATTGATCCACAGTATCATCATCAGCATCAATAACCGTATGCGATAAATGTTTCTTTGCTCTACTACTAAAATTCTGTTGAGATCAGCTTTTAGAGAGGCAAATTAGTGTCCGCCGTTAGTGAAATAATGGGTGAATACGCTTCCTTCGAGAAATAGCGGAAGTCTGCTCGAGAATAAACCGGACGAGCCCACTCCCCACGTCACAAAAGCGACATCACCATCACAACCATCGCCACCACGTGCTTCCTCCTTTGCTTTGCTTTGCTCCAAGAGATTACGAATCAAATCAAAATATAGGCTTTTGCAAACCATGCCTACTCAACTCGGCAAACTTTTAATCCCGCGTTATCAAGCCATACGAGCTAAGCGAGCCTCCTTTTACTTCTACCTCGTCATCTCCAGCCATACCACTACACGTTGCTCATTCATTGTTGGTACATCTTGCCAGTATAGATATATATCTGCACCCATACCAAAAACACATACCTATAGACAACTCTTCAGCACTTATCCGTTCGAATGGCTTTTTACGTTTTTACCTGTGAAATCCCTTGGACCTTGACGGAAGCCAGTCAACAGTTTCCTCCTCAAGACGATCCCTCTTAAAGATAAGTATCTTTTTCTATTTTTATTTTTCTTTACTCTATTACTACCAACTACAACTATTTATCATCATTTTTCTACTATTATCATTTGTATTTTTTACTCATCCTCTTTTTTATGGTTTTTTTTTTTTTTTTATACGGAAGCTTTACAAAAAATATGGGTTAAAATTACTATTGAGATTTTAATTTAAAGATAATTATATCATTTTTAATATTAGACTTTACATAACAAAATATGTCAGCTTACATAAATTTAGATATTACTCAAGAAGACATAATAAAAATATCATGTTTAATTAAAAATTAATTATTATTAGTCTTGAAAAAAAAATTAACTTGATTCGAGAGAAAAATTCTTGAACTAAGAAAATAATTTTAAAGAGGGTAATTGTCTTGAATCAAGTGAAATTTCCCTAAATCAAGAAAAATTTATGAGTTAAAGAATTTTTCTGCTCAAATCAAGAAGATTAAGTTCTTCAAAATTACACAGAAAAGGTTCACTTGAGCCAAGAAAATATTTTTCTTCTTAATTATTTTCTTGAGCAAAATTTTTTTGACACAAAAAATTTCACTTATTCCAACAAAATTAATTCTCTTGCTTTAAGAAATACATATCTTGATCCAAGAAAATTTATTTGAGTCAAGAAAATCTTGTTCCAAAGTATCTTGCTCCAAAAAATTAAATATAAAGATAGAAGTAAATTTTCATTGATATTTTTATTGATTAACATTTCAAATGGGAAGATTAAATAATATTTCATCATTTTTTTTCATTCAATATGTATAATTGTACGCTAAAATAATATATAAAATGGGTATCAAATATTAGAGAAAAATTTTCTCAAGGTGAGAAAATTTTTTTCTCAGTTGAAGTAGTGGTACTGCTTCCCTAAAGTATCTAAAAATCTTGATCAAATATAAAAATTTATTGAATCAAGTATTTATGATAATTTGAATTAAAAAAAAATGACTTCCCCCAAGAATAGAATTTCAAGAAAAATTTTAACTTCGACCAACGCAACTTCGGTACCCGAAAATTTTCTTGAGCCAAGAATTTTGTTCTCCAGTCAAAAAATTTTTCTTTCTGTGTAGAATTAAATTTACCGCGTAAAATGAACTGGCCATTGTATTTTGCACTAAAATATTAAAATAGCCGCTCGAAAAAGAAAAAGACGGTCAGTATCAACAAAATTTAGTAATTTCATTTCGATATTCTCCATAAATAGTAAAAATATAAATAAATAAAAAATTTTCCCCGGTAGTTTTTGTTCTTTCGTATATTTTCTCAACTTTCTGTGTAGATTTAGTGATTACAAATTTTTCGTAGGTTTTTTCCTCCCGACATTGTTATTATTATAATTATTAAAGTTCCTTTTAGTCCTGGAAAAAGGGGAAGGTAAAAAAGTAAAGAAGGAAGAGGGCAGAGGGATAAGGGACACAGGAAGGAATTTATGAATTAACAAAAAGCTCCATACTAAGAGATTACGAGTTTTCTACTACGATACCGGAAATGGATAGTTTTTTTTAACTATTATTATTTCTTTTTACTCTCGGCTAGACGTTAGACGTACCTAATCCGAAAATCTCGTCTCGATACAAGTCGAACCTCAGGAGGCCTGATAATTTATTATTATTTCAGTAAAACGTTTTTTTTTTCTTTATATATTTTTTACCTAAAGCAGTAATTACGACTTTAACAAGAATTTTTCTCGGACTTACAAACGACTTCCGGTTTATTTACGTAGTTTATTTTATTTATTTATTTTCATTATAATTATGCTGAGCGTTTTTAGCTTTAACTATAAAAACCGATAAATTATGTAACAAAGATTTTTATTTAAATTTATTCTGGCATAATCCAGGCTCAATGACATTTGTACCGTCTTTAATATGTTACCATACAACCTTTAGCACTTACTGTAATTACGGTATAATAACAATAAGATAAATAAAGAGTGGGAGATAAGGAATCACAAGCACACCTAAAGACTTTCCAATAGCTTTCACTGCGGGCAATTGACGGTTTTTAAATAAAAATATTTAATAAATAAATAAAAATCTCGACATATATACATCTAACATAGTACATAGTACAGTATAGAGCTCCCAGTGTGCCGTACGCGTATACTTTCCATTGAGAAGGTACCATTAATCCTGTCAATGCACCCAGTCAATGAAGCAATTGCGTAGGCTCATGCTAATAATCTCACTCACCGATAAATACTTTTATTTTTCGTTACCTAAATTTTAATTCTAATTTTTAATCATTTCTCCATTCTCGGGAAGAAATTTTAGAGAAACTTTTTCATTTTTTTTTTAATTAGTATTTTTTTATTAAAAGAAGAAATTATATTTAAAAATATTTATTTTATTAAATTTTATTGGGTTTTTTTAAAGACGATAAATCATTGGAAGATGAATCATAAAAAATATTATAAGCATCTATTGATCATAATCTTTTATTTGATATCCAACGGATAATTTTTACATAAAAACTCGACATAAATTAATAAAAAAAAATTTTTTTTTAGAGTTCTCAATTGAGATAGGACAATTTTATTTCTAAGAGTTTTTAATGATATTGAGTAATATATTTTGAAGATTTAATTTTAAAAAATAATAATGACTCAGAAGAATTAAATTACGCGTAATAATTATTTTTTTAGTTTCATTAATTAAAATTGTTTTATTTGTGAATGAATAAAAATTATTATACAAATTTTTCACAAAAAAAATCAATATTTAGGTAGAAAACACCTTTTTTTTTTACTAAAAAAATATTTATGAAGACTAATAATCTTGAGTGAAACAAAATTTTTTGGTAATTATTTACAAGTGAGATTAAGCATTTTAATTTTAATTTTTTTGAACGAAATTTCTATTTAATATACTTTTTTTTTTTTTTTTGAGAAATACATTAAAAATGAACAATTTAAAAAAACAAAAAAAAACAAAGTTGATTATCACAATTTTATAAATTTTCAAAAAAATTTATAAATTTTTTAGAAAATTGTGATATTCAATTTTTTTTTTAATTGTTGTTTTTTTATGTACTTTTCAAAAAAATAGAAAATAGAAATTTTAATGAAAATGAAGTTAGCCGACATTCCAAAATTTTTAGAAATTTTTTATTAAAAAAATTTCAATTGAACAATTAAAAAAAAAATTTCACATGTAAAAAACTTGAAAAACTATAAGTGCAATTTTATAGAAATATCTTTTTAGTTGTAAATTAATTAATAAAAAAAATCAAAAATTTTTAGACGTCTGCTAACTTCAGTGTCATAAATTTTATCCAAAAACATGAGAGCCAAAATTTTTTCCAACTTTTGAAGGCAAAAAAGCTATCGAAATCTTTTTTTTTTCCTTTCACGATATTTTTTATCATAAAAGCGCCGCAAAAACAAGCAGAATAAAAAAAATTAAAAAAGGGTTAATTTCTCACCTAGATATGGCCAAAAATAGAGTAGAGACCCCACTTGTAAATAATTATCAATTTTTTTTAAGCAAAGAAATATTTATTGCTAAAAAAATTTTTTTTTCATATAAATAAAATAAAAAATAAACTGTTATTATATTATGATAATATATTTTTTGGAATATTTGTAAATATTCCAGTATTTTCTTCATCTCTTTTTGTTTTTTTATTTTATTACTACTCTTTTGTAAATGCTACCAGTACAGCGCACTTAATTTTAATTTATACTTTATAATCTGTATAAACTTACTTAGAGACCCTGTTATTGGCCTTTTGGCTATTAGGTTGTAGAAAAGAAAATAAATAAACTGTTGATTGGTAAAATTATTACCAAAAATAGCAATCTGATAAAGAAACAATAAACACAATAAAAAATAGAACTTTCGAAAAGGAAATAGATGTATCGATAAAAGGTGGGTTCGATAACGGATCTAAAAATGAAAATGTGAACCTCCTTGTAAGGTAGTAAGGTAGTAAGATCTGTAGAACTCGAGACAAACAAAGTAAAAATGGTAGCAAAGTCCCGAAGGTGACAATAAACTAAAATACAATAATAGACGACCGGAAAAAAATCCAAAGTGATCCGGAAGTTCTCACGCATCTCTCGCTTTTCTCACAACCGCATTACTGAATGAACCTGACACCTGGCACTCGTATATTCTATATACATACGATATACTATACATACAGGAACACCCAACATAAACAGAGTTGAATTCAGTAGCAGCACACCAGCGGTGTAACATAGCTCCTCTAAGCTCCAGTAGCCAAAGCAGTAGCAATCAAGTTCTAGATGACCGAGTACCCATGACTAAATTTAATCTCCTTAAAATTCTCCCCGAAAAAAGGATCCTCCAACAAAAAGATTTTTTTTTTCCCTTATGCCGATCGACAAAAAACGTAAAACAACATCCGCTTAGCCTTATATATTTAATATATAAAATATATTATACCTTTTTTTTGTTAACCGACAATTTAACCGTCTCACCGTCGCGCGATAATTATGAATTATTATTAAAGTTAAAATTGCGGATATAGAAAAAGCTGCAGGCGGGGAGACACTGTTATTCTCAGTACCGTTCAAGTACTTATACTTATAATACCTACAAGTTAAAGAGGAAATGACGGTTACACAGGAATCTCAAAGTCGATCAACTTATTGCTAAAGGCTAAATAAAAGCTGACGTTTAACTATACAATAAAATAAAAATATACCGGCTTGTTTTAATCAACAAAAACAAATAATATATAACTTATGATAAAACATTTATTATTCTTATTATTATATTTATTTTTTACTACTGTTACTAATTTTGTTTTATTTATCTTTTTTTTTTACTCTTTTGTAAAATAAACAATCACGATTTCTCGACGGTCACATTTTGCTTTCGTCTTTCGCGACAGGTTATTTAAGATTGTCGCGAGTGGGCGCCAGTCTTTGCCCAAGGCTACATCATTTTTACTTTCTTGCACATATAATCGCGACGCAACTACTTTATATCCTTTTTATTAGTTCGTTTTATAAAATTTACTCTTGATCGTTGGAAAAATTTTTATTCATTTTATTTGTAGTGCTTTAATTTAATTTTTTTTTTTTGTTCAAAATCGGTACTTTTGATTTTGTGGCTACTAATAAAAAAGTAATTAATGTTTTTTTTTTAATTAAACAAAATTTTTTTCCTTTATTTAGAATTTATTTAAAAAAATCAGCTACTATAAAGATTATTGCAATTTTTTTTCGCGATAAATTAAAAAATATTGAACTCAAAAATTTTTTTTTTAATCTTTAAAAACTCATATTTTAATTAAAACTTTTTTTACAACAATAGATTGCAATAAAAATTATTATTTTCTTAAAAATAAATATGTATTTTTAGTCTTATAATTAATAATAAATTTTTAAGTACAAAAACATGAAAAAACAAATACAAGTATGTATTTTTAGCAAAATTAAGAGATTTTTTTTTTTTTTTTTTTTTAATTGAAAATTAATTGAGACATTAAAAAAAATTTTTTTCAATGAAGTTATAAAATTTGAATAGTTAAAAATTAATTTAAAAAGTTAATTAAGAGATTTGTATTTTATTTATTTATTAAAAATTAATTGAGACATTAAAAAAATTTTTTTTCAATGAAGTTATAAAATTTTAATAGTTAACAATTAATTAAAAAAAGTTAAATTTTTGAGACAAAATTAAAATTAGCTCGAATTTTTAACAAAATTTCTTTCATTATAAATTTTTAAAGCTACCAATACTACAATCCACAATCAAAAAACTCTGATTTTTGATTCCAACCCTGATAATAAAATGACAAAATTATTATCTATTGATTACCAATGATAATTTAAAAATAGTAGGCGGAAAATAAGTGTCTTTTAACAGCTGAATAAAGCGGTTTAAAGACTAAAAAAGGCGCGTGTGCATGCTGAGTATACCACTCGTTCGCTAGTCAACTCAGCCGGAAATTGGTCAACAGCATACTTGGCGATCATGCATCGCCTGCATTTTTTTACAACCTGCTTATCGCTCCATATCTGATCATAAATTATCAGACAATGATAACATTAAAATTACAATTGAACCTTAAAAAAATCACCAACCAAGATATCAAAACATAATTCTTACCCCAATCTGATAGAGCACCCTCGGCTTCTGGTGCGCGTGATGCGTGTGCCGATGTTTCTTGTTTTTAATATCGACCAAGTCGATCTCGATCGCGGCGTTCCGGAACTCCTTGAGCTCCATCAGGAACCTGATGTCATCTATCGACAGGTACTCGCCCAAGTATTCTTCGCTTTCTTCATCTAGCTTCAGAACACTGCTCCGGATTGTCGTCAACAATCCCAATAAAAACGCCACTTTCAGTGTAGTCTTCATTTTTAATTATTTAACCAAAATAAATAGAGTAACAATTAAATTTTAATTTACAATAAAATATATAATATATCAATGTCAATAAAAAAAATTCACAAAATTGTCAGTGTCCACATCACAATTTAATATAAAATTTTTCACATCACTAGTCCGTTTAAAATTTCATATTTTTTTTATTAACACAAAAAATCCAATAAAAATTTTATAAAATAAATAAGAAGCGCGTTTTAGCTTTAAATTTTTAACAATCACTTAAATTCAAAGTGAAGAAATTAAAATTTTAACACTTTAAATTTAAATTTTAGCAACAAAATTTAATTGAAAAAAAAAAAAACAAAAAAAAAAACAAAAAATTCTAATTAATTTTATTTATCAAATAGCAATAGTTATTAGTTGTTGTTGAGTAAGAACGTACAGGTAGTAGGTGAACAGAACTGAGTGGAGTGCCGGGCTTCGAATGGCGCCCACGGGATACACCAAGGTATGCTGCGGTGAACTGGAGTCGTAGACTAGAGGCAAAGCATGAATGGGTGCCCCCACTTAGTTTTATGTTTCTCTCAGCGACTATGTCCCTCAATACGACTGAAACTCAAAGTTTAGTATAAGTATGAGTATAAGTGAGCTACCACCACCATCACCAATACTACCACCAGCACATTGGCTTACCTCTACTCCGGAGTACCACCTCACCTCATCCTCCTGCATCCTCGTCTTAGCCTTAGTCTTATATCTTCTGTAACCGTACGATCTTGATCACGATCACGATCACAATCCCGATCGGATCCCCTTTGCCTCCTGCTCTCAATCTCGTATCGCCCTTCTCCTTATAAAACTTATTATTTTATTTTATTTCATTTTTATTTTTATCCTTTACTGGAGACCAAACCACCAGAGCAAGACCGAGCTAGCTCGACCAGGAATAAATACAAGTGTTTACTCCTCCCACCTTAATATGTGATATATAACATGTATTTATGTTTTATATATATATATATAAGGATGCTGTACTTCACCTGCACAACGTTAATTTATTTCAGATAAAACACTTTTTACTGATTATAGTTATAGTTATGGTTATCATTACAATTACAATTACCTGTTGATGCTTCGATGGGTAAAAGAGTAAGTGAAGAATACCCCATTAGCTCGTCATCTGAGAAGGTTAGCGCTCAAGTTCATTTTTATGGAATAAAAATAATAATATTTCATTTTTTTAAATTGATACTTTAGTTTGGGAGCCAGTTTTTGGTTTTAAATTAATTATTTATAATTTTAAAAGTTATTTTTATAAAATTTATGGGAAGAATATTATTTTTCTGTTATTTTATTAATTTAATTTTACAAAATTTGTTTTATTAAAAAATGATTTTGGATTTTAAATTAATCACTAATATTTTTAAAAATTATTTTAATAAAATTTATGAGAAGAATATTATTTTATTGATTTAATTTTAAAAATTTGTTTTACTAAAAAAAAATTTTAAATTGTAAATTAATCATTAATATTTAAAAAAATTATTTTTATAAAATTTATTTTATTAAAAAATAATTTTAAATTAATTATTAATATTTTAAAAAATTATTTTAATAAAATTTATGGGAAGAATATTATTCTTCAGAATTATTTCATTCATTTAATTGTAAGAATTTGTTTTACTAAAAAAATAATACTTGAAACTGGTAGTTATTAAACTTACCATTAGTCATACAAAATACCTGGAATAATTATTTAAAATTTTTCCAAGATGATAGATCGGACCTTAACCCGTTACTTCTCTTTCACTTCAACTTTAATTATACTTCAATGCCGCATTTAAGTAATTTAATACTCCGTAAATAAATGCCTTCATAAAAATATCTCATAGCATAGATTTATACTTCTGTTTATTAATCAGGCGGCTTGATTTTTCTGAATTAAATCTACAACAAAAATTTACAATTTTTCTAAATTTTATTACTTCAATATTTATTAATTGCTCTTAATTTTAGTTTGCTAAAAATTTTTTAATTGTACAAAATTTTATTAAAAATTGCTAAAAAATATAAAAATTAAGTTAGTCGACATCTTAAAATTTTTAGTATTTTTTTTTTTTACTGAAAAAATTATAAAAAAAACTTGAAAAACTGAAAGTGAAATTTTTAAAAAATAGTTTTTTGTTCTAATTTAACTATTAAAAAAAAATTAAAAAAATTAAAAACGTCGACTAACTTGAGTATTATGTCAAAAATTATGAAAAATAATTAAAACAAAAATTTTCAAATATAGAAAATTTTAAAAATTATCCGTAAAATTTTTTAGTTCTAATTTTTAATTAATAAAAATAAAAAATTTTTGAGAGTCGGCAAACTTAATTTTCATCGAAAAATCTTAAAATTTTTAAAATAAAAACTAAAAAAAAATGATTCAATTTACATGGCAATTACCAGAAAATAAAGCAAAGCTCTAATTTAAAACCACGACTTCATTCATGAAAATTGAAGTCCATTCACGTTTACCCCCACCTTAACAAATACTCTGTCCTTGTTAAGCAGCCTCTACTGGTTGGTGGCTCTTACCTCTTTACTCACCTTACTTCTTGCCCCTCAGCATGAGCCTGAGCACACCTCAGCTTCTTATCTCTTGACTTCTTTCCTCTTAACCGCTACAGCTAAGGCTGTTGTCGTCTTACCACTATAATGTTTTTTTTTTTCTTTTATTACAATTTTTTTATTTTTTCCTTATACTTATAAACAACCACTTGGCATCACTACAGCATGAGGCTCGAGGAACAAGCTACAGGCTCTACTGGTTCACCTTACTCGTATAATAATTGTACTGGTGAGGTGAACAGCAACACATAAATATATAAATAATCCTCGTGTAAATGTACTGGACAGTCAGTGTCTCAATGGACTCAAAACACTATCTATTATGTAAATATATGTAACTTGCCGATGTGTAATATATATTTACTCAGATAATTATCAGTACGAGTAATACGTAAATACCTGGGTAATTATTGTAAAAAAAAATAACAATAATAATAATAAGAATTTAATGATTAATAAATAAGTAAAGTATGTAAGATGAAAAAATAAAATAGAGAAAAAAAATAAAGAAGAAATGAATGAACGAGTAGTGAATGAATAGAAATAAGATGAATGAATAAATAAATAAATATAATGAATGAAGAGAGCTTCGAGAAGCTGGAAAGGGAGAAGGGGAGCGCGATAGGGGCAAGGGGCAGGTGGACGCAGGTGTTTCAATAACGCCCGACCGGAAGCTCGAGAAACTGCGTTCGGACCAGGCCAAACACGGAAACGAGACCCATTAATATCCTTATAAGTAATCTTCTTTGATCCAGTACAGTAGCGACTTAACTCAGCCGTTTTTTTTTTTTTTCTTATTTTATTGTTATTCTTTTAAATCCTCCGATACTTAAAAATACATTTGACTTAAAACGGGTTTTTCTTCTTATATTACTTCCAGTCGGTCTTTTTTATTTTATTCTTTTTATGATAAGTTTTAGCTTAATATATGGAGAAGAAATAGAAGGAAGAAAGGAAAAATTATTTTCACTGGCTAACAGTATTATATTCATTCATTATTATTTACTTGAGCTTTTTTATGATTGCAGGTAAATTGTACGCGGTATTTGGCCGTAGACATGGCCGTGTAATTGCAGCGGATAATGCCCTCGGTTTTGGAGGGCAATTTCAGGTGGAAGCTATACTCCCCGTTCCAGAAAGTTTTCATTTAGCCAGAGAATTACGCACGCAGACCTCCGGATTAGCTACTCCTCAACTTGTTTTCAGCCATTGGGAGGTAAGTTTGGCAATTTTAAGTTTTGTTATAAATTTTTATTAATAATTACTGGTTAAAAATACTAATTGAAAAGCGGTCACTTCATGCAAACTGTATATCTATATTAGGGTGGCTCAAAAAAACCGACTATTTCTTTTTTTTGAGTCTCAAGTGGAAAAATGTTAGTTTTTGATGTTTTAAGGCGATATGACCACAGCAGTTAATACCTACTCTAAATAATACTTCATTAAAGAAAAAAAAAAAAAATTATGAGCGACCTTTCAAAATTTTAATTTTGAACTGAAACTTTCAGAAATTTATTTTTTTTTGGTCTATAAAATTATACCGTAAAAAAATTAAAAAAAAAAAATAGTCGGGTTTTTGGGCTACCCTAATCTATATATACAAACAAAAGAATTGGAATTATTATGAAGAATTCGAATTTCATCATTTTTAATTCTTTTCAAACAATATTTTTAAACAGGGATAATAATTAATTATTACGAGTAAAAAAACCAAGCTATTTAAGAGAATTATTCGTAGAAGATGTATTTTGACGTTCCCAAAGACTTGCTAATAAAACAAATAATGTAAACTTTATAATGCCACCTTTTACTTCGTCCTACTATGAAAATTCATTTGGTATAACTATCATACATCTTTGGCAAAATCTGCCATTAAATATTATAAATTAATGTAGCCTAAAAGTTTTCAAATTAACTTTATTTGATTATTTGTTGAAATCCGATTTTAATTAACTTTTACGATAATGAGTCTCACTTATTTTACTTATATTAAACACATCAAAATTGCTATGATTAATTCACAAGCAGGCATTTATGCATACAAATAACTTTCCTTATATATAAGTTTCTTAGTTAAATCTATTATAATTTGATTATAATTTCATCATTATAAATTTTCAAGAAATCTATCTAACTATTATTATTGTTATTGTCAAATAAAGAGACTGTACTCGCAGCACATTGCTATATTATCACTAAGTATCTATTATACTTTATATAATCATTGTATTATTAAAGCTTGCCATATGACAATTAACCTTGGCATAATAAATAAATAAATAAATAAATAAATAAATAATAATTTCAGGTGATTGAGCAAGATCCATTCTGGGTACCATCGACGGAAGAAGAATATTTACATTTCGGGGAAAAAGGCGACAGCGTAAACCGCGCTAAAAAATATATCGACGCGGTGAGACATCGTAAAGGACTACCTGTTGATTCACAACTTGTTACACACGCTGAGAAACAGAGAACGTTGTCTAAAAAAAAATAAATTCATATAATACATGCATCCTTACTTCCTACATAAGCAAACATTATTTTAGGTGTCTTAAAAAAAAAATAAAAAATTTATTTAACATTCTTTAAATTAATTTTATAATCAATCAAGTTAAATGAATACATACGAAATAAATATTACAACAACAATTAATCATCATCATTAAATACTATTTTCTTTCCTTGGAACCCTTGTTTCAGAGCATCCTGTTGTTTTTTCCTGGCTGCCCATGACGGATGCAACTCTGCGATATTTTCATTTTTATCTTCTTTAAAACTATTTCTTTCTTTCTTAAAATCGTTTGATTTATTACCGTACCTCGATTCATTAATCTTTCCTTTATTAAATTTATTATCACCAAACTTACTTTTATCATTATTGAATTTGTTTCTGTCCCTGCCAAATTTACTGTCCTTACCAAATTTATTATCCCTATTAAATTTATTTCCACTATTATTATTAAATTTATCATTTCTTCTTTCTCTACCAAAATCATTACGATTATTTCTTCTTTCCTTTCCAAAATCATTGCGTTCATTCCTACCCATTTTTCCCCTGTCACCTGCTTGTCCTTTTTTATCTTCATTATTTTCAACAGGAATATCTAAATACACTGGATCATTATCGTCCGATATGAAGAACGGATCAACTATACGTTTACGCTTAACTTTATTTGCGTCTTTACGTCTCTTATCTTCAATGTCATCGCGATCATTATTATTATCTTTACCATCATCGGTTTTCTCAAGAGTCATCTTTTTCTTATTAATTTTATTCGATTTTGTAATAGATTTCTTAAGAGAACTATCATGTTTATCTTGATTTTTATTCGTGTCATCTTGATCATCATCAGCATCTTCATTATTTTCTTGGTCTGTATCATCTTCACTGTCATCCTTAGATTCAACTTTTATTTTTTTAACCTTAGAACCTTTAACTCCTTTGTCCTCAGCGGAGCGTTTTTTATTTTTATTTTTTCCAGCTTCAGATGCTTCATTTTCATCATCATCATCATCTTTTATCGAAAATTTAAAAGCTACTTTTTACTAATAATAAAAAGTGGTTTCACTGATTCAAGTATTTACTACACAAGAGTAGAGACAATGTTTTAAAAAAGTTTTTAAGTAATTGGCTGCATTCCAACAGGAAAACGAAATGAAAGTGATAAGACTAAAAGTAAGAGACCGGGATGAATAATAATAATAATAATGAGAAAAGACTATAACTGAAGACTGGTGATTATAAGACAGCCAGGAGACAAATATAACAGACATAGAAAAGAAAAACAGTTTAAATTCTCGCGTTTGAACTCTCTCGGAATAAATTGCTCAGCGACAAGCTAAAACGACGATGAGAACTCGACCTCGATGTTGCCACCACTACCTCATACTTAATTCTTAAATCATTTATTCGCCAGACAGATTATATTTAGGTTACTCGATTTTATCAATTATTTAACCGCAAATTCATAACTTTTAATAGATGAACTGTATTAGATACTTTCGACCAGACAGATAGATTTAGTCGTTGATTTATACGCAGAAAAAAAAGTTCACTTGAGCTAAGAAAATATTTTTTTTCCTAATTATTTTCTTGAGCGGAAAAAAATTTTTTTTGACACAAGAAATTTCACTTATTCCAACAAAATTAATTCTATTTCTTTTTAAGAAATAGAATTAATCTTGTTTTGAGAAAATTCAGCCTCTTGCTCCAAAAAATTTAGTTCTTGATGGAAGTAAATTTTCTTGTCTTGAGAAAATTTCTCTCTTGCTCCAAAAAATTAAATATAAAGATAGAAGTAAATTTTCATTAATATTTTTATTGATTAATATGTCAAATGGGAAGATCAAATAATATTTGATCATTTTTTTTCATTAAATATGTATAATTGGAAATAATATAAAATGGGTATTAAATATTCAAAAGAAAAATTTTCTCAGGGTGAGAAAATTTTTTTCTCAGCTGAAGTATGTGGCGCTGCTTCCTTAAAGTATCTAAAAATTTTGGTCAAATATAAAAATTTATTGTATCAAATATTTATGATAATTTGTATTAAGAAAAAATTACTTCCACCAAGAATAGAATTTCAAGAAAAATTTTTACTTCGGTCTTCCTTCAGACATCCGAAAATTTTCTTGAGCCAAGAATTTTGTTCTCCAGTCAAGAAATTTTTCTTTCTGTGTATTATTTACGGTCACGGTGGCTTGTTTATATTATTATTCATTATTGTTGGTAATATTAAATATACTGTAAAATCCGGGAAAATTTCTTTAAAAAAATTATTACACAAATTTTAATATTTCATAAATAAAATTAGTGGTCACTATTTAATGATACCGATTAATTGGTAAAAAAATAAAATATAATAAATGGGTTGACAGCGATGAATGTTAATAAATAAAAGAATGACAGTTGGCATGTATTAAACTGGTAATTTATTAGGTGATAGTTATGTTAAGAAAGAGATAATTATGATATATTATACAAAAGCTGCTTCGACCGAAAAATATGGTTCCCACCTGAAGACCCTATCGCCTGCAAACGAAACTACAATCACAATGGAGTATGCTGCAATAAAGATTACTGCAACCTGAATTTATATCCGGTTTTAGAGTCTTCCGACGTATCGCCCGAATTACCTAAAGGTATATTGATAACCACGGGACATATGTGTATTACGCCACGATTGTGTGTGTGCGGTATTTCGAGATAATAATACAATAATAACGTTTTCACCCTTTTACATCAACCATTTTTACTTAATATTATTTTTGATTTTTAATTGTTTTTAGTTTTTTTTTATATTTATTAAAACACCGTGTGTCGAACAACGATTTAACTAACAATCCCAAAATTTAACAGCATTCTATTTTATTTTATTTGAGTTTACGTTTTACTTTACCGAGGCCCCATTGTTTTTTAGCTGCCAAGAAACTCAAGGATGTTTTTAAGCGATTAAAATTTTTAGCATGTTAATTTGCTACTTTGTTATGATAATTATTTTTACTTAAAAGTAGATAATACTTGTCTAATAAAAAGAAAAGGCTTAAACTCCTGGAGATTCTTAAGCAGCTACTGACAATCAATCATTCAAGATTTTTTTTGCCTTATCAATATTCTTTGTGAGTTTCTTATGCATTTAACACATAAAAATAAATCGCATCTGTCTAACAAAGATCTTGGATTTAATATTATTCTATTTTTTACATAGTTTTTTTTTTTTTTTTGTTATTCAATTTATTCTGAAGGCATACGCTTTTAAGTGAATTTAAATATATATTATCGGCAATGTAAGTTATTATGAAGATGGTTAATACGACAAGGTATTTTCAAATTCAGGAAGTATTATCGAATTTTAGGGAGATTTATTTTAATAGCTTTTAAAATTTATTTTTTTTTTTTACACACCTCAAACTTTTTAGATTAATTGGTTATTTTATTAAAATATTTTTGATTAATAAAAGTAATTTTTTTTTTTAAGATTTTTTAAAATTGAATTTTAATATTGTCGGCAAGTATCTCAATTTAGAGATTACAAAATAATCAGAATAAAATTACAAGACTTGAAATAAATTAAAAAAAAAACAACATTTTTACAGTTAGCTTCAACAATTTAAATTCTTTGCCAAGTCACGCAATGAAGACAAAGCACTTTACACATAATTTAAAAACAAAACCATTATTCTCAACACAAAGATTTGAGGTGTGGACGATTGGCCTCCAAAAAAATAAAAAAAATATTTATAAACAACATCTTAAACTAAAAGAAAAAATAGATTTGCTGTGAAAATATCATATGAAAATATGGGCTTAAAGGTGCGTGAAAAAACAGCTGTCGTCATCACAACCCGAACCGCTGATCTTCTGCATGACGAGCAATTCGATAAATACGACCTTTGTCATCGAGTGCTGCAAAGAGGATTTTTGCAATCGGGATCTTAAACCCGCGCTGCACCCTACCACGAGAGAAGGTACAGTTTCATCCTCTCTGGAGCTACAGCCACAATATTTATTCTTGTTAACTATTTATTATTATTATTTGAATAACAAAAACATCTATATATCTATATTAATAAACAAACAAAGTATTTAATGCAGCAATAGCACTGTTAAAATTATAAAGCCGGTGGTGTAGAATTATTCGACGCACTCTCTTGTGCCCTCACTCTTCACTTGCCTTTATTTCTATTATTTATTATTTTTCTTCTGTCTATATCACTGCGCAATTATTTTATTTATTTAAATCTGCACATTACTTCCTAATTATTAATTTATTATTTATTTATACATGTACCATAAATTATATATTTGCTTTGAGATTAATGTATTATATATTAATCACTCTCGCTTCTTACTTTTGGTTATAAATCAATTTTTTTTTTTATTTTAATTTATTATTTTATTTTTCTATCTTAATTATTGTGTACTTATAAATATATTTTTTTTCTCTTCATTTTAGAATATGTCTACTGATGTAATCATGCAAACAAAAAATCTATTAATAGCTTGCGTCGATGCACGTTTAGATAAATGAATACAAGTCAGAAATATGTGTATTATATATTTATTGTAAACGTTATATTCGTTAGATTATTAATTAATTAATTGCCTGTGGTGAAAATTTTATTTATTTTGTCATACAGGATGCTTAAATTGTTCTGTAATATTTTAGATGCGTTTGCCTATTTTTTGGCATAAAAGAATGATGTGTTTTTTTGTAATTCTTTTGGGTGAGTTAATGAAAAAAAAAAAAAAAAAAAAATTCACCGTGAAGAATATCAAAACTTCTTTATACATCTAAAAAATGATCAAATGTTGCACAATTTTTTAAAAATTTTAATGAAATTTTTTTTTTGTTAAAAAATTTTTTTTTAATGTATTTTTTCGATAATTCGGTTTTACAAACTATTGGATCTACGACCCGTAATAAAAATTGTTAGGACAATAATTGATTGAGGGTGAAAATTTTTATATGGGTAAAAAATTTCCAGGATGAGATTTTGGATAAATAAAAAAGATTTTTAAAATTTTTGGACCGAGTGGTTGTTAAATTTTTTTGTAATTATTGTGGTGAGTTAATGAAAGAAAAAAAAAAGTTGACTATGAAAAATATCAAAACTTCTTTATACATCTAAAAAATGATCAAAAATTGCATAATTTTTTTAAAATTTTATTAAAATTTTTTTTTTATTTAAAACATTTTTTTTTTTAATGTATCTTTTCAATAACTCGGTTTTAAAAACTGTCGGATCTACCCGTGATAAAAATTCTTAGGAAAATAATTGATTAAAAGTGAAAATTTTTATATAGATAAAAAATTTCCAGGATGAGATTTTGGATAAATAAAAAGGATTTTTTAAATTTTTGGACCAAGGTTAGAAATTTCGGCAATAAATATTCAGGAGAGAAATATACTGTTCTCAGGTGTTACGATAAGACGCGGTTCTTCCCAGCTCCCGAATACTCAGTGTGGTGTAGCAACAATGAGACTCTTCGAGGTCCTGGAACCGAGCAATTTGTAATCGCATGTTGCGACAATAATGACTTCTGCAATCGCGAGCTGCAGCCGTCGTTTTCTTCATACATTACGGGAAACTCTCGTGGTATATACAGATTTGAAAGAGGTACTACATCCACTTATGAAAAGGAAAACAATCATCACTCGATGACTCTTCACTCCACTCCACTTGTTGCTTTTGTCACTCGTTGAAGCTTTGTACAGTTACAATTACAATTACATCAAAAAACCACGAGCGTTTTTATAAATCTGTACTATTACTATTACTAGTACTTTTTTCCATTTTTTATACCTCGAGTCATGCCACATTTGTTCAAGTAGATAGAAATAAAAGACACATTTAGTATTATGTTAGTGCTATGCTGACTGTAGAGGAATAACTATTTTATTTTTTTATTTATTTAATCAAGTACTTGCCAGTTTATTACATAGATTGAGCCAACCTTTTACATTGTCAATGTACATCACTATTTCACTTATATTACATGTATATTACTCAATATAAAATGACAAACTCCAATCTTCAATCATAAACTATTTACCCCACACGCGCCGGAAATTACTCAATTTTGCTCAAGTGACAAGCGCAATCTTGAGATTATTAACCAGTCGACGTATTAAATCAAAATCTCAATTACATTATTTTGTTATAAGTTAATTACACTATAAATAGACTTTTTTTTTTTATTAAAAAATTTTAAATGCTCCATAATTTTTTTTTTTAATTGTCTTATCTAAAAAAAAAACGTATAAAATTATTCAATTGATTTGCAAATAAGTAAAAATTTTTCTATTTACCTGGTAGCTTTTTTTTCACTAATAAAATAAAATTACTATTCATTATAAATTATTCCTCAATGTCAGCAAGGTATGCTAATAAAAACTCGTTAAAAATCATCCAGCAATATTTGCCTGCCTTCATCGTCAATCGTCTATATATGGGTTGTTTTTAAAATCTCACTCATGAGGGTCGTGGAACAAACCGCATGATACGAGGATTGAATTTAAATACAAATCTCGGCTACTCATTCATTTAATTCGATTGGAAATTCATTGGACCGCATGATATGAAATAGATTGTTCGTTTCATCCAACCAACAAATGTAAACCCAATTAAAATTCACAAAAATTAAATACTGAAAATCGGATTTCATTTTCGCAGCACACACCAGATCAATATATATTCATATAAATATTATATGTTTGTGTTGTCATATTTTTATACATAAATCCACAAATCCACGTTATAGTACGTCTGTCACGTTCTCAATCAATGCTTTGGTTTATTCGAATCATCTGGGCCTTCGTTCCTTCTAATCGTTATCGTTATTGTTCACCAATTTAAATTATAATTATAATTGAATAAATTGACATTAAAACTTACTAAACACCAGATCAAAAACAATATCGACTCTCATGATAAACGTTTTTTTATGATAACGCATGGAAAATTATTTTATTTTATTTATTATACTATCTCATATATATTTTTTTATTATTACTAAGCAACCTTGCAGTCACTACGTGACTGCCGTGACTTGTTAACTATAAAAAATTAAAATTTTATTTTATTAAATAATGAATTTTGTTAAATTGCACTGTACTTTCTTAATTATTGATGTTTTTAAAGATGTAAGCTCATCCCGATGTTACACTCATCAAGAGCTTTCATTTGAGTACCCACATGCATTTTTATATATTTTTCATACATACATATATATAAATATATAAAACATATGAAAAATTGATGTGGGTACTCAAATGAAAGGTCTCGATGAGTGTAACGTTAGAATGAGCTTATATCTTTAAAAATATCAATAGTTAAGAAAGTACAGTGCAATTTAACGTAATTAAGAAATGACCTTTTATCTTGTGAAATATTGACATTTTTAAAGATATAAGCTCAGCCCGATAATACACTCATCGAGAGCTTTCATTTGAGTACCCACATGCATTTTTATATATTTTTCATATATTCATATTATACATATACATATTTATATATATAAATATATAAAATATATGAAAAATTGATGTGGGTATTCAAATGAAAGGTCTTGGTGAGTGTAACATCAGGAGTTGTAATTGAGATTGTAAGGAATCGTTGTGAGGAGGTACTAATTAATAAAAATATATTTTTTTCAGGAGAAGAAACTTGCATCAGAATTGGTGAGGTTAAGTACGCCTGCTCGAATGAGAACTGCGACCGCGTGTTCTCGAACAATGAAGCTAGGTACATTCATACTAAGTACCACTGCGGTAAACCGCCCAGGTTCAAGTGCTCCCAGTGCAACTACAAGTCTGTCAAGAAGCAGAATATTCTGACTCATGCCAAGCGCCTGCATCTTGATGATGACGCGAGGGTTATTGAGCTCTACAACGCTTCTACTTCAGGTGAGGCTTCCTTTCAGGCGGCGGAAGTGGTTCTACTTTTTTCAGGATGGTGCTGAATATTGATTTTTTTTTTTTTTAATATTTATTATTTTATTTTTTAGGGCTTTTAGAAGAAATTTTAGAAACTTTTGGTGCAGAATTTAAGATTAATTTAACAAATTTTTTATGATTAAGTATAAAAATTTCAAAATATTTTGAATAATAATTTAAAACAATTAAAAAATAATTGTTTTATAATTTATAAAGATTTATTTGATCATTTTTTTAATCAAATTAATTTTTATCAGTGAAGAAAAGAAGGAATTTAAAAATTTTTATTAATAAAAAAATTCTTTCCACTAATTGAATCAAACAACCATTGCAGTCACTACGTGACTGCCGTGAGTTGTGAACTGTAAATAAATAAAATTTTGGTTTATGAAATAATGACTTATAAATTGCACTTTACTTTCTTAAATATTGATATTTTTAAAGATATAAGCTCATCTTGATGTTAAAATTATCAAGAGCTTCCATTTGAGTACCCACATGCATTTTTGATATATTTTTCATATATACACATATATAATATATATAAATATATGAAAAATTGATGTGGGTACTCAAATGAAAGGTCTCGATGAGTGTAACATCATGATGAGCTTATATCTTTAAAATTTTCAATAGTTCACAAGATACAATGTCAATTCTTAATTATGTATCTAGAAATAGAACATTTTCAAATGCAGCCTAAATACTTATCATCATAAATTTACTATCAGTAAGTAAAGAAATAAAATGAAACCTTGAAAAGGCACAAATTCAAGTCAAGACCTTCGCAATGACACGAAATTTCATTAAAACAACCGATTTTATCATATGACTATCCTGGACACAAATTTTTTTTTATTCTTTTAATAATATAGATTATTAGTATTATTAATTGCACCACAGGCGGAAAGCATCCACTTTTCAAACATGGCTATGACTACCAAGTATTATTTATAAATATTTAACTTAAGTAATTAAAATTCGTCATATAAATAACAGGTAAGCAATGAAAAATTCCCGTAGGAAAAAGTCATTGTTTAAATGTTTTTGCATGTTGGTTTAACGCTTTGCACATCTGTTACTTTTTATTTATATGTTTATAATGCAAATGCTTCATATTACGCATTGCTTTTGCTATTTTTAATAAAATTACTTATTAAAACATTAATTAATAACTCATAAAAAACAAATTTTTTTAAAAGATTAATTGTATAAAAAAAAAAACATAAACTAATTGCTGCTTTTTCAAATTAAAGTGACTGCTGCGGGCGATGGAGTCGCGGCTTGGGCCACCTGGAAAATGGCACTGACGATAGCGTTGCCGATTTGTGCGATCTGTGTGGTCGTTATGGTGGTCTATCACATTCACATGAGTCGACAGCGACCGGCAAGACACTTTCCTGATGATTCTATGGAAGCGCCGGAGAGACCGATCCTAGGAGGTGTTACTATCCGGGACATGCTGGAGATGACGACCAGCGGTAGTGGTTCAGGTAATTTGTGTTTTTTATTATTAATTACGATTTTTAGTGAGCTGGTTAACTGACTGATTGCTTCTTTGTTATTTAAGTAGGTTTGCCGTTACTAGTGCAGCGGAGTATCGCTCGACAAATTCAGTTAGTCGAGACGATCGGCAAGGGCAGATTTGGAGAAGTCTGGCGAGGAAGATGGCGTGGGGAAAATGTTGCAGTTAAGATATTTAGCTCACGAGAAGAAAGATCTTGGTTTAGAGAGGCTGAGATTTATCAGACTGTCATGCTCAGGCATGATAATATTCTGGGGTTCATTGCTGCTGATAATAAAGGTTTGGAAATTTTTTTAACAAATTTTGACTCAGTAACTAGGGATGAAATTAAAAAAGAATTTTTTTGTTTATTTATTTATTTATTTATTCCCAAAGCATATATAAATATACATACATAGATATAGTACATTAAATCCTATAGAGGAAAACATAACGTTTCCTGTTCATAGGTTTGGGAGGAGTGAATAGACATATCCACGTTCTAATTAGCAAATTGTCTAACTCC
Source organism: Cotesia congregata (assembly GCA_905319865.3). Taxonomy (NCBI): domain Eukaryota; kingdom Metazoa; phylum Arthropoda; class Insecta; order Hymenoptera; family Braconidae; genus Cotesia; species Cotesia congregata. The sequence continues at coordinate 3,511,694 of CAJNRD030001122.1, forward strand.
ATTTTAGAGAATCTTCCATTTGTACGAAAAAACAATTGATTCAAAATTTAATATCACTTTAAAAAACCATTTAATATCATTAATATCTAATAGAGGTATAATATTTTTGTTTGGATCATTCAAATAATTTATAATTGGACTATTGCTGTATCAAAATATTAAAAAATTACCCTCTAAAAAATAAAGAGTTAGACAAATTTCTAATTAGACCATCGATATATGATTCACATGAAATACCGTCATATATGCCTACTTAACAACATAAGCTTAGTATTTAATAGATTTAATTTACTTAAATATAAATTATGAAGCGAAAAAATTATGAAAACCACCACAAATATTTTAAAACAATTACTCAAATGACATAAAAAAAAAAATATTTATTGAGTTAATAGTTACTCTCGACTAGACAGTAACCATTTTCTTAGATAGTATTTAGTTAACGTTAGTAAATTCTTTATTTCATTTGGTAACAGGTTAAAGTATTTTATTGCAATATACAAAGGACTATTTTGGTACTTAGTCTTGGTTATTTTGTATCCCTGTATTATTTTGTGTCTAGATCTGCCTTCATAGTTATTATATTTATGTGTACAAATATTAAAGTATTTTGTCAGACTACTTAGTACGAATTGTTGTTTTATGTTTAATATATGGTTGTACTCTATTCTTATTTTTTTTAATATTCTTTCTTGTATAGTAAAAAGTGGCTTCTTATTTTATTTTAATAATTTTTTTCATTGAATTTTTTTAATAATTGTTTTTATTGATAGTTTTTCTTCTGATAAATTTATATTACACGAGCGTTTGAGAGATATGTTAACGTATAAAACTATCATTATTATTCCCTCATCACTATGAATAAAACATGAAACAAATAATGTAAGGAATTTCCGGAATTATTTCCAACTCCAAAAGTTTTACGGTGTCAGAAAAATATTTCTTATCAGTTTTCTTATCACGCTCCCTTAGATCTATTTTTTATTACCTGTTAAAAAAGTTAAGTGACAATTTTCCTGAAATGAAATCACATTTTTCACTCTGGTAACTGATTAGTTATAAACAATAATTCAAGCAAGTTTTCAGAGCGCTTAAGTATTTCCTACAAGATTTATAGATTTGTTGATAAAAAAAAATTTTTATATCAAAGCGTTACACAAAAAATTAATTACTAATTACTGATGATTAATGACAATGATTGAAAAAAAATTCCAAGATAATTATCGTGAAGCGATCGGATTAGAAATGCGCAGTAATTAATTCAACCATGTTATAAGATGTTAATTATTAATTATGCAAATGGTTAATTAATTCTTGGATTACGTAAAGATATAAATAAAACTGAGTCGAAAATAAAAAATCGCTGGCATAAAAAGGAATTAATATAATGTAAATAATAAATATAAGTAATATTGATTTCCAATTGAATGAAATAATTATAATTTTTTGAACAGACAATGGAACGTGGACACAATTGTGGCTCATAACGGATTACCACGAGAAAGGCTCGCTTTTCGATTATCTAAATCGCTCAACAGTCGATACGAAGGGTATGATGAGAATGGCACTCACCATGGCAACCGGTCTTGCTCACTTACACATGGAGATTGTTGGGACACAGGGTAAACCAGCAATAGCTCATCGTGATCTCAAATCTAAAAATATTCTTGTCAAAACAAATGGCACGTGCGCTATTGGTGATCTGGGTCTTGCTGTGAGGCATGACGTTATTACAGACACCGTTGACATTCAGCTTAATAACCGGGTTGGAACTAAACGTTACATGGCCCCTGAAGTTAGTATTATTTTTATTATATTTACTTGTGTATTTAATGCTTCAATACAGGACTGAGATCATTGATTTATTGGCATTTATTTAATGGTATCAGGTATTATTTCAGGTCCTTGAAGAGACGATAAACATGAACCACTTTGATGCTTTCAAGAGGGCTGACGTATATGCTCTTGGTTTAATACTGTGGGAGATTGCCAGAAGGTGTAATGTAGGTGGTATTTATGATGATTACCAGCTACCATTTTATGATCTGGTACCTTCGGATCCTACTATTGAAGAAATGAGAAAAGTCGTTTGTACAGACCGACAGAGACCTTCTATTCCTAATAGATGGCAATCTATTGAAGTAAGTATTTTCTTTTCATTTTTTTTTGTCAATTAACTAATTACACGCTACGACTTTTTATGGTCTCGAGAAATTAGTTGTCATATTGATTTAAGCTTCATGTTATTTTATTTATTATATAACCAGTTTTATTTTTTATGGTTTATTTTGATATATTTCTTTGAATAAAATGAAAAAAAATTTTATTGAAAAGTAATTGATATTCAAAAATTTATTTATTGACATTTATAAATGAATTAAGCAATTTTTTTTTTAATTTAAGAGAATGAATATAAAAATTATTGAAAAATTTTAATATTTTTTTTTATTTCTAATTATTTTTTTTTATCACATTTAAGTTTAATAATACAAAATTAATTGTAGAATGTTCGCTATTTAAATGTTTTAAAAATAATGTATAGTTTATTTTTACATATAAAGTTTAATTTATTAAAAACTTAATTTTTATTAATATCGACGCTCAATAAATTTAAAAAAGTTGATTAAATGTATGGAGTAAAAAGAAATTAGTTTATCAAGCATAAATACACTTCATTTGTAAAATTTCTCTAGAATAATCATAAATTTCCAAAAATAAAAAAAAAAATTTTTTATTTTTGTGAAGTTTTCCAAAATTTTCAATAGATGTCAGCATCAAAAAATTTAATTTTGATATTTTCTTTAAAATTATAATTTTTGAATTTGAAATATTTTCGCGCCATTAGTAAATTTGGCGCGGGCCAATAGTAAGCTTTGCCTACGACGCCATTCCACACTCGTGACTCGGCTAGACTGCGATAGACGATAGCCATCCTTTTCTCTCAGTCATCAACCGTCATTGTCGGTCCCGGTTCGCGTTTTTTAGTAATTGTTGATAGTTTTAATGTTTAATTATTTTTGAAATGTAGTGAATTGCGAAATATATAATCTGTGGTATATAGAAAAGTAAATGTCATCGCGTGTCGTCGAATTTTGAAAACGTTAAGATTAAATTTTGTTGTGTAGAGTCCTTATTCGAGTTTTTTTATAAAAGTCTAGACGAAAATAATGTTAAGTGTAATCAAGTGGGAGTTTCCATTCAATATTTACATGATTTATATACAAAGAGTTCATTTATAATTGAAATAAATTATTTTTCATGATTTTGATTTTAAAAAATGTAAATATTATTAAATTCATGTTACAATTTATTAAGGTCCAGTTTTTCAATTCAGGATTTTTATCCTGGATTATTATTATTATTATTATTATTATTATTATTGCCAGTATATTTATATATATGAAAAATTTAGATATATTTTATCATTGGATAAAATTTTATCCTGGATTGAAAAACTGGCCCTAAAAAGTGCCAATATTTATAAAAATGGCAACCATCAAAAAATTTTTGTCCATAATTTTTTTTTTTTTTTTTTTTTTTTTTTTTTTTAAAAAGAAATGTCTGAAATTTTTTTTGTTTTTAAATTTAATATTTAAGAAAAAATTTATTTTAATTATTTTTTTTTATAATTTATTTTAATAATCGTTAATTTATTTGAAGCCTCAATACTAGAGTACTTTTTCGGAAGCGCATTTGTGTTACAAATGAATGACACCGAAGTTTACAGACATAAAAAATATTCTTAGAACTTTATGGCAATAAAATTATTATAAAAAAAATTAATTAAAAAATTTCACATATTAAAATTAATAAAAATTACAAGTGAAAATTTTTAGAAGCATTTTTTTATTGTAACTGATTCGTTACAAAAATTTTTAAAATTGACAGCTGACGGCTAGCTTCAGTATTATTACAAATGATCAATAATTTATGTTACAGGCACTACAAGTAATGTCAAAAGTAATGAAGGAGTGTTGGTACCACAACGCAGCAGCGAGGCTGACTGCTCTACGTATTAAAAAATCACTGGCCAACTACGGATCGATAGCAGACATTAAGTAAGTAATTTGGAACATGGACTTATCTAGACTTGGATTGCCAACGAATCAGCTTCAGTAATCACATCTGCATGCTCAGGAATAACTATGGATAGGAGATCTTATATTCATCAACTCAATGTAAATTGCGTACGATTTTAATTATCAATACTTCCAACTATTGGTATATTAAATGAATATGTTGGTATAATTTATTTATAATTTAAAAAAAGGAGACTGATGACAGTAAATAAACGGACAACTTTCTACAATTGTATTTGTATGAATAACAACGATCATGTCATTGCTTTGCAATTGATAAAATTTAGGCTTTAAAAATATAAAATTTTATTTTTACACATAAAAATTAAAAATGATAATTATTTGGAGGATCGATTAGAGAGAAAGATAATGGATTTTTAAATCTTCTGGCTTAATGCTAAAAAAAAGTCTCGGTATGTGATAGATATTTTTTTATTTAGTGATTTCTCTTAAAATATAATTATATTTATATAGTAATTCAAAATTAATTGAAGCTTTATTTTGATAAGTGCATTATTAATCGATTTGTTATTCACTAACGCGATCGATTGCGAGTTATTGAAATTAGCTTTATCATCAATATTTTAATCTTAAATTAGTAATTAATGGAAATTTTTAAAATTAAATTGATAATTAAACAAGTTTGTCGATTACGATTATTGTCAGTGTATAAAAAAAAAAAATAATAATGATGATGATGATGATGATTATGATTATGAAGATGATGATGAAGGTAAAAATAAAAGAAATGAGTTTCTAGCTTTTAAGTACACCCGAATATTTTTGCTCAAATTTTAACGAATAAAATATTAATCATTCAGGTACTATTTGTGCCAGCAGTTAAATTTTTTAACCCACCATGACTGTGTATCTTTGCAATTTTTATTCTTTTTTCTTCAATTTAATTTTAAAATATGATTGAAAAAAAATTCCATTGATTAAAAAAGAAAAAATTCTTAAAGATTTTTAATTCAACAAATAAATTTCTTGGTTAAAAAAAAAAATAAAATTGTAGAGTGCAAAGTTATAAAGATGAAAAATAATCTTTTTTCCGTAAAACAACATGGAAGGCTGAAGTAAAAGGGTGCTAAGAAATTAGCGATAGACTGGAAGCAAACGAGCAAATACGAATACAATAAAAAAAGAATAAATAAATAATAAAAAAGGGTGTGTAAAGATAATTAAGAAGGTGTTAATGTAAAGAAGTTTAGTAATTGGATCAAACAAAATTGAAAAGACTATATTTTCGGGAATTTTATTTGTAGGTTCGTGATAATAATAAAATACTAAAAATAAAAAAGAACAAAAAAAAAAAATAACAAAATTTAGTGAGTACTGACTATTGTTAGGTTTGAGATGTGATTGATATGAATAGGATACGATACGATACAATTACATGATATGAGTAGGAATGATTCGAGATTGAATGTCATTCATTTATTTTTTTTATTATTATTATTTATCTTTATAAATATTAATATTAATAAAATGCAATGAAATGAAATTGACGTTAGGAGTTAATATAATAATAAATGATAATTGATAGCAGCTATGTGAGCCGTGAAACGTTTAGACTGATTATGCTTCGAGGAACAAGAAAGCTCCTTTTCATTCTTTTTAACTTAAATGATATCGACAAGTTACAAGGTTTTCGATTACTGGATTCAAGTTAATGGAATGTGTAAAAAAAAACTTATCAGAAAAAAATTATAATTACTTTTTAAATTTTTTATATGAGAAGGCAATCTATTAATTTTATTTGTCGATTGATCTTCGTCATCCAATTGCACTAAACATTTAATATTAATTGAAAAAAATTTTTTCTGACAATTAATAATTATTTATATTATAAAAAAAATTAAGTAATACGTAAGCGTATTTTTTTTTTAATATTTATTTTTATTTTGTTACTCAGTCTAATACGCAAATTATTTATATTACTTTTATTTGGTTTTAATGTATTGCTGTTATTTGGTTCTAAAACCCGGGCCCGACTGTCTACCGAGCAGAATGGTAATGATTAACTATAATGACATAACTACATGCCGATACGTATAAATAAAACTAATATTTATGATAAATTAATATACTTCTGATCCGTGTAGTGTGTTAACACTTGTCCATGGATCGCAATTCACTCAAAGACTGAAATACATATTCATAGTAGATTTACATCAGAATTTTTACAATTTTAAAATAGTTACAATACAATAACAACTAAATTAAACAGCGTACTAAGTTGATTAGTTATTTTATAACTCAATTTTATACTTTAATAATATTAATGTATTATTAACTGATGATACCGCTGCTAAACGACATGTTCATCATTTATTTTATCTAATGTTCCCCAATTACATTCCTGTTAATTATTTAGGGTATTTTGTTTTTTTTATATTAATATATTTGAATATATATATTTATATATAAATATAAAGTATATCTTGTCTACGAGTAGTTATTATTAATAACTGTTTTTTTTTTTTTAATTATAAACTGGATGAACCTACCGAGCGTTTTTTATTGAATTGAGCAAAATTTAAAGATTAGTTTTATTGAAACTTCCAATAGAATATTCAAAAGAGCTCCCAGTTATTACCACTAGTACAATAATGTGCCAATACATTGACAGCTGAAGTTTATAATTAAATCCAGATTAATAGAACAAGTAATAATAATAATTATAATAATAATAATGATAAAATAGTAATAATGATAATATTTGTAATCAAGCTTGATCTGTTGCTGACAACAACAATCAATAAAATCTTCTCATATTTAACAAAGTAATATATGAACATATGTAAAATTAATCAAGTTAAGTGAATGCAATCCTATTGAACTTTTAAATTAATTTCTTTATCTTAACAATAGAAGAAAAATATCTGATTAATTTTTTAGTAGTTAATTTTATTTTTATTAGATATTTTTCTTTTTAAAAAAATATTTGGACCAAATTAATGAAGAAAAATCTAATTATGGTTATTAATAATTTTTTTTAATTTACTCTTCAGATATTTTAGCTATAATAATTAAAATAAAAAATTAATTTAAACAATTTCTTCCGAACTCGTTTAATTTAAAAAAAAAAACCGTCAGTTGGGCCCGTGAAAAAAAAAACAGTCTGAATCAATTTATCCGTAACAGTAAAACTGCCAATTACAATTTACAATTAAAGTCTATAATTCTTATCAGTTTACAAATTATTATTAATAACTAATAAGTGAATAATATTAATAATAATAATAATAATAATAATAATAATAATAATAATAATAATAATAATAATGACTAATGATAATCCTTATATATATATATATAAATATAAAAATATATATTTATTTTGCCATTGAAAAACCAAACTTGTAAACAAATGTATGTATACCGTTACACAAATCCGCGAATTTAGAATGCGAGTGACACGTTAAAATATAATAACAATAATTACTATGACTATTATATTATATATTTACAATATTTAAATACGTTATTTATACGCTTTGTATATGGTTTGTTTTTTTTTTAATTCGATATTGTACTATCAATTACATAATTATAAATGAATAATTACAATGGTCGAGCTGAGATGTTTTGCGTTATAGAATAAAACTGTTTAGCTTGTGCTTTGTCAGCTATTTACGTACTTGGATCAAAATGAGAATTAGGCGAGACGGTTTGAACAAAAATAATTAAAAAATATATTTATGTTATTTTTGATACCGGAAGATCTTTTAGACATTCTTACTGGTCGAGGTTTATTTTGGCTGCTTGCCCTTTACACTTATATTTATCTTTTATTTATTATTATTATTATTATTATTATTATTATTATTATTATTATTATTATTACTTATTAAAATTATATTTTTTTACTTATAATAACTCAGTTATTCAAGCCGTCTCATTAATATAATTAATACCTAGCGATAATATAATATATTTCAAAAAATAAAGGAAGCATGGGTTACCGAATTATTTACAAAATTTGAAACTAAAAATAAAAATTTTAAGTTGGTTAATTTATTGATTGTTACCCGGTAAACTCTTGCCTTCGTTGCTTCATTAATTTAATTGTTATTAATTACATTATATTTTTACTTATCTTTATTTTTATTATCATTATCATTATTAATTATCATTATTATTATTTTTTTATTTTATTAATGTATAATACCCTGTACATAACGGTGTAAATGATTGTGAAAAATAAGAAACAAAAAAAAAATTAACAAAACTTATGTCAAGTATTTGTAATTTTTTTTTATTTGATAAGTGATTTATATTATTTATTATTAATAAATCATTAATACTATGGCTCTGATTTTATAATTGGTCATAGTCATGTCATGATCATGATAAATATAATTTTTTTTTAATGTTAATGATAGTTACACGTTAGAAATTTTTTAGATAGTACTTTTCACAAATCTATAGAACAAAATAGTCAGGAAATTTATAAACAGTTACCGTTGTTGAAAAATATACCATTACCATTGCCTTTACATGACACAAACAATATAAATTATATATGAATAAAATAAAAATTTCAACACTCTACAATCCACATTTGTGCACACATACTCGTTAGAAACTGTAATTCAATAGTAATGATGATAATAATATCATTCTCAATAATATTTTATATGTAAAATTTTTTTTTATTAATCAGTTAAAGAACTAATTTATTTATTATATAATTATCATATTATATATGATATATAGTAGTTATTTTTTATGATTAAGTCTTGGTTTACATTATCAATAAAATTGGAAAAAGTGGATTAAATGTAAAAGAAAATTTTTTATTTTCCAAATCCTGTAGAGAAGGTGGAGTTCGAAAATATTTATAAAATTTAATAATATTTTCGATATAAAATTACTTATATTGAATTTTAGTTAATAACTTCTACAAAATCTAATAAGTTTTTTGTATTTTTTATTTTTTTTTAATCTTGAGTAACTTATAATTAAAAATTTTGGGAATTTCAAGGATTTTTTTTATTGAATAAAATAATTTAAAAATTCAATAAAAAAAATTAAACCATTTTCAGTAGTCCTCTTCTCCTCCTTCTCCAAAAGTCCTTAAAAAAAAAAACACCTAAAATATCTGAATAATCTCAAAATCAGGAAAGGACAATACAGGTAATTATTCCACGTACGTGTTTAAGTTTATTATTATTAAGTAAAGTGTCGCACACACATTAAAAGATAAATAAACGTGTGTGCGTACAGCGAGTGTTGTGTGTACTAGAATAGGTAATGATTAATGATATAATCTATAATAGTTTAGATACAATAATATATATTTTATCTTTTAAATAATTTATTTTCACCATTATTTTTATTTTATTCATAATTTAAAATCGTCATTCGGGTGAGAAGGGCACGAAAGGTTATTTTAATAATTAAAAGTCAATGCGAATTAATTATTCCCACCTCGAGCTCTGTTTTAATTTTTTATAAAAATAAAATAGTTCATTTTTTTTTATTTATTTATTTACTCTTTTTTTTTATAAATCCAGGGACGATCCATTAAACTTTTATTTTCGTCTCCAACCATGGAAAAAAATAATAATAATAACCACTATTATTATCAATTAGCGATGATAGTTAATAATTAATAACAGTTATAATAATAAAATATATATTGATCGACCCTATTAATTTTGGTCAGTTACAATTAAGCTGTCACCCTCATTTTTAAATATTCTTCTTTAATTTTTTTTTTATCAAAGTATTTTATTTCTCCTTATATTAATATTATAATTTTTTTTAATTTGTATCCTTCTGTCTCGATGCTTAAAATGAATTATAGTTTATTAAATAAATAAATCAATTTGCATTTCAGTACACATTAAGTCGAGTACAATAAGGATAATAATAATAATTTATAATAATAATAATAATAATAATAATAATATTTATAATAATAATAATAATTATAATAATATTAATAATAATAATGAATGAAAAGATGTTTGATAAATGGAGGCATTTATTATTGGAAATAAAGATGTCGATAATAAATTAGTTCATCTCCTGCCTCGATTCCTGGACTAGGTAGACTTGCGATCCTGGTACAGTGGATGTCGTGACAAAGCTGCGGTGTTTCGCACGGATCAGGGTTAGATTGCTTTCGGCAGTGTCTGCGCGATCTTCAGCAGCCTCAAGTTCTCTCTGGAACCGCCGGACTCGGGTGACGCTCTGTTGAGACATGCCTTCTTGCTCGTGGAGCTGTCTCTTGTAAATAGAAACCTTCTGTTGGGACTTGTCCAGCGACTCTTGGAGAAGAGCAATGTTCTTGGAATCCTCCTCAACTTGGATCATCACCTCCTTGATGTTGCGCTCCTTTTTGCGGAGGATCTTCACGGTTTCCGCGTGTCGGCGTTTCTCCTCGTCCAATTCCAATTCCAAGTCACGAATCTGAGAAAGAATAATTTGTCATTTAAAGTTGTTGAAAAAAATTTTTAAATATTGTTAATTATCATTACCCGTGATTCAAGTTTGCTGATGATACGCTTGCCACCGACGATAGCGTTGGCCTCAACTTCTTCCAAACGCACTGAGAGATTCTTTACTTCGATTTCTAGGGACTTCTTGATAGACTCGATCTTGACAATGCGCTCTTGTTCTTCGTGCAAAATTTCAACTGTGTGCTTGAACTCAGTTTGGACGCGTTGGTATCGCTCATCGCTCATTCTCAATTCTTTGGTAACTTCCTCGTAGTCACCGGCCAGAGCTGTCAATTCTTGTTCCAATTTTGATCTTGAAGATGTTATATTGACGTTTATGGTTGTCAGCTCATTGATGCGGCTTACTGACTCTTCGTATTGCTGCTCGACGTTTCTCTTTGCGCGTAGTGCCTTTGAATAAATAATTTATTAATTTATTGACGATCACTTAATTTTATTTTTTAATTATTCAATAAAATTGTTTTTAATGAAAAATTACTTACGGATTCATAGTTGCCGCGAATTTCTTCAATTTCAGCAGTCAATGATTGGAGTCGGCGTTGACTTATTCCCAATTGATCAAGTGTTACGGACAATTGACGTTGTACTTCATCGTAGTGAGATTGCAATTCCTTTGAAAAAAAAAAAAAAAAAAAAAAAAAAAAATCAATGTTTTTCATGCATAGAAAGAAAAATTTCTTGGCTCAAGAAAATTTTCGGATGTCTGAAGGAAGACTGAAGTAAAAATTTTTCGAGAAATTCTATTTTTGGTGGAAGTAATTTTTTCTTAATTCAAATTATCATAAATACTTGATACAAAAAATTTTTATTTTTGATAAAAATTTTAAGATACTTTAGGAAAGTAGCGCCACTTACTTCAGCTGAGAAAAAAATTTTATTATCTTGAGAAAATTTTTCTCTTGAATATTTGATACCCATTTTATATTATTTTAGCGTGCAATTATACATATTAAATGAAAAAAAATGATTCAATATTATTTAATCTTCCCATTAGACATGTTAATCCATAAAAATATTAATGAAAATTTACTTCTATCGAGATATTTAATTTTTTGGAGCAAGAAGTTGAATTTTCTCAAAACAAGAAGATTTTCTTGGATCAAAATACGTATTTCTTAAAGCAAAAAAATTAATTTTGTTGGAATAAGTGAAATTTCTTGTGTCAAAAAATTTTTTTTTTGCTCAAGAAAATAATTAGGAAGAAAAATATTTTCTCGGCTCAAGTGAACCTTTTTTTCTATGTGTAAATTTTCAATTAAAATCTGCTTTCTGGATTTTAAATTTTGGCTGTCGATTTTTTTACATTCTTGTATTACATAATACAAAAATCTAAATTTAAAAATATTTTTTCTTGAAATATTTATTTATTAAAAATAATCCTAAAAATTATAAAATTCTTGCAGAAAAAAAAATGTTTAAAAATACTTACTGTCAAAGTGAGCGATTGCTTCTTGATAGTCTTCTGCAGGTCAATGTTATTCTTGTTAGCAACATCCAAAGACAATTCCAATTCAGTGATCTGTATCTGGAGCTTCTTCTTGATACGTGTAACTTCAGTTTTCAATTTAGTTTCAGCTTCGACCACTCGGGCGTTCAACTGTTCAATTTCAATGCTGGTCTGTTTGCTAATTTTGAAAAAATAAATTAATAAAAACGAAAAAAAACAAACTTATCAATGAGAAAAAAACATTTTCAAACATGGATAGACTTTTAAGAATAATATCGATTGTTTGGACTACCTCTTATCCATATAATAATTGCTAGACCTAATGTCGAGTTCCTTCAATTCGTTAGTTAATTCGTCGAGGGGCTGGGTAAGTCTCATCTCTTCATCCTTGAGCAATTTAGCGCGATCCTCCATCATTCTAACGTGGTCTCGCTCGTCCCACATAGCTTGCATTGCTTCTCGTTGGTATTTTCTGATATCCGCGAGCTCTGTCGTGCCGGATAAATTTTTTGCCGTCTCAGCTCTCAATTCGAATTCAATAGCTCTGGCGGATTTTCCACGTAAGCGTACGCTGTGATCTAATGCCTGTTTAACGTGTCGCATTTTTTCGTTGTTTCTTACTGTTTGCACCATCAAATCGGCCATTGTCACGTCCAGGGGAATCGGGCGTTCGTTTCGGAAAGATTTTGTTGTTTCGTCAATATTCGACGGTAGTAGATCCTTGGTTACGTGGGTTGCTTCGACAGCTTTTCTCAAACTAAAGTCTGAACGTTTTGCGATCTTTAAACCAAACAATGATCTGCTTAATACAAAGATTACTTTAATTGGTCCTTAATTATTTATTTTATAGTTTAAATATGTTAAAAAATTAACAATAAATAATTACAAAGGATTGGTCGGTAGAAAAATTAAAAAATAGGGAGTTTCAGGAATAAACTTGTGAGTTAATGTATTTCCGCGCGCGAGCTTTAACAAACCGCACTGGTATGAAAGCACTTGAAGATAGCTGGCCTGTTCCCCGGACTACAAAATTAGATATTTAAAAGGTCAGCCGTCGCCAAGTTGCCCGCACCAATCATCATCAATTTTTCCCCGTCTTTCCGCTCAATTTTCATTCTTATTAGTTCTCCCACTTTTAACTTATTATTGTTATTAATAATTATTAATAACTTTATTTTAAAGAACATATGTTGATAATGATTAATTTTTATTTTAACTGCTATAAATTATTTTCAGCTGATTGAAAAGTCATTTATAAGTTCAAAGTCACTTTTCAATTTTTTTTTAATCTATTTTAAAAATTATTATTATTATTATTATTATTATTATTATTATTATTATTATTATAAATTTTAGGATCAAATTTCATAAAAGTGTTAAATTCTTAGTTATTTTTGAGAATATTCAAGTTCAAAAATATTTTTGGCAATAATAAAATTAATCTAATTGTTAACTTATAAGTTAAAAAAAAATCAATTATTTATTTACTAAAAATTTTTTAAATTTAATCAACTTTCAAAATTCTAAATATTTATTTAAATATAAAAATTTTTTATTTAAATCTACAATTAATTCAATTCTTAAAAAATTCAAATTTGAAACTAGACTCAAAAAAATGATCAGTATCAAAAATTTCTTATTTACTTTAGAAAAAAAATTAATCTTGAGTAATAATTAAAAATAAATAATCTAGTTGAATAAAAGATTATAATGTTCTTATAAAATAAAAAATTATAATTTTCTTATAAATAAAAAATTATAAATTTCTTATAAAATAAAAAATTATAATTTTCAATAAAATAAAAAATTATAATTTTCTTATAAAAAAATACATATATGTCCTTTCAAAAGATTACATAAGAATAAAAATTATAATCCAAAATATTTTGGCAAATGAATTGTAAATACGCGTGTGATAAATCACAACTAATTAATCACCTCTATAAGTAAATTTGAATTAACCAATAGCAAGGCAATTGCATACCTTAAAATGAGACAAATGATCCTTGGCTTGATCTTCCGCCTCCATGGCGTGCTGAATTAATTCTTCAGCCGTGTAAGGAAGAACGCGTTTTCGTTCCCACAGTAACCGTTCGTCAGACCAGGGCATTTCTGGATACTCTGGATTCTTAGTAACATTTTGACTTTTTTTATCAATATAATCAATCATCGGCTGGTAATAATTAATCCCATAACTGTAATTTTTGTCGTAAACTGTCGTAGGGTGAGATTTCTTCCATTTAGTGTCCAACGGCATGTGAGACAATGGCACGTCACCCGACATTTTAGTGTGTTGAAAAATATCCAAATGCGTTAACAATTATAACAATAATAATTAATATTTTTGTTAATATTAATTATTATAAAAGCACTAATCACGAAATGAATGCGATGACCAGAGGATCTGATAAGACAACAATTAAAACTGGTTTCGATGGTCAACAGACATGAGTCTTACTGCGTTAGGGATCTTTTGTAGTTTTGTTTTTCAGGTCTCGATCCATCGATTTAATGTGTGATTACTTAGCTGGTAATGAGAGCGACCAATCAGCACCGCTAATAAGTAGATCGGCTTGCGGGTATTGTATATTATTAGAGAGCTGTACTAGATAATATAATGCCGAGGTGTCGATGATTGGCGAGGCAAACTGTCGAAGATTTCCCCCAGTAATCAATTAGTTATGTTTAGTGTTGATTGATAGATCACGTGTCATCTGCTCACATGTAAAAGCTCCCATTCAGTCTTCATTCAGCTTAACTCTTCTTCTATTCTTTTCCATCAATCGATCTCGAGATGTCGGACTTTACTCTTAAATTTTCACTTGCTTGTATTTTATTAAAATAAAAAAATTCTCATTTCTATATTTTACAATTTTTTTTATCAATTTTTTCAATGTGAAATTTTTGAACCAAATTTTGAAATAAAATTTCACTCACTGATAGAAGGATTTATTTGTAACAAAAAATATTTGTCAATAGTTAACAAATCATTTATTAGAGACCACTTTTTAGTATTAAAAATTATTTGTTTGCATTCTGATATTCATTTATTAAATTTTTTTAAATACTAAGAAATATTTATTAACGACTAAAAAGTGGTCTCTAATAAATGATTTGTTAAATATTAAAAAATATTTTTAATTTTTAACTATAAATAAATCCTTCTATCAGTGCGGAATTGATTGAAGAAATGGATCAAAATTCAATAAAATCTAAATAAACTTTTGTTCAGTTATCAAATAAATAAATTGCCATTGTCCTTGAATAAGTTCTGTTGAAATTGTCGATTGATCCGGTGAGCTAGGCCATGGTTATCGATCAAAATAAATTCATTGCGTCATCGATGATTAACGTTGTTAAACTAAAAGTCTATCCATGATAGAAAAGAAAATTGAAAAGAAAAAAAATTAATCAACTCACCGGATGCATTCTATTTCTTCGTCTTTCTCAGCAAGACGACGATCGGTTTCGTGACGAAGTGCACTTAGTTCGGCTGACAAACGCTGGGATCGTTGTTCTTCTACTTTGCGGCCCTAAAATTTATTGGAACAAAGATAAATTGTAGATTGGTTCAATTTTTATCTCTTAAAAAAAAGTTTTTTTTTTTATTAAACTAAATTTGGAAGATAATTACAGCTTCGGCTTCCTTGTAAGCAGCTGCTAATTCTTCACGTTCGTTCTCAAGACGACGGAGCTCCAATTCCAATTCATGGAGACGACGGTTCATGTCACCCAATTGGTTCTTAGCGTCGGATAAATCATCTGAAATAATATTTTGCTTTTATGATTTTGAATAAAAGAATTTTTGAATTCTTGAAATTGTGAAATTAAAGGTCAAGGGACTTCTTCTTAATTAATAGAGATTCTTAGTGGTGCAATCAGCATCTAAGGGTTGTTTATTGCGATACTGAGCTTTATTGGTTTAAGAAAGTTCGATTGCTTGAGTTTGAAGTAGAAGGAAAATGGAAATGAGAAACTGGTAATGTATTTTCAACAATTAGTATTATTTTCCCGGGTTCTTTGCTTCGTAACAAGAAAGTTTGCTCTTATATCAAGAAGTCTTGATGCTCAAGCTGTCGGGAGGATTATGTTTAATTAAATTGAAAATATTTAAATGCTTTGACTTTTGGGGCTGTAAATTACCAAGTGAAGAAGGGTATAGTTATTGTTAAAGTACAAAAGCTAAGAAAGCTGGTGATTAAATTTTACTTGTTATAGAACCTTTTATTTGTAGAAAAGCTCTTCGGGTTTTGAATATTTATTAAAAGTTATCAATTATTTTTGTTTTGTTAAATTGGATAAACTTTTAATTTAATTTTTGAATTATTAATTAATATTTTTATAGAATAACAAGTCATTGAAATAAATAAAATTTTCATTTTAATCAAAAATAAAAAATATTTAAAAAATAAATTTATGTTTAGATTTTTTTTTAATTAATATTAAACTTTATAAAAGTTATTAAAAACTTAAAACTTAGATTTTTTTTTTTCAAACTTAAAAATTTGATAGTAAATTTTGACTTTTGATAAATTAATTTTATCTCAATAATAATCACTAGCAACCTGCAGTCGCTATGCACTAATAGTTTGGGTACTTTTTAAATAAACTTAAACAATAATAGTGCTATCACATGATCAATTCCAAATACTTAATAGACAAATGTGACCGAACAAATTTATAAAACTAAAAAACTATTAAAAATTCCTCCAAAAACTTGACATAAAAAATTGACTATTTTTATTGTCATCTTGCCAAAAAAAAAAAAAAAAAAAATATTTTTTATTAAATATTTCAACAGTCCAATTTTAAAACACAGTAACTGCAAAATTTTTATATCTGATTTTTTTTAGTATTGTTGCATTTCTTATAACTTGTAGACCTTAATTTCAAGTATTTTTTCTTAAAAATATTTATATTCAAGTATTATCTATTCATAAATTAAATGTTTTATCAATTTGACGCGCAATTTTTTTTCTAATAAGAAAAATTTAAAAAAATTTTTAAATTGTCATTTACTGTGTTTTGAAACTGGGCAGCCGATTTATCAGTCATAAAAAAAATTAATAAAAAGGAAAAAACCCAATAATTACCTCCAAGTTTCTTATTTTCACGTGCAAGTTGTTCCTTAAGATCACGGGTCTTCTCCAACTCGGCGTTGCATCTCATAAGCTCCTGCTGTTTGTTTCTAAGATCACGCTGGCTCTGCTCGTACAGAGTAACGGTCTCCTCCAACCGCGATTTCAACTCGATGTTAACCTTCTCCAAGTGCTCAACGCGCTTCTGCATCTCCCGAGCAGTTCCATTGGCCTTCTCAAGATCGATAATGAGAACCTCGACCTCGGACTGCAAGCGCGACTTCTGCTTCTCCAAGTTGTTGATCCTGACCAGGAGGTTCTCGATCTGCTCCTCCTGTTCCTGGATGCGGCAGGTGAACTTGCGACGGAGTTCCTCCACCTCCTCGACGCGAGCGTTTGCTTCGGTTTCGTACTTGGATCTCCAGACTTGGACCTCACCAGTGGCCTTCACCAGCTGCCGTTCCAGGTCCAGGCGTGCCTCAGACTCTTCTTCGAGCTGAACTCGGACGGACTCGAGCTCAGTCTCTACCTGGTGCAGAGAAGCCTCGACCATCATGCGACGACGGTCTTCATCCTCCAAACGACGACGAGCGTCCTCCAATTGGCTGGCCAACTGAGACTTGGTGTAGACAATGCTCTCCATGTTTACTTTCAAGTCCTGGACTTCTCTTACCAGCTCGGTGTTTTCTTGGGACATGCGGGTCTTGTGGCTGGTGATGTCCACGATTGTACGGTTCAGTTCCTCGATCTTGACATTCAGTTCTGAAATATGGATCTCCAATTTCTCAATCGTTTTTATTGAGAGTACTTTCTCCTTTGTTACATTGTCCAGCTGGGCCAAAAGTTCGTATACCTCTTGTTGGAATTTTGCTTTTTCTTTGTCCGCCCTAAATTTTTTAATTATTTATATTATTGGTTGTTAATCTTAAAAATTCAACATTAGTAAAAAGATTTATTGCTTTAATTACGTTTATTGAAAACTCGTACTGTATATTGAAAAGAAAATTAAAGAAGAAAAATGATTTTGAATTAGATAAAATGTACAGAAATCTAGACGATGAAAGTCTTCAAAATGATTTTATTGGGATAAAAATTTTTCTTTTAAATCGAGTTCATTTTTTTCGGTGTATTTTTTGTATTAAAAATAACTAGCAACCTTGCAGTCACTATGTGACTGCTGTGACTTGTGAACTATAAATTAATAAAATTTTGCTATATTAAATTAATGACTTTTGTTAAATTGCACTGTACTTTTTTAACTATTGACGTTTTTAAACATATAAACTCATCCTGATGTTACACTCATCAAGAGCTTTCATTTGAGTACCCACATGCATTTTGATATATTTTTCATATATACATATATATAATATATATAAATATATGAAAAAATGATGTGGGTACTTAAATGAAAGGTCTTGATGAGTGTAACACCGGGATGAGCTTATATCTTTAAAAATTTCAATAGTTCACAAGATACAGGGTCATTTCTTAATTATTGACATTTTTAAAGATATAAGCTCATCTCGATGTTACACTCATCAAGAGCTTTCATTTGAGTACCCACATGCATTTTAATATATTTTTCATATATACATATATATCATATATATAAATATATGAAAAATTGATGTGGATACTCAAATGAAAGGTCTCAATGAGTGTAACATCGGGATGAGCTTATATCTTTACAAATGTCAATAGTTCACGATACAGGGTCATTTCTTAATTATGTATCTAGAGATAGAGCTTTTTCGAATGCAGCCTAAATACTTATCATCATGAATAAATAAATAAATAAATAAAAATTTTAAAGTATAAATATTTGAAAAACGAAATTGAAATACTAATATTAATATTTTGACTTTAATTTATCATTAATTTTTTTTTCTTCATTGTATTGATAAAGTAAATCTATTATTATATCAAATTTAACTTCTTTTAATAAAAATTAATGCTTTGATTTCAAAAACTAAAGATAAATTAAAAATTTTGAATTCTTTGTCAACCAAAAATTAATTTCTTCATCCTGACTTTATGATCAATAGCAAAAATCAATTTTCCTACTTTATATCTTCTTTATTCCAGTTGAAAATAAAAAACTTCATCTTCTTCTCTAACTTCTCATCATAAATAAAAAAAAATTTTTTTCAAGTTAAAAACCTAAAGAATTTCATCACCCAAGATTCAAAAACATAAAAATAGCCTGTTCCATCTGCAATTCCCATCAAAATCATAACAATGAAAACCCAAAGTAAATATCTGTCATCATGTCTCCTAAATAATACAAAAATAAAACAAAAAATTCAAAAATATCTCTCCCATATAATATAATACATAATAAAAATAACTGGTCTGCGTCCCCAATAGTTTATTTAAGCTTCTGGAATTGGTACAGATTATCTAAATCCAAATTTCATTTAATTACTGTACGTTTGTCAGAAAGATCCGTCATGCTGACACTGGGTAATTATACGTAGGTCATTAACTGAGATGTTTATAACTTCTAGAAAAAAAAGCTTGAAAAAATAAAAACAGTCCCATCCTTCAAACGTCCACCCACGCGATCATGAAAGAGTGTAAGGTGTCGTCCGTTTGGTATTTATCCGAGTGGGGATATTCAGGCCGGTAACGTGGACTAATATGGCGCGCAGTGGGGTTGAGAATTACTTCGCGGACTCGGTTAAAAATAGTCATAAGCCGCGTAACTCAGTACGCTAAGCTGAAGAACCGACTTCTACCGGCTCTCTTATTTATTCAGATAATTGCCCGCGATACTTTTTTATAAATCAATAATTTTCCTAAAATAATTCTTCATCAGACTCGGTTTAAAAATTTAATCCCAAAATTATTAAAAAATCTAAAAATTTAAAACGAGTATTTTGAAAAAAATTTCATTTTTATAGCATCTGGTCCTAAGTTTAGAAAGTTTTTGGCAGAACAGGCCATTTATGTATTTCAGGTGTACATTCTCTCCTCGGCTCACTTTTCTCTCCACGACAGAGCTTGGAGACCAGCCAGTTCCGCAAACATAATCATCATTTTTAAATAAAACGCCGCTTAATATTTTAAGTAATAATTCCGCTGACCTGGCGCGAGCTTTTGACATCTGGTCAATTTGGTCCTGGAAGTCAACCACGATTTCCTGGTGCTTCTTTCGGAGGTGGTGAGCGGTCTCTTCGCTCTCCAGATGGACATCTTCCAGCAGTTTTCTCAGTTTTAACAACTCAGTGTCTCTTTTCTTGTTGATCTCAAACTGAAAAAAAAATCTTTTAAATAAAATTCTTTATCTCTTAAATTCTAAATTACGTTGAAAAAAAATTACTTGAGATTCAGCGCCACCCTCAGCTTCCTCCAAGCGCTCGGATAGTTGGATAACCTGGACACTGAGATCGGCCCGTTCACGTTCAACCTGAAAATTTAAACAAACCAAATAATTTATTTTTATTGTCAAGTTTTGAAAAATTTTACGGTTTTAATTTTTTTTTTTTTTAGGAATATAAAAAATATTTTAAACTCTTTTTTTTTAATCAAAACTTAAAAATTTGATTAATAAAAAAAATTGTGGAAATTTATTTGAAATGTGTTTCAATGATATTTGAGTTCTCTATTTAAAATGGTCATTCCTCCCACACTAGTACCGCAATTTCTAAAAATAAGTGTTCTATTACGAGTAAATTATTTAAAATTTATTCAACAATAAAATTGAAAGTGATAGAAATAAAATTTCTCTCCAATGCAAGATTACGCGGTAGTTTGGTATTAAAAAAAAAAAAAAAAGCTCACAAATAACAATTCTAAATAAAGCCGCGCCTACAGCCGCTTTATTCACCTTTTAAACGTTCGTTTTTCCGCTATGATTTACAATAATCCTCCTTTGTTTCTCTCGCCCCTAAACTACTCTACTTCATTGATGTCTAAGATCTTGTCAGTGTCATAAAAGCGTCTGCAATTTATTTAAAACAATTAACCCTATGACTTTGGGACAAATTTAAATTACCATAAATATTTACTCTGAAAATTCTAAAGTTGAACAAAAATTTGTGTTTTTGTTTCTTTATTTTCAGTGTATTGATTCCAAGGCCGATCTTTCGAGGCCATAAATTCAAACGCATACCGATTCTCGGTCATTAAATACGCGAGGTAGGAATGCAATGAGCAAAGAGCCGCCGAAAGGCTTAATCTGAGATGCCCCAAAAATAGAGACGGTTAGCTGGACTTTTCGACCTAGTCATATTACCCCTTCTTTTTAAAAATTTTTTATAAATTATTTATAAATAACGTGTGTTATTTATCGAGTGTTAAGTACTCAAAATTCCATAAATTTTCATACAAAATAATTTACAGTTACTTTGACTTACCCTTTGACGTAATTCTCTCTCACACTCTAGATCTTCTTGCAGAAGACGAATTTTGTCCTGAAACAAAAAATAATTCAATAAATCTATTAATCAAATTTTTAAATTATCAACATGTGAATTTATTGAAAAGAAAAAAAAAATATACATATATTTATATTAATAGTATTGTATTTTTAAAGCAGATATAGCTCAGACAAAGTTAGATTTTAAGATCTGGGCTTTTACGTAATCGGACGACAAAAATATCCTCGTTAAACACTTTGTTACGCGGAACGCATTAACTAGAAAATTTAGGACTCAGCACCATTTGCAAACTTTAAACAAAACTCAAAAATATTTATCAAATTTTTCATTTTTACTCCTACAAGAAAAATTAATATTTATATCAATAAAAATTAACAATAACAATACATCAGACAGATCTACGTCACACATTTATTTATTTATAAATTTATCTATTTTAGTCTCGCTCTATCCGGTAGACATTTTCAGTCGTTCACTTTGGCTTCTTAGATGGTTGGCACTAACATCCATGGTCACTGAACTCCGAGGCACTTTTCAGTCTTTTTTATTTTGGTAAAGTCACATCACTAGCACAGACACTACACAAGTCCTATTTTTACTTATTGCTAAAATTTTTTACTAAATCAATTATTGATAGCTAGTCAATTAATACCAATTATTAGTTATGAAATAAATTAATGAATAAATAAAACAAACCTCAAGTCTTGTAAGAGCACTTAGATCAGCGCTGTACTCGATGCTAACATCGGCATGACCAGCACCTCCAGTGCTTCGGTAGGTGTATTTTGAAGTTTTCGCAACAGCTGAAGACGACATTTTCAGCTAGTTTTATATTATTTTTCGTTCAAGCTCTTGTGGTTCTGCTCAGAGGTTCTTTCCGGCCCCTGTCGGTGCTGCCAAATAATTAAAAATTATTAATTATCAATAATAAATCTTTGATAAACTGGTAAATAGATAAATTGGAAAATCGGTAGGATAAGTTGAAAAAAAAAAAATAAAATTTTAAATTTCTAATAAAAATTGAATGATATAACACAAAATGAAAATTAATAATGATAAATAGACACCGTAAGAGGGTGGATGATTAAAAGTCGTGTGAATATTTCTTCGTGGTAACTGCCAACAAGTCGTATCTTCCACTGGGTTTCGGAGTCGACCAGCGCCCTACTCGTTGTGCGCTAACGCCGTCGTTCGTATGATGCGCGGCTACTTGATGACCCCGTCATAATGATCTAACGCGCATGCGTGTTTCATCATTTATGATCAGGGCAAAGATGAAA
This sequence comes from Cotesia congregata, assembly GCA_905319865.3. Taxonomy (NCBI): domain Eukaryota; kingdom Metazoa; phylum Arthropoda; class Insecta; order Hymenoptera; family Braconidae; genus Cotesia; species Cotesia congregata. Next base: position 3,534,436 of record CAJNRD030001122.1, read on the forward strand.
ATGAAAATGAAGATGATAGTTATGATTATATTAATATTTCTATTACTGTTATTATATATATTTTGAGTATGTGTATAAGTATGATAATATATAAGCACCCTCGCAACCATCTCGGAAGTAAAACGCATCTTGTTATCTCATTTATTTTATTACTAATCTTCTTATTTTATCTTTTGGATTTTGTTTTTGTTTTTGAGGTTTCGCGGGTACTCTTAGACGGTTTAAATCCGAGAGAATTTACATCATTAGTAATAGTAACTCGCATATTCTTGGTGATGCGTTTTAGTGTTGATCACATTTCCAAAAACACCACGACAACTCATCGCACGAGGACCATGCCAAAAGCTTGTCGGGGGTGGAAATTCTAAATTACTTTCTCTCATATTTGCAAGTCCCTTTTCTTCTTCGTCTTCGTCTTCTTCTTCTTTTTATTTTTTTTTTTCGCAGTGAAATTATATGTATGGAGGTTTAAGTCTTTCTCGTCAGGCTTCTTTGGCATTCACCACGCTTGTCGTACTTTAGATTACATTTTTCAGGTTTAATTATGACGAATATATTTTATCGTATTTTTAGATCTTTATATATTTTTTGAGTATTTACATAAATTTTTAGTATTATTTTTTGAGAAAATCAATTTATTTTTGGTGAAAAATTTGAAGAAAAAAAATGTCCTTGAATCAAGTATATAATTTTGAAGAACTTCATCTTTTTGATTTGAGTAAAAAAATTCTTAAACTTGGAAATTTTTACTTGCACTGAGAAAAAAAATACTTTTACTCAATTAACAATTTCTAGGTTCAAGAAACTTGCTGACGATCAAATATTCTATTATTAATTATTAATTTCTGAACAGAAGAACATCAATATATATCTTTGGATAATAGATAAATAAAAGAATAGCTTTATTTAAATTGAGTAAAAATTATTTCAATCAATTTAACAATTTCTTGAGCTAAGAATAAATATTCTTGAAAATTTTCAAGAACATAAATTCTTGTATCAAGAAAATTTTCTTAATAAAAGTATTTTTTTTCTCAGTGTGGTTTAAATAAATTTCACTTGATTCAAGACAATTACCCTCTTAAAAATTATTTTCTTGGTTCAAAAATTTTCCCCTCGAATCAAGTTAATTTTTTTTTTCAGTGTGTTTTTTAAATGATTGAACAAAAAGTTGAGCTAACAAATCTTATTTCAAGTATTTCAATGATGAAATTGTAAGAAAAATTTAAAAAATTAAGAGGTCAATCTAAAACTCTTCTAACACATTTTTAGTTTCCAAATTTATGTAACAAAATTTTTCTATTAATAATTTTTTCATTATGCAATCCGCGTTTAAATAAGTTGAGAAAGTAAAATTAAATTTTAATGACAATGAAATATTTACAGGTCAAAAAAAACAATATTTTTAAAAATTATTTAGCAAAAAATTATAGTTTAAATTTTTCCCTAAAATATTAAACAATTTTAAATTACAGAAAAATTTTCCAACCAAAAATTGTCAAATATTTTATTTTAGAAAAAAAAAATTTTTTTATGATAAATTCTTTAAAGAAGAAAATATTAATATTAATAAATAATCTAAAAAAAAAAGTTTTCCCAGATCTGTTAAGAATGGTATCCTGCCCCACTACCTCCGAGTGTCTATAAAAGGTTGCCATGCAATGGTGGGCAAAGATTAACGTCGGCCTAGCTAAAGCTCACAGCGTAATTTGAGATTATCTCGCTCCTACTTCTTCCTCTTCCTCAGTCCTCACTTACTTCTACTTCTACTTCTACATCTCCATCTAAATCTACAACTACTCTCCATCATCATCGTCATCATCATCTCCATCTTCATCTTTTGATGTTCGCGTGTTTGGGATGAAGATCCTCTTCTTCAGATCACCTCCGCCTCAGAATAAGCCCGACGACTGAACTATACTGATCAGCGCTGTTGAACCCCTTTTAACAAAACTTGTCCCAAGCATCCAAGCACAGTAGCTCGCTCTGTCGTTGGATCGCCAATTGCTGAACATTTTGCCAACTTAACCGCGACCGAGAATAGAACAGACCCCCCAACATCCTATGAAACTCATGTATCTCAACGAGTTTTGCTAAAAGCTTTGTGCTTGCACCATTGCCACCAACACTATCATCATCATTGTCTTTGTGCTACTTTGTCTTCATCACAACTTCTTGCATTGACTTTCACCGCTTCTACTTCCACTTTCATTACCTTTTTTTTTTTATTTTTTTATAATTAAACTTGTTATTTTGCATACCTTTAGCGCAATTTCACGATGCAATAAATCTCAAAACAGTAAAAAAAAAAAAATTAAGTACCTTCTAAATCACAATAAAATAAAAAATAATGTTTTGAAATTTTTAAACAATATTTTAATATTTTATATTATTAATAATATTGTTAAAAATAATATTTTATACATTTAATATTTTTTCTAATATTGAATTTTAAAAATTAAATATTGAACATTAAATTTTTAAATTATAAAAATTTTTTTAAAATTTCCTTTTTTATTATCTAATTTTTTTTTTAATTTAATACTTCAAAAAATAACATTAATATATTAGTTTTTTTTTGTGATAAAATTTCTATAATTTTTCACTCATTCTTTATTTGCAGTTTGGTAATTTGTAAATTTTCTCATGATAAATAATCGGTAAAAATTTAATTTTTAAATATTTATACTATTTATATACTAGAATATTGATTAAAAAAATTTTCAACATTGAATTTTTATTTTTTTTAATTCAATTTTTAATAAAAAAATTTTTGATTTTTTTAAATCGATTATTTTAATGATAAAATAAGCGTGTAAAGTACACATTTTGATGAACCAAATTTTCTCCAATTCTTTATTTCTCCTTGACACATCTCAACTTCCCCATTACATGACTATTCCTCACTCCGACAAACTGACTCATTGTCAAGTTAAAATTGTACAGTTCGAAAGACTAAATAAACAATGACAATGATAATAAAATAAAAATTAATAAACTTGTCAAGGTAAACTCATAACAATGCGTAACTGTAAATATTTAATGGTACTAAATAGCAAAACTGAAAGTTCTATAAATTAACAAAATAGAACCGGGTGACTGGTAACATAGAAACTAAGAACCCTATAGGTGTAAGGATAAGGATAAGGAGAGGCAGGAGTTAACTTAAAGTTTGTCGGGCAGATAAGACAGCTCTGAGGAATTGTTTATCATAATAAATGGAATAAAGTTTTGGTATTATTTAAATTATGCAGTTTAAATTGGGCAAAAGTTTAAGTTAAAGATGAAGAAATTAACTCGGTGTTCCTTCATCTGGATCTGGCTTCTCTTTCTCTGATGTTTAAACTTGTTCTTGTTCCTTTTATTCGTGTTAACTTTAAGGCACGCTGCCCCAATTCTCTAAATATATCGCACCATCCAAGTTAACTTCTGCCACTGGTATACAGTATACAGTATACACAGTACACAGTACATAGTACGTAGTATACAGTACACACCAGTGGACTTTTCATCCCAAGGTACTCTAACTAAGATCTCCACTCACGGTCGAGTGTTTATAAACAGCTTAATCAAATTAATTCAACTACGTTGTATTTTTATTTATCTGACATTGTTTTTTTAGGTTTTATTCTTTTTATTTTTGCTACACAAAAAAAATTTACTTGAATTAAGTAAATTATTTAAAAAAAATTTATCTTTTATCGAGTAGAAAAATTCTTAAGCTAAAAAATTTTTCTTGGCTTAATTTTGCTTGATTCAAGAATTTTTCGTCTTGATTCAAGACAATAAAATTTTTCAAAATTATTTTCTTGGTTCAAGAATTTTTCTCTTGATTTAAATTAATTTTTTTTCTGTATAGTATTAACAAAAGCTTATTTATTTTAAGAAATGGTACAATTATTTGCCCGTGGGAATTTAACTCTATCGATGATTCCTTTTTATGAAGACAACTCTTAAGTTTGATGTATTTGTAAGACTGTCATAAAAAAAATTTTTTTTATTTGTGAGATCAATAATTAAAAATAAAAAATATAAATTTCAAAAATGAAACTCGTAACTTGAATCATAGTTGTATTAATAGCCGGTTATAAATATCTGGCTATAAAAATATCGGCATGCAACAGTTGGTATAATATTCTGCGTTAGATCTTTTAACGAATTAACAACTGCATTTTATTTATATTTGTCTATCTGTATATCCAATACTTAGTATTTTGAGTAAAGGCAGGTTATTGATAACTTTATGATTAATAATTATGTTATTTATTACACGAGTATTATTGTTACCGTCATAGTTGTTATTATTGTCGAATCTTGGTGTTTATTATGCGGTAGTATGATAGAAGAATCAAAATAGAAATACCAGCTTACTCGCATAATATATGATATGAGTATGAGTAAAGACATTATTATTATGTTCCAAGTAATATTATGTTCACGACACTTGGTTGTTTAAAACCATTTTAGATCGTGACTCAACTTTTGAGTATAAATATATAAAAAACAAAATGTGTTTTTATATTTTGTTATTTTAATAAATAATACTCTATTTTTTTACATTCCACCGTCAGTATTTTTGTAAATAAATTTTACAAATTAAAATAATATAATTTTCGTATGACGTTTTTAGTCAATCAAGATGGTAATTAATATGTCTCTTTAATAGCCGACGTCTTGAGCGTAACGTAACTATAATTTCTCCGTGATTTAGTGATCGCGTGTCTATTCATCAAAGTCTCATCGCCTGATTGTTGGTTGCGCTTAGAGCTTAATTGTAGTTAGTCAAATTTCCATATAAAAATAATAAAACCCCATTAAATTACAAGTTTTTATTAGAAGCTAAGAAGGGTAAGGGTATAAATACAAATCCATTCAACTGTCTTCTATTTTTATCTAGAGTTTTACCAGTTAAAAATAAAATAAAAATATGAGTCATGTTACAGATTACTGCCAGTTTTTATACTTTTTTTCGTGTATAAATCTTGAAGCGCTATCTGATGAAAAGCTCCTGAAACTAATGTGCCATTTAATCATATGTGTCGGCTCGCTTGGACTCTGCTCGTTCTTGATTATTGGTTGTCTGACTACATACGCCGCTTTACTACTGTCGGTCGACATTGCTGTTTTCTCTTCGAGATCTATTTTACCGTTAGTTTTTTCATTTTAATTATTCAAATTCTCTTTATATCACGCTCTTCTTAACTATTTTTAACTTAAAAATAATTATTTTTTAAAATAAATTATACTTTTGACAATTTATTAATTCTTCAGATAAATTAGTTATTTTTTTCTAATTATTCATTCTCTATGGCTTAACCCGGTCATATATAAGCTTTACGGCTAAGTAGCAATACATAATTATATTCAAATACATAATGAATTGGTGGATATGAAAAATGGTCATAATATTTCTTAATATGGCCGTTTTTTCAATACATAAAAAATATCGTTAGAAGTACCGAAAAAGGAATACTGTGGAAATTACACAGTAAAAAAATTTTCGTCAAATTTGACACAAATATTTGTGTTACTGACTGTTTTTACACTAAATAAAGTTAATTCCACATTCCAGTGTGTTAAATCAACACATAAAAATGTGAAATTCTATACACTAGAGTGTAATATTCTACACAAAAATTTTTACACTTTACACAATGACGAAAAATTTTTTATTGTGTACTTTTTTGAAAGCTTTAGAATTTTGTAACTCATTAAAAGATTGTCATCTTGGTTAGCACATAGAACATTTGATCGAAAATTGAACATTCTACAAAAAAGGGCATTTATGATTTGTTGATAAATCAACTCTTTCGAAAATTATCCGAGGTCAAAGTTGAATTTATAAAAAATTTGAAGGTTTTTCATTTTTTTAGTGAACCTACCAAACTGATAGTGAACTTTATGGTAATCTTGTAAAAAAACTTGTTTTGAAAATTTGTATTTTTTTTCACACTTTTGTAGTATCTATAACATGACTGATTTCAAGCAATATTTTTTTATAAATTTTCAATAGAGTACAATGACATACAAAATATCTTCGATCATGTTAGTATCATTTAAAAAAAAATTTTTTTTATTTGAATTTTTTAAAAATAACGAAAACTATTTTTCTTTCTTTAAAAGCACAAAATAAAGTTAAAATATTTTTTTTTTTTAATATTTTAGAAACTTTAAAATATTTTTTTACAAAATTTTTAGCGCACCCCATTTTATTCCCCGAGCCCAGTTTGCACCTCCTTCCCATATTTAGTACAAATATTTCTTCTTTTCTGTTTGCAAGCCCAGAAACTCAGTAAAATTGAAAGATTATAAGCTCAATAGAGTAAACTATTTAAAAAATTTTTTAAATTTTCATTATGTAAAATTCTTCTTGATTACAACTTTCTATTTTCATAAAATAAATTAACTAGAGTACTTACTGGGTGTTAATAATAATCCAAAGTGAGTGAATAAATTAGAATGAACTGAGAGCATTCTTAGGTCCCTTTAATGGAGATTAAAATATTTCCAAAAATTTATTGTTGTTATGGCTTAAATAAATTAATGGCTGTTTAGAAATAGTTTAAATTAAAACGAAAGTGAAAGAGCATAGAAATTAACAGTGCGTAGAAGGAGAAAGAGGAAGAAAGAAAGATATTAAAGCTATTCTTAAAATAGGGCTCGAAAGCTGCCGGTGTTCGGTGTTCGGTGTTCACTGTTTAGTTATATATATATGTATATATTTACATTTATAAAAGTGTTTTTGTGTATCGCATAACGTCTACACGTACATACTGCGTGCGTATGTGATTAAAGTGTAAGTGAGGTGATATTATTATAGAATGAATGCTTTAAAGAAAGACACCGACCAAACGGGAGAATAAGTCGGAGAAAGACGTGTGTATTAGTCAGCTGCCGTTGCTGCAGATACCGGGTTCTTCAGGGTCTCGGAGCTTCTGTTCCGTTAAATCTAAACGCCGCGACGCTCCAACATAACGCGGTTACAAGTATATCGACAAAATGTCTTCCAATTCGAACATTATTGTCGGTATATCGAAGATTTATACTTCAGTTTAAATCCAAGTGTTCAAAAATTCACTTGTGTTCAAATGAAAATTATTTTGTTTAATTTAATAACAAGTTATGGGTACAACTTCTATAAATTAATTATCAAGTGAAAATTATAAGTTATAGTGAAGTTTTGTATTTATTTAATTTAAATAAAAATGTCCTTCAGAAATTATGTAAGTACTAATTTTTACATTGATTGAAAATAAATTGAATTTAGTTAATAATTCCGGGTGATGATCCAGTAAATTAAAATTCAAATCTTGAACATCTTCTACCTGAGAACGACTGACGTTAATTTAATGAATTATTCTTCAGTGAATTAAGACTCGGAACAGACCCATGCCAATAGAAGAATCAATTTGTTTTAATTTCATTGCATTAGTGAGTTACTTTATTGACTAAAGACACCGAACATCCAGGAGTAGAGTGATTATTCCGGCTATTACGATTCCTGACTATTAATTCTGTTGATTACAAATAATCCGCAGGTAGATAGGTATTGGAAAGCAAAGCGCGATATAATCTTCTTTTACCAAGCTAATTGATCCTTTTTGATCATTTTCCATGAAATAATCGATGTAATTACACATACGTGAAAGAGCTTTGAAGATATAAGCCATCAGCTGGAAACTGTAAGCTCCCTTTGCGGATTATGTCGATATTTAGTTAGCTTATTATTTTGAAAGTTATGTTTGAGGATCGATTGTAGCTTTGGAGTTCAATGGTTAAGTGTAAGAGTTGAGTTATAAGACGATATGAAATCGACTTACTCATTTAAGATGAAGTATATTTTTTTAATTAATAATTTTTTTCTATAGTATGACTTATATTAATTTGATTTTTTAAAATTAAAAATTTTTTTTTAGAACTAATTGTGTCATAAAATTAATTTGAGTGTTATTTTATCGTTGGTTGTTTTTTTTTTACCAAGACTATTAAGTAAAAAAATAAATTAACAATAATTATTTACAGAAAATCGAATTCGAGTATTAATAATTGGGACCAAAAGTAAATTTGAAAGAGATTTAATTATATTATTGATGTAATAGTTATTGCAAAAAGCTTTTCCAAAAAATTTTGCATACTGATCAACAGAAACTTTGTTAGAATTATTATTTTTTATTATAAATATTATTGTTATTTATATTGTGTAAATTTATGTTCATAAGTTTCAATAATTTTGAGTTTATTCAAAATTAAAGAGTTCGAATGATAAATGTAAGGTATTAGCGTTCTGAAAATAAATTGTACTTACTCAAACTAACATTATGACCGCGACATCCGGAATTTAATAGAAATACCGGCTATTGAGTGATAATAATATTGATAATGATAATGACAGTCTTCCTTAAATACAATTTAGTTCAGTCTCAAAAAACTTTATAACTAATGGATATATATGGGTAAATCTTGATACCTAAATAAAGACAAGCCGTCGCTGTTTAATAAATAGAACTATATTAATGAGTATCAGTTCAAGTTGAGCTGTAATTTATCAATATTTTACTATCGACATAGCCATTAATATCCGCTGTTAGAGTTGTCAATATAACATAAAGTACACTTCATGAATATTCAAAATTTTATATTTGGATTTATCGATTCGTGTTTTTTATATTTGTCGAGATACGTCCCAGCGTATCTTGACAAAGCGTCACAGTGGAATTAATTTTCACTGCTCTAGTCGGAAATACATTGACTTGAATTGACAGTGAAATCAAAAATTTTCAATAAAACAATTTTAGTAATGATAATATCTCAAAATGTCATTCACCTGCAATTGAAAAAAATTTGCAAAACATTTTTAAAATTTTAATTAAAAATAATTTGTTATTTTTATCCGCGATGACAGGGTACTTTTTTCTCGAGAGTACTTAATTAGCTTCTATAGTTAGAAAAATTGACTAGACTGAACAAAAATAAATTCACCACATTTATTATTCACTTCAATTGAATTACTCTGCAGAAAAATGGAAAATTTAAATCCTAATTAATCGGAAAAATATTATAATGTTTTTACCGCTGCTTGTCAAAATACAGTTTGACGAAATTTTATTTTTGGAGGGGCATAAAAATGCTTATCAAGTCTATTTATTTTGGTGTGTTTATCAACCCGCGTACCGTGAACGGCAGCCGTTATGTTGACGGGTGTTGAATAAAAACAAAAACCAAGAGCCGAGAGAAAAAATAAAAAAGTTAACGAAGCGAAGCATTTCGCCGGGTTATTAACCGTATTTACCCAGCAAACATTCTTTCGACGATTCCCATCGTCTATACCGAAATATCTCAACCGAGGGCTAAGATTCACCCCGACAGCGACACGATCGCAATATATTTAAATGTTAAAAAGTGTATATAAATGTAAACTAAAGATTAAGTATTTTGCCTATGCTCTCTGCCTATTTTCAAGCAGATGAGCCAATACCAGAAGTTAAATAATGAATACATCGGATAAAGATGTAATTATATGTATCGTATAGATGTCACTTTAATAAAATTTATTATAGAAAGTAAAATAACACTGCATGTGTTGAGGTACCAAGTCGAAATAGACGGACTTGCTGGGCTTGTACCAAAAGTCGCGACTACTTGTCGCGTCGGTTAACTTTTCGGCTAATTGTAAATAACAAATCTATTGTTCAATTTACATGCAGCTAAGCTCTTCGTAGTGTGGGTCAGTATTAAAGTTATATTAACGGGTACAAAATATACTGTACTCAAAATTTATCTTAAATCTGCTTCTGTACTATTTTATGTACAGAGACTTGAAATGTACAATTTGAGGTAGATTTAGATATAAGCTTCTTATTGTGTAAAAGGTTGTAGGTCATGATTTTTGAGACGGAACAAGTGTGAGCTTTTTTTGATTTATGCCAGTGTCGAATTTCGTCGTTTACATATGCAGTGGCTTCCCTCTGGTGTTGCCTTGGGGGTATCTAGGTCAAATGGTAATACCGATCGCTTGTCTATATATAGTTATGGACTTTTTTTTTATTTGAGGAAATGAGTTAAATGTTCGTGCGGATGTTTAATTGATGATGGTAATGGAAAGCTTTTAGTTTAAGAATTATTTATTTTTTTCCGGTCGCAAAGCGCTTTAAGAATAATAAGGAAAAATTAATAACTTTTCAAAGATACTTCGATTGTTAAGTGTAAAAAGTGCACAGAAAAAAAAAAATGTTCTTGAATTGACTATATAATTTTGAAAAACTTAATCTTCTTGATTTGAGTAAAAAAATTCTTGAACTAATTAATTTTTTATTGATTTAAGGAAATTTTACTTGATTCAAGACAATTGGCCTCTTCAAAATTATTTTCTTGATTCAAGAATTTTTCTCTCGAATCAAGTTAATTTTTTTTTCAGTGTGTCATCAATTGATTGAGTTCAGTAAAAAATTTTTAAATTACAGTACACTGAAAAAAAAAATATCAAGTTAATTTTTTTTTCAGTGTGTCATCAATTGATTGAGTTCAGTAAAAAATTTTTAAATTACAGTACACTGAAAAAAAAAATTAACTTGATTCGAGAGAAAAATTCTTGAATCAAGAAAATAATTTTGAAGAGGCCAATTGTCTTGAATCAAGTAAAATTTCCTTAAATCAATAAAAATTTAATTACTTCAAGAATTTTTTATCCTCAAATCAAGAAGATTAAGTTCTTCAAAATTATATACTAGATTCAAGAACATTTTTTTTTCTCTGTATCGATAGTACTACCTTAAGGGTAGATGCTGTCATTACCTGTGACTAATAGATCATTTATATTTATTATAATTCTTTATATGTGTTGTCGCTTTATAAAGCGTAAACCAGAAACGATTTATCTAAATCACACGAATATCAAGGAAACAGACCTTCGAAAATTTGATAAAGTAGCTTTCCTTTCAGTTCTTCTGGAACCCAGAAACTCTCTTTAAAGCTTTTATTATAAATAACGATAATCTCATTAAAGAATTGCTGTAATTTCCTGCAATATTTTGTTTATTTCAATTTTTTAATATTCCAATCGCTTATTTATTTTTCGATGTTCCTCCAAAATTTTCTAAAATTCTCTCAACTATTTTTCCTCCATATTTATGAAGCACTAAATTTTCTTCTAAATTTTTTCACAATGCTATTCCCAACTTAACAAAAATTTCCATCTTATTAACATGTATTTTTTACCAAATGAAAATGTTTATAAATATGAGACGTGTTTAAAATTTATAACAAAAAAATTTTAATAAAAAAGATAACAAGCTTTGCTTTAAAAAAAGCACACTCTTTACTTGCGATACGAGGTTATCCGGCGTATTTTTATTTAGTCTTTTAAAAACACGATCAGTGGAAGAAAATGAAAAAAAAAAAAGTTATCTTCACGAAAGAAAACGAGAACGAAAGCTGTGAGATGGCGAAACGGAGGAGGAACGACGAAATGGAGTAGTAAGACATGGAATGTAACGTAATGTAATGTATATACACAACATAGTAAGAGAGAAAAGGGAATCGGAGGGTAGTATGTAGTATGTAGTGTGTAGTACGGTATTATGTAGTCTCTTGTACGAGCGTCGATGCATTAAATATGAATGCAATGTTCCGTAGACGTAGACGTGGATCTACTCTTGCACGTGAGGGAGGTGTCGGTGGATTAAGGTGTCGGGTAGTAGCTATCAGTATACTTGTAGATATAGATATAGATGTAGACGTATAGTAGCTCTGTGGTGAACCCGACCCCTTTGGGGTTAAAGTCAATCAAAAGAAACGCCCGACGTCCACACAACTAAACATCCTATCCCTAGACACAAACACAGAGGTCGACTGGTTAGGTATGAGGATGCTAGTAGACACGTGGTTGTACATCCTGGAGAGATACCCTACCCGTCTCTTGTGTCTCTGGTTATATTATGGTAGCTTCGTGTCATATCCCCTTCAATTGGCATCTCTGTACTCTCCGAGTGTAGAGCTCTGGTAAAACCAACCACCAACCACCTCACATCTTCTTCTGCTCTACGAAACGCTTCTCCAGTTATTTACATTTCTCTTGGGCAGGATTCAACCAGCTACCTTCTATTCCATCGTCTTGGAGATTCTGTGGGGGATAAATATATACGGTGTATTCTTTGAGGCTGGCTGCTTTGAGGATAAATCGATTTGCAGGCTATCAATCCTGATAGACTGGAGATTATTGAGGAGATGATGAAAATTCTTTGGTTTTTGCTGAGACGATGGGGAGGTTTTAGTTTTAAATCTGAAATCCGATTGACCTTTCAGGATGTTCCTGAAACTTTTCGAGCTTAAAAATCGGAAAATTGTTGTAGAATATTTTTTTTGTAATTTTTGATATTCACGGAAGAAAGAAAACTTGAAAAATTACAGTATAAAATGTAAAATCGATCCCGTCGTAATCAAAACTAGAAAAATTACAGTTTGAAATAACATTTTTCTAAATTCAATTTTTTAATATAATATCCAGAGCTTTCAATGTAAATATCACATTCTACAATGAAATTTTTATAAAATCTGTAATAATTACATTTTAAACTGTAATTTTTCCAGTTTTCATCACGAAGGTGATATCTGATATCCTTTAAGGGGGAACACCACTGTGACGATCGAAAAATAGAGGTGATTTTTGGGAATTTTTTTGACAGGGAAAATAAAGGAATTTGGGGATCGGATTTTTTTTATTTTATTAAGGGTACATTGAAGATTATTGCCCTAAATTTTTATTAAAAAATATTTAATCATTACAAAGTTATTAACAATCTTGTAGAGCACTAGAAAAAATTTCCCCCTCCATGGTCGGTTTGATAACTTAAAAACGGATAATTTGAAAATAAAAATCCAAATTGCTCTTTAATCAGTAAGGATGTGGTTATCGTCGCACGTACGGAATTTTGAAAATTTTAATTTTTAAAAAAATGGCGACTGAAAATTTTCTCACTATTCTTACTGTTTTTTTTTTTTGTTTTAACCCGGCTAAAAAAATCTTTAAAATAATTTGAATTTGATTTACTACAATTTGAAGTTGATTTAAGAATTTGAAAGTTATTTAAAAAAAACTTTAAAAAATTTTACTTTTGTTTTTATTTCAAAATATTAAATTTTTCTAGTGGCAAATTAAAAGTCAGAGTTATTTATAAATAATAAATTACAAATTTTTTTATTGAATGCATACAAAGTAGAATTTTAACATAAATTATCAAAACTTTGTATTATTACGGACCATGCGTAGATTATTTCAAATAAACACAAAAATTAATTGAAGTCTATTTGAGTTTTTTTTTTTATTTTTTCAGAAGACAAAAGTTTTAGTATCATGTTTTATTTTGTATTGTCAGGGAGTTTTCTCCGAGAAAAACTAAGAGTAGGAGCTTTTTCTCGTTATTTTATCTTTTGATTTTAATCTCGTTTTTTTTTTTTTTTGTTTTGCACGGAAAGGATATAAGGTTTACTTGGAAAGAGCAAAGAATAAGAAAGAGATCGGATAGAGCTCAGTAGACCTAGTAGTGCAAAGTGTCGGAAGTTTTCCAATTACAATGCTTAGCCGTCGAAACACTCGTGATTTTCCATTCTCACTTTGACAACTTGTAAAATAACCGTCTCGAAACTCAAACAAAGATAAGGATTTTACAGAATGGGCTGAGTGTGATCAGCCTTTGTGGAATGGGGTACGAGTCGAGTTGATAATCATTTTGTTTCGTAGCTGAGGCTGAGGAGCAGGAGGCCTTTATCATTGGTGCCAATAAGTAATTATTTACTAGACGAGTTAATTAAAGGAGTATCCGACTCCAAGCCGAAGAAATTTATCATCTTTTCACGTACTTTTACTCGTTTACTTGTTCGGGAGAGAATTATACCACACTTTTGCTCGCTCGTAAAAATTGAATTATTTTATGGGGGTTTTATGTCACGTTATTGCCTACCGTAAAAATTAAATGTATTTTAATATACTGGCGTCCAATGTCCAGGTTTTATACATGGAAATTTACAGAGATGTTTATGATGATTTATTGTATAGATTATCCGTAAAAATTTGTCTTTAAAATTCATTTTAAAGAATAACGTTTTAAAATTGACTGTCGTTTTTCATAAAAAATTTATTAGAGATCAATATCAGTCTAGTAAATTTTTAAATTCTCGCTTTAATAATCAATAATTTTTAAAAGTCTAAAAATGTTCTAAAGTTGTATTTTTTAATTCAAAGAGCTCAAAATTTCACAATAGAAAATTTTTACAGCATTTTGTAATTGATCTTAAAAGTTTCCTGAATTAGGGATGTAAATTTCAACGTCAGTATTTAGTTAAATATAATTTATCAAAATTCTAACTAAATTTTTAATTTTCTAAAATAAGATAGTATTTTTACCATGCCAATAAAAACAATAAATTTATATGATCGTATTTTTTGGTAACGTTTGAGTTGAATAAATTGGAAAAAAAAAAATACCGAAATATTAAAAAGTAAAATCGAGTAAATGAATATAATTTCCATAGAATTTGATATTTATATTATTGGATAGTGTTTATCTTAGTACGTAATACTGGTGTATTGATATAAAAAACAGATAAATAAACAAAAAATAAAAGTTTGGCTCGGTACCAGAGTCCAAACTATATAAAATAACTCTTGGCCAGTGTACCGATGAAAATTGTTGAAACAGTATAATGCTTGCTTTTATCATGTAAACAGTTGTGTATTCTCTCGCACGCAGATCAACTATCGAATGCATTTCAAATAGATCTTCTGTCACCCTCTACTCTCGATTTATCCAAAAAAAAACTTTTAAACCATCTATATCGACAATTTATTTGCATACGTATCCATCATTTGTCTAAGCAATGAAAAAAAAAATTATTTTTTATCTTGCATGTAATATATTATTATAATTTTTTCAATCATAATTTGTAAAAAAGGATTAATTAGTAGTTTTCGGGTAATAATTAATACTTCAAGCTGTAATTAGTCAATTAAAAAAAAAAAAAAAAAAAAAAAAAAAAAAAAAAAAAAATTGAAGAGCTTCATCGTCTTGATTTATATAAAAAAATTCTTGAACTAAAAAAATTTCTTGATTTAATTAAATTTAACTTGATTCAATTCGTCAAAAATGATTTTCTTGTTTAAAAAATTTTTCTCGAGAGTCAAATTAATTTTTTTTCCGTGCAAAACATCGAAATTTCATCTAGGAGTAAAACATAAAAATAATAATCTACATTTATCTATACGTCGAGTAGAATCTCGGACTCGGAAAAGGAAATGCATTGAAAGAAGTAAGAGCAAGAATGTAGATCGGATGTATTTCTCGATGAGTGCACTTGGAGCTCGGTGTTGGAGTTGCAGAAGCTCCGGCTGGGATTGCCACTGCACTAGGTTTAAATATAGATTTAGATGTAGGATAGAGCTGGACTGAAGTACTGTAGTGTTATGCAGAGGATGTAGGTTGCAGGATGTATGTGGTGAAGCAAATGTGGCTGAGAGCCGTCGACGAAGAAGCCATCATCGTCCCCGCGCTCTGGAAACCGCTGTCGGACTTGCGGCAACGAATGCGGAGCTTCAAGTTTCTCTTCACCCCTTTATCGTCGTCCACTTACTCTAGTATTCTATGTGCGTTCTACTATATGTTATACACATACATATATCTGTATTGTCTAACTATGAATGTGTTTTGTTAGACGTATGTATATGGAAGGTGGATTCTACAGTTACACAGAAACAACTTGCTCTCGTCGTCTAGTCGTTGAATCGATCCATGTGGCTTCCCGAAGTTGTCCCACGAGAACCTGAAAATAACCCAATGACTAAACTTCATTTTATCTTATAATCTACAACTATTTTCTTAAATACTTCCTTCCATTAACTCACTATCTGCCTACATTTTTTTGTTATTATAGAGAGAAACATCTACTATAAATAAAAAAAAAAAACCATAAATTTTTAATCATTTTTTTTCTAAATGTAGAAAAGTACACTACGAAAAAATTAACGATTCAATAAAAAAATCGAATCCCGGAAAAAATTTTATTTATGAAAAATTTATATTATTTCATAAAAACTATTATAGAATAAAAAATAATAATAATAATAATAATATTTTTTTGACGTGATAACGTCTTATAAATTGATGAACACCGACAGCGCTCACGAAAAAATGTTGCGTTCCGACAGACTGTTTCGCTTTTGTGTTCCTCCTGAGCGTTCCGGCTGAGCCTATAAGTGCAAGCGAGAGCGCGCAACAAGCGATAGAGAGGCACGATCAAACAAACAATAGAGAGGCCCAAGCATTGGCTTATGACATATATATCTCTCTTTTCGCGTAACTTCAGAGCTAGCAGTCAGAATATTGTTCTATAACTAATTGTTCGTGATTATATTTAAACAAATTATATCAAATATATCAGATTATTATTGTTGATAATATTAATTATTGTTAATAAAGAATATCAATTATAAATAAATAAATAAATTAATAATAATTGTAAACGATAAATTAATAAAATAATAATAAAAAATAATAAATTAATAAAATAATTAATATTAATAATAAATAATAATAATCATATCAATTATCAAATTATTGTATCAATTTTTGATTAACAATTTATCAATAAGTCCTTTTTTTAGGTAAAATAATTTTTAAATTTTTAAATACAAAATAAAGATAATCCAGTGATAATAATTCAATTCAATCCATAAAAGTATGCAATTTTTCATCAATGTTTCTTTATGACGTTATCACGTAAAACTATCGTCCGTAAACCGACTTTACAGACAACCAATTTTTTTGTAGCAAACAAATGGAGCGATCATTCTAGGGGTGATTATTTTTCAGGAAAATTGTGGGTGTGACACAATTATTATTATTATAATTTTTATTTTTTAATAATTTTAATGAAATAATATGAATTTTTCATTACTATAAATTTTTTCGATTACCAAAAAAAAATCGTGGACTAAGAAAATCATTTTGAAGAGTTTTATTGTTTTTAATTGACGAAAAATTCTTTTTCCTTATCCAAGAAAATTTTCTCAGTTGAAGAATTTGGCCTTAAAACCTTGTAGGGAATGTAGGGAATCTTATAGACAAGATATATGTTGTATTTATAGTCTTATTCTTTTCATCAAATTCAAATATTTCAGAACTTGAACAAAGTTATTTTTATCATATGAGTTTTTTTAGCGTCTTTATATTTTTATCACTTCTTTCGAACAATCGATTATCTTTGTAAATTTAATCAATTCAAGCATTGAGCTAAACTCTCCATTTTCCGATAACCTTCTACTCGCAAAAAAGCGGTGACTCAAAAATAATGAATCGGCGCTTTGTGGATATTATTTCACATGTGACGTCCCGCGGGTGTTTACTTAACGCGCGAATGAATGAAAGACTAAACTTGTGTATAGTAGTATCTTTGAATCTTCTGGCGCCTAAACATTAACGTTATACACTCCCGTCTCGTACTCACCCACTCACAATTAGAGTTACAGTTACAGTCACAGTACAGTGAAAAGTTAAAACTGAAATTTTATGTATGTAACAAAGCTAATGTGTAATGTGTACACAGTAGTAAAGTTTGGTAAAGTTGGCAAGACCGCTGGCACTACTTACTCCCTACACTTTACTAACTGAATCGATGTAGTAAAAGCGATAATAGATATCGTAACAGATTATTCTGCTTGGCAACCCTTTACATTACATTTTTTGACTTTATTTTATTACGGATTATCCAAAAGTCCGGGTAAGACTTTATTTTTTTCACTTTACTTTATTTAACATCTCTATTATTTTTGGTTGCTACGTAATCGGGTGCCTCGATCTATTTTTAGGCTTTTAGTCTACTGAAAAATCTTTTAAATTGAATTTAAATTTTTCTTCAAAATTTTATTTAATCTTTCAATATTTATTAATTTATTTTTTGTCTTTCTTTAAATTAAACAAAAAAATTTTAAAGATATTTTTTATACTAGAAAATTTTTGAACAATAAAAATTCAATTTCTAGTTTCATTTTTTCGAAATTAAAAAAAATTTAATAAGCTTTTGTATTAAATTTTTTTTCTTAATTTTATAATTTAGAAAAATTATAAAAAAAATAATTTTCAATTCTATAATAAAGAATAAAAAATTATTAATTTAAATTAAAGATTAAATTTTTAGTTTTCAATTCAAAAATTTTGGATATAAAATTCGCAAAGACCAAAAAAATAATTGTTCTATTAAAAAAAAAAGCTCTTACTCCTTTATTTACTCTGAATTTCATTACACCTGAATTATAATACTTTCCTTCGGTCAACTAAATTCAAATTTACTAATTCCGCAGTAGAAATAAATTGATGAGCCAGCTTCGGTAATTACCTAAATTTTTCTGAATACAAATTAGCCTACAAGCGAACGGATTTAATTTAATTTTATCTACTGAATTAACATGGAAAACACAAGTATTTGCACAAAATAATTAAACGAAAAAAAAAAAGTAAATGAATATAAGGAGTATTTTTAATAACACGAAGAGCTAAAAGCTTACAGAGCTAGAAGCTTCTTTGTATAGAGGAAGAATAAATAGCAACGCGACGTGATTAAAAATAAGTAAATGCAGTCCTTAGTATTATATTGTAGGATTCAAATCAGCTGAATAAGGAAGCGGTAGATGATGACGAGAACAAGGACGAGGAGAATGAGGATATAAATGGGGAAGGTTAGGAGTGAGGATGAGGGCAAAGTGTATTGCGGAGGTGAAGCAAAGGGTTTGTCGAGAAGTAAAGGCACATACTACTGTCCCAATTCCATTATCGCCACGAATAGCATTACCATAATAACGATGAGCGGCGCACACGGAAACTACTCGAGTACTAGGCTCAACTCGTTACTCCTTACTGTACATACTAGACACTCGACACACTCAACTTTAGTAAAGCACACGTATGCAGTATGCAACCTAAGCTAAACGAGGCCCGAGGCCGGTACGGGGTGAAATTCCCATGTGGATATAAGTGAGACACACATTTCTATCTCGAGTATTCACCAATGCCTCGTGGATCGTATCTCCTATCGTCGGATAACCGTTTCACGCGTTTCAATCTCGTACTTGCCATTACTATTATTACTACAATTACTTGCAACTTATTGTCGCTAAATTCCCAAAATTATATTTATTATTACACATTTTATCTTAAATTTTTTTGTTTTTAATTAAATATAATTTACATATTTATTGATACTTTTTTTTAATAAACGATTGTGTTATTAGTTTTTGGATTATACTTTCTCAAAAATTAGGTAAGTTGATAGTGAAAATTATTTATCAATTCAAATAAAATTGACTTGGATAAAATATTACTTAAAAATTTCATTCTTTATATTTTACAATAATACACAGTAAAAAATTTTACGTCATTGCGTCAAAAAATTTTGTGTTAAAAATTTTTATGTTAAATTTACATATAAAAGCGTTAAATATTTAACATAAAAATTTTTAACACTAATTTTTTTGACGCAAAATTTTTTACTGTGTAAAAAAATTGTAATTCGCTTGTATCAAGTTTAGAAAGATATTTTGTTATAGATAGTTTTAATTTTGTTAATTAAATAAATAAGTCAATATAGAAAATTACGTTTTTTATTAATATTTTCTTTTCTATTTTAAATAAAAAATTTTTAGTTGAACTAAAAATATTCAATCCTTTAAAATAATTTTTTTTAATCAATAATTTTTGACCAACCAAAGTTTCAAATTTCCTCCGGAAGATTTTTTAATCTTTTATCAACGCTTAAATTTACAATATTGTATACTGCGAGAGAAAATTTCTTTTGAAACAAAAAGCATTTTTGTGACAAAAAATTAATTTGTTGCAAATTTTATTTTTTGTTACAGCATTGCTTATGTTAAGAAAAAAACTATTTGCTCTCAGTGTAACTTGTAATCCATAGTAAAAAATAATCATCATATAGGAGCATCTATTCCAATTCATTCCAGGATTAATTTAATCCCCCAAGATGAACAATCGTAGGATTTCTACCAATTACTTGGATTAATCCGTCTATTAACGATGCCTTTGAACTAATTATTCCAACTACGCCTAAAGTGCCGATGTACTTGAGTGATTTTCACTAGGAATCCAATAATCAATATCATAATGCTCCATTGTGGTCATTTCACTGCAATCTAAAAATAAATAAATAAATAATTAAAATGGACAATACTTAGCGGAAAAAGATTTCAAATTTTGACAGGAAGGATTTATTCTATCGGATATATTCGAGTTGATTAAATAATTATAAATATAACTGAAGTATCTTGCAAATTTAATATACATTAATAAGTATTTATAATTTAAAGACTAAAAATTTTAAATAATTACACACAAAAAATGATGTGTAATTTATGGATATTTTAAAAGTTGTTATCTGAAGTGAACAGGTGCCGGTTGTCAGCAATAGCCCGCGATCTTACGAATCGATACTCGATATTCATGATGACGGGAAACCCTCAACTCGAAAATATTCAATTCGGTTCGTTGAATTCGAGTAGCCTTTACTTGAGAATTGAGGATAAGGAGAGTGTACTTGTATTCAAGTTTGCCAGAGGGTAAATATGATACTTTATACTGGCATAGGTACACAGTACATCATACTCTACTCTTAGGGTGTGTGTACACATTTTATTTAACCTTTTTTTCTC
Organism: Cotesia congregata; assembly: GCA_905319865.3. Lineage (NCBI taxonomy): Eukaryota > Metazoa > Arthropoda > Insecta > Hymenoptera > Braconidae > Cotesia > Cotesia congregata. The sequence continues at coordinate 3,555,140 of CAJNRD030001122.1, forward strand.
TCCTTATTTTTTTACTATTATTATTATCATCCTTCTGCTGCAGAAGAATATAGACGTCATGTCAGGATATTTTTTCCAAGAAGATTTACCTTTTTCTATCTCGTTTATTTTTTTTAAAAAGAGCTTTGTAGACGTAATAGCATATTATAAATTTTTTACCTTGTTTTACGTTGTGATGGAATTACAACTTTTGTATTTGTTATTATTATACATGTACATATGTGATGTCTATTAAATTTAAAATAATAATAATATTATTTTATTGTAAATTGTAAATAGTAACTCACCCGTTATATCGAAGATGCGGACTGCAGTAGAGTACAAAGTTGTAAAACAGAGAGGCTAATACTCCCTACGGGCGAACTCCGGTCATCTATTTATGACGACGGGCAGAACGCCAAACTTATGTTAATTGAGTCAGATCGACTTTTTTCGATTAAAAAAAATTTTTTTTCATTCAAACAAACTAAACTCTTTTTATATTATTTTGAATGTTTAAACCTGCAGTCTAGCCAGCGAGGGTTTTATAAAGGGAAGGATTACACTGAAAACTAAACTTGCTTGGTGCTATTTAACTTTTTAACCAAGCGCTTCCTATTAAATTGTAAACAGCTGTAAACTGAGTGATTTGGATTACAAAAAGATGACATACAAGTTTAGGTTTATATTTAAATTTTAAGTGAAACATGACCGCTAGGATCAATGGTCGAGTGTTTGACCAGCTGGTTGATGGCTTTTAAATTTTAATGGCTGGTTTTAAATTTTAATCCTTAAAAATTTCAACTTTTGAGATTTTAGATTGATGATTGAAAAAATTATTCGCGATATTGAAAGCGTTAAAATAAAATAATTTCTCCCAATAAAATAAAAAATAATTTTTATAAAATTTTATAATTAATTTATCAGATATTTAATAATTTTTTTTAACAAATAAATTATGATAAAAAGAATAAAAAAAAAAAATATTGACATGTAGAAGCATTAAAAAATTATAAATACAATGTTTTAAAAATAATTTTTCAGAAAAAATTTGTTTATTAAATAAAATTAAAAAATAATCAACTGCTAATTTTAATGTCGTAAAATTTTAAGTTTTTTTGTTTTTTAAAAAAATTAATATTTTATAATCTGACATTTATTATTTCTGGAAGAAAATTATCTAAAAAATAACAATTGCTTTTAAAAATTTGATGACAGCAGACATATATTACAGTACAAATTGTAGCTAAAAAAAAAAGTAAATAGATTATGTATATTTTGGCAAGTTACCCACGGTCTATTATCATCTATCGAGGAGGTCAATTGTTGAATTTAAAAGCTGACTGAATCAATCATTTTAACGAATGCAGTACATTTAACGCTAATGGACTTTACATAATGATAATGATAATAGTAAAGCAATAACAGTCGATAGTAATGTATAGTGCCGTTAGAGACCAGTAAATGAAATTTATTGAATTCAATTGCTTAAAATTGATGGGATAGAGATGTTAGCGTCAAATATTATTTATTTTTAATTGATATTAATATTTTTTAAATATTTTTCAGAGTGATTTGGGGTACAGACCGCGGAGCAGTGCCAGTGTAAGCGGAATAACGAGAAATCCAACGAGCTCTAGTGGTAGTTCTAGCAGTTTAGGTGGTTATCGGAGCAGCTACTCAACGAGTCTCGGATCCGCTCGAGCATCGTTAGCTTCTTCAAAAGACAGAACAATTACCCCGTCTTCAGGATACAGAAGTACTGGATTATTGAAACGGACTGAAGATAAATCCTATAAGCTCCCAAGTATGCTTCGTCCAGTTTCATTTTATCTCAGCTTAATCCTTATATATATTTCATACAGATATATAAAATTTTTTTTTTATTTTAAATGTTTTTCAATTGACTTTATCTTTTTATTTTGCAGATAAAAGCGAAAAAAGCCTCGGAACAACGCTGCTGGAAAAGTATTCTTATCCTGTAACAAAAACGAGCCCGCGTATATCATCAGTGCTGGAGAAATACGGGGAGCGTGTCGGTGACAAGACCCGAGAATCAGAGACACCGTCAAGGTATGTGAACAGCTCGTATCGCGGATCTGGATCGCGTGAAAACGACCAAGACAAAAGTGGAGAAAAAATAAAAGGAAATGATAATTCGGGTGCTTCCTCTTCAAGACCCTCCTCTTCAAATGCCTCTCACTACTCTAACACCAATTCAAACCGGGGTAATGCCGCAACTTTGCCGAGAAGTTTCGCCTCAACTTCTACAAGAGAACCCAGTCCCGAAATTACTGGGACAAAGCCGACCTCCTTCAAAGTTCACGCCAGAATTTCAAATTATGGACAGACTGGAACTGCATGTAAGATATTAACTGTAATTTTACTTATTTACACTCCTCAAAGTTTACTCTTTTTTAAATATATTAATAATATACAGTAGCGCTTAAAAGTATTTTGACAAATATATTTAATAGTTTAATTAAAAATAAATATGAAAATATGTACAATAGTCATTTATTTATTTTTTAACAGCTTTTGAATAATCTATAGAATGGTGTCAAAGTGGTCCTAGTTTGTAACATAAAAAAGTTTAATATTTAAAATATTAGGAAAATGATTGCTCAAAAGTATTTTGACATTGATGGAACAAACTAAAGCATACTTTGTCAAAATACTTTTGAGCGCTACTGTATTTTTATAATAATAATAATAATAATAATAATAATAATAATAATAATAATAATAATAATAATAATAATAATAATAATAATAATAATAATAATAAGTCGTTTTTTTCATTAATTAAATTCTAATTAATTTTTTTCTTAAACTAATGTTATTTCATTTTAAATACTTTCTATTGATGTATATTGCCGATGGGGGTATGTTGATTAATAAATAAATAAATAAATAAAATGATAATGACAATTGTAAAAATTGACAATTTTTAATACTTCAACGACATTTTTTTAACTTTTAAAAAATTTTTGCAAAAATAAATTTAGTAATTAAATAATTAATATATAATAAATTTTTTTAATAATATTTTACACATGTTAATTTCTAGTTTTTTTAAAAAATAGTTTGTCTATAAAAAAAAAAATTTCAATTTCTGGTCGCATTATCATTTTAATTATTTTAATTAAGGAGACTGCTACTTTGCAAATATACTTAATATTTTTTAAATTACACACATTAATATAATTGTTCTGAAACTAAGTAGTTAAATAGTAAAAAAAATATAAAATTTTAATTTAATTACTGATTAAAAAAAAATCACTTTGCAATAAAGTGAATGAAAAATGAAATAATATCATCAATAATAAATATTTCTATCTTTTTATCGTTAATAGTAACTTATTATTTATTACTAAAGTACTTTTCGAGTAAAATTTTCAACAAAGCTAAAAGATATTATCTTTGAAAAGTATCCAAGCTCAATCAATAAAAAATTGTAGATTGTAATATAAAATAAAATCCCTAACAAAAAAAAAGTTATCTCAACGTCAAAGCTAGCAATCCCCTTGACGTAACACAATAACCAACAAAAAAGTATCTACAATAAGTAATTATGAAACTAATATTAATGTTTGATCATTGAAGCTGAAACACCAGTAACTAGCAAGTTTACCAACTCCTCGAGGCAAGGATCTTCCTCAGCGAGTCATAATGGAGAGAGAACCGAAATACCTATAGGCCAGCCCCATCCTCCCAGCTCGACAACAATAGCAACAGCAACAACTACCACTACTGCTTCAGCATCAGCATCCGCTGACAGACTGTTGTCTTCATTATCCTCTATGAAAACAGTTTCTTCAGTGTTAAATCCCGACGGGGAATACGACAGCAACAAATCCACACCTACACCCACTGAATCGGTAAACATCTCTCAGTCAAACTCACTCGGAAAAAGTGTAATTGAAGTCTCAGACAAGGATAACCAAAAGGATCAAGTTAAAGACAAAGAAGAAGACAATGAAGATAAAGATAAAGACGGTCAGCCGAGAAACAAAGCAAAAACAAATGTACCCTCCAGCACCGAAGATCCTGTCAAACTAGTAACTATCACCGTCGTCTCGCGTGGAACATCTCCAGGCCCCCCAGGACCCGCCACAGCGTTTATCCGATCGAGAAGAGTCGACATAGCTCGCACTATCCAGAAAGATATCACTCGTTTCATTAAAAACCCAGAAGAATTCAAAGACGCCGGGATGCAGAGCGACCGTATGGATGACACCGCCAGATATTCGCGGTACGCCATCCGGTCTTCACCTTGGTCTGCCTCCTCACCCTCCTCGTCGTATCTCGAAAAATTTTCATCTTCAGGTTCTTTTTCGAGGACTTACGACTCCAGAGTCAGCAATTTTGGGTACAGACCGGCTGTTACAGAACCCTCTTCTTCAGCTATTTCTTCAGCTTCCACTCCGCCTCCACCTTTTTCTTCTACATCGATAACTAGACACAACGAAGCTCATTTTAAAACTGCAAGTGTTAAACCCGAGGACACAAAAGAACCCCCGTGTCCTGCCACGCAAGATTGCAATTTATCACCCGAACTAGAGACCGAAAAGACGTCTCCGGAGAAGGAAGTTAAGCGGGATAACTCTGTTACCTCGGGTTCATCATCTGCTCCGTCATCCCGACGCGCCTCGCTATCAAGGCAAGATGTCACACCCAAGTCTCTGTCGAGGAATGGCTCTGCTAAGAGCTTTAAGCCTCAACAACAGCAACAACAACGTCAAATAACACCGGGAAGAACTGACTCTTCGGACAGCGCGACTGTCAGTTTGCCAACTGGCAAGTCCAAGTCCACGTCAGCCAGCTCGCTGACGAGTCATAATGCAAAAATAAGAGCTCCCTCTCAGTCTCTCAAAACTTCATCCGAGGTGGTCACCTCGTCATCCGCGGCTACACCTTCTAATTCGCGCAGTGGATCCGCTACTGCACGTGGAAAGCCTCCCGTTCCTGGGAAAACTACTAGTGACAGTTCTGGGAGTATGAAGACCTCTGGTTCTGGTTCTAGTTCTATCAAGTATGTCAACAAAGACTTTAGAAAATCCGCGCTCAATATGCCGGATGCAAGTGACTCTAGTTCGAGAAATAAATTAAATCGCAAGAGAACTAAAAGCTCGCGCAGTGGCTCTGTCAGTTCTCAGGAGGACGTTAAGAGTAATAATAGCTTCTCTACTAGTAATAATAGTAATAATGGAAACGAAACAAGTGGTAAGAGTCATATACCTCGTATAAATGGCTTAAAAAACGGCTCTAGCTCCTGTCTTGTTATTTATAATAAGCTAAGAAGCAACTCAGAATCTCCAAGAAGAAAAGCTAGCGTATCTTCGGAGCAAACTAGTTTGCCAAGTGACTCTTGCTCAAGCTCTTCTTCTTCATCCTCCTCTTCTTCTTCGTCATCTTCCGAGAGCAATGATGAAGATCAGCCGAAGAGCAATCGAAGAAAACGCAGGAGCAAAAATTCGACGAGTTCAATGGGGAAAAAAATGGGAAGCAAGGCTCTTGCTGTCAGTGCGAGTTCTTCGAGAACAAGTGTCTTAGCGCTGTCTACCGACGAATTGTCTCTAGGAATGGACAAACCGAGAGCTGGCTCCTCGTGTGGAAGCTTCAAGAGTGAGAAATTGAAAACTGACGAGGCTAAGGCTTTTCTTATAAGGACTTTGACGCCTGTTGCTAATATTTATGAGGAAGACACCAGGTCCGATAGTTGGGGGAAAAAAGAACCACGGAGAGGATCGATAAGGTCGAATTCTGGGAGCCAGAATTTTAATGCGAATAACGGATTAGGTTTTTCTGAGAATAATAATAATGTTAATATTGTTAGTAATGATAGTAATAATAATAATAATGATAATAATAATAATAATAATAATAGTTGTGGTGGAAGAGAAAATGAGACATTGAAAAGACAATATTCTGGGGAAAAAGCTTGGTGGATGGACGCTAACTCAGACAATGTACCTGAGGGGATAGAGCGTGTTAGTGTCTGTCAAGATGAAATAAGTCAAGAGACAACTGTCAGCACTAATTTGCCTGATGATGGTGAGTTATTTAATTAAATTTATAGCTGTTTAAAAGGATGATTTAGTGTTTATACTTTATTTAGCAGATGACTAAAATGTTTAATTTTGTTATTAGTATTAAAATCTAAATGTGTAGAAAAATGTTTTCATGCTAATTTTTTATTAATTTTCTAAAGGTATGAAAATTAATATTATTTATTGAAACTACAGGTTATTTTATACATATATTTATATTTTTCCATATTTTACGATAATATAACTTGATAAGCAGCGGAGATATCAGCTGATACACATCGTAGGTTGTCTTCCGACTTAGTAGTTGGTGTGCACTATGGAAGCCACAATTTTTATCTGAAATTAATGGCACAAAAAAAAATAATATTAATTTTTTATACCTTAAAAAAATTCTTGAAAACGGTTTTCTACGCGTATTTCCCTCCTTAAATCAATAATAAGTAAAATTTCGTGATAGTAAATAATGATTTTTTAATTTTCTTATAATAATTTATTTATAAAAAAAATATTTATTGTTAAAATATCTATTAATTTAAATTTCAAGACTAATTGCCCATAAAAAATGTATCTTTAATATTTAAAGACAATTCATTTTGACTGAAACAAAAAAAAAAAAAAGTTTAATCTATCCAACTTATTCATTTATTTATTTTATCCAGGTAAATACAAAGTATGGAAAGACTCAGTGCAAGAAGACAGTTGGTGGATAAACCAAGAGGAGCTGCCCGTGAAGAAAGAATCGAGCTCGTCGTCGAGAAAAACAAGCAAAAAATCAAGCAGCGCTACCGAGCGGAAAAACCGTCTGAAGCATCAGCAATCCGGAGAACGTGCTTGGTGGATGAGCGAGGACCCCAGTGAAGTACCCGAAGGCATTGAAGTTTACCCGAGTGGCGGCGCGTCCCCGCAAAACGTGAGCCAAGGACAAGACTCGGTCCCGGGAAGCGAGACTGTTTCGCTGAGTGTCAATAGAATAAGACACATTGAGTCGGGAGAACGCGCCTGGTGGATGGACAGTAACTCAAATATTCCCGAGGGTGTACAGAAAATAAGTATCGAGAACGAGTCCAATAGCAATTCGGACGACTTGTCCGGGTCGTATGAGAAACTTGAAATATATCCCGGCAGATCGATTGTCGGGGGTGATGGTTGCACTTCTGTGGGACGTACTGGACACCAAGGACATACTGAGTCGGAGATGGGTATTGAATTTACGACGTCAATGTCGGAGGATTTGCCTCTCGGCGATCGTATAAGTCCAGAAGGGGTAATTTTTATTTCATTTTATTTTATTTTATGGCTAGATATAAATATTGATATTTATATTTTTAAATATTCAATAAAATCGACTTTTTTTTCTTTAGTTTTTTATCAATTCATCGGTCGACTTTAATTTTAAAAAAGGCTATTCGGCAGCTGAAATAGAAGTAGATTTCTCAAATAAAGAAAATTTATTTTTAATAAAAAATATTAATAATGAATAACTTAATTAATTCATTAATTAAAAACAAAATTCAATAATAAATTTAAAACTATATTTCTTGTAAAGAAAAAGTTTCTCAAATATTTTTCAAACAATTTTCAAGAATATGAGATTTTAATTATCAATGTCCAAACTTTAAGTCACTGTTTCAGAACAACAGTTTCCAAGTTAATCAGAATTCTGAAACTGGATAAAATTTTAATTGAAGAAAACAACATTTAGAATTAATTTGTGACATATTTACTCACGACCTACCCGAACACATTACACGAAAGACTGGTCAATATCATGATTATTGAATCTACATCATGTTTATGCTATAATACAGCCAATAATTCTAAAACGGCTGCAAAAGTAAAACTGTTTCATTAAATTAACTCTAAAAGGAGTAATATTTAAGCTATTACCACAGAAGTGAAAATTGGAACTTAATAAACGAGCTTTACGTTAATAAATTTTGAACTAATTATTTTTTCGTACAAATGGAAGATTCTCTAAAATGGAGTTAGACAATTTGCTAATTAGATTTTCTGACTCAGCTTAACAAACTGAGTCAGAAAATGGTTAAATTTTTTAAAAGTTGCACCCTGAGGACGGCTGCAATAGTTAAAATTTTATGAAATCTACTAAAAACAATAATCGATTTTTAAAAGTCAACGTTAATACAAATTTTGATTGTTTATATTGAGATTACCGATGATATTTATGGAGATGATGATTTTAGGTTGAAAATCCATCAACGTTAGAATGTTACCGGACACCGAGTTACGACAAGATCCAGCCCATAAACATGCATCATAATCATGTGCGTCGCAAATCATCGCCGCGCAAGCGGCCATCGACGTTGCCTTTGTTCATCGGCGGAGTTACCAATATCGATGACATTCTAGGTGAACCAGCTGCTTACAACACTTCCGTAATATCACGCGTATACAAACAGGAAGCGGTGAATGTTGGAGGTGAGTCGGTTGCCAATGTCGAGCACAGGAATATAAGCTCTGCTGTTGCTGTAGCTGTAATATACTAATGGTATGGGGTGTGTATGTAGTTGTGATCTGCCATACCCTTTCCAGCTTTGCAAGGACTAGACCAGAGATATTGAGGTATATCCATATGTAGAGGAGATGAATTTACTCCGTGATGCCAGGCACCTATAATACTCGCGAGTTTGCCGCAGTAATCGATTAAATGACAGGAATTACACTGGGATTAAGTGGGTTATGCGCTGCGAAAGGTACAAGGGAAAATTGTTCAAGGATTGGTTACACAGTTTAATTTATTTCTATTCATATTTATTGATTTCTTTCCAGTTACTCATCATTCTCTTTTTAGTTCTTTTGTTTTTTTTTTTTTAATTCAATTTATTTTGTATTCAAAATTTTGATCCTTGAAATTATATCTATACTTTTATTACATTTATCAACAATTATTTTTATTAAGTTTAGAAAGTAAGAAATTTGTAAGTTTTTATTTGTAAAATTATTAATTTTTAATCCAAAATATTTACCCTTATATTTATTGATAATTTTTTCGTCTTTTTCCGGTTTTAGTGAAAAAAAAAAATTTTATTGAAATTTTATTATTCACTTTTAATAACATTAAAGTTAGCAGTCACTTGACAATTTTTAATTTTTTTTTAACTAACAAATTTGTTCCAAAAAATTATTTTTAAAAAATTGCATTTTTAATGTTTTTTAATTTCTACATGTCAATTTTCTATTTTCTAATTTTTTTTGCCATAATTTGTTACAAAAATTTTAAAAATAATTAAATATCTGCTTAATTAATTTTCATTCACTTTTATCATAATTATTATAAGATTATTTCAAATTCTATTAATTTATTTTTAAATTTGAATTATTTCGCGCCATTTGCAACTAGCGGCAAAAGTCGGAACTAAAATTCAAAATTTTCTAGTAGAGTGGGGGGATCAACGGCCATTTCGCCATACCGCGCTGATCCGCAGTGACGTTGCGCTTTGTTCTCCAAAGTAGTTGTATTTATCAAAAATTAAGCAATTTTCTCATCGAAAATCAATGTTTTTCTGTTATTCCCACTAAACATCAAAATAAATTCAATAAAAATAGTTTTTTTTCAAATATTCGTGATAATAACCGTGAAAATAATTTTTTGCACTCGGATTAGAGTTTTGTCGGCCGAAAATTAAGCAGTCCTGAAATGAAACTTTGAAATTTAGCACTTTTTTTCTGGTAATATAAATCAGTTTAATTATTTTTCAACTTATCAAACATAAACTAATAATTTAAATAATAATACTAAAATTAGCCGACATTTTTGATTTTTTAATTTTTTTTTAATTATTAATTTAAAACTAAATAATATTTTTAAAAAATTGCAACTCTAAAAATTTTTAGATATCTAAATATTTAAATATAATAAAAATAAAATTAGCAGACATTTGACAATTTTCAGAATTTTTTTTATTAATAAAATTATTACAAAAAAATTTCACATGTAAAAAATTTGAGAAACTTTACGTGCAATTTTTTGAAAATATTTTTTTATTTCTAATTCAATTAATAAAAATAAAAATAAAAAATTTTCGCTGTCGGCTAATTTTAGTTTCATTTAAATATATCATTAGCTAACATGAATTATTAAAATTTAGAAACAAGGACGTCTAAACAATGGTTAACGTCAAAATAAATTAATTTAAACAATAGACTTAATAGTTATAAAACTTTATATTCATAGTTGATACTTGTGTCTCTGATGGTAAAAGCCCTGGCAGTTGGATGGGCAGGTGTAAGGGTGTGGGTAGAATAAGAGTGAATTCGGGGGTGTATGGACGTAATATGCATATTTTGAATTGCAGAAACTTCGGATGGGAGCTCGGAATGTGAAGAGATAGATGTGGCTGAAGTTATAATCCACGACAGCACGCCGAAAACTCCGGTTATTCAACGACGAGTAAGGTATGTCCATGTATACATGTATACGTATGTTAAACCGTAACTAAATCGCCAGCCCGTGTTGTAACTCGCCAAAGGATAAACCGGGAAAGAGAAAGAGCGAGTGATTATTATACCAGGTCCTGTGGATAGGACCACGAACGGGACGGGCTTGTAAACTTTTGTTGTAGTTACCTTCAGGGCAAAGTTATATTATATTGTTTTCTGGGCAGCATCATAGTTGTAATGTCACTTGGCGACCTCACTGACCGGAGCTTTTTTTCTCTGTTACAGGGATAAAGAGAGACCACAGCCAGACGGTTACATCCCGGTAAGTCTACATACAAAGTTATATCAACTGAACTTAATTTATTTACATATTTATATTGTTCTTTTGGTGATTGTTTTTCTCGTTGTGTATTTGAGGGAACTTTTGAATTTATCTTCAAACGAAACGACTCTTTACGTTGTTTAGTACTCGCAATCCGTGGTTTTTTAAAGTTTACATTTTTTATGAGGTTAATTAATTTGAAAATTAACCACAGTTGAGCTAAAGAGACATTTTTGGAATGTTAGGTTTTTTTTTTTACAAATAAATTATTGCTAGCAACCTTGCAGTCGCTATGTGACTTGTGAACTATAAATAAATTAAATTTTGCTTTATTAAACAATGACTTTTGTTAAACTGCATTGTACTTTTTTAACTATCGACGTTATTAAAGATATAAGCTCATACCGATGTTACACTCATCAAGAGCTTTCATTTGAGTACCCACATGCATTTTGATATATTTTTCATATATACATATATATAATATATATATATAAATATATGAAAAAATGATGTGGATACTCAAATGAAAGGTCTCGATGAGTGTAGTGTCGGGGTGAGCTTATATCTTTAAAAATGTCAATAGTTCACAAGATACAAGGTAATTTTTTAATTATGTTAAGTTGCACTGTACTTTCTCAACTATTGATATTTTCAAAGATATAAGCTCATCCCGATGTTACACTCATCAAAAGCTTTCATTTGAATACCTACATGCATTTTGATATATTTTTCATATATACATATATATGATATATGTAAATATATGAAAAATTGATGTGGGTACTCAAATTAAAGGTCTCAAAGAGTGAAATGTCGGGGTGAGCTTTTATCTTTAAAAATACCAATAAATTGGAGGGTACAAGGTCGTTTCTTAATTATGTTAAATTGCACTGTACTTTCTTAACTATTGATATTTTCAAAGATATAAGCTCATCCCGATGTTACACTCATCAAGAGCTTTCATTTGAGTACCCACATGCATTTTGATATATTTTTCATATATACATATATATAATATATGTAAATATATGAAAAAATTGATGTGGGTACTCAAATGAAAGGTCTTGACGAGTATAACATCGGGATGAGCTTATATCTTTAAAAATGTTAATAGTTAACAAGATACAAGGCCATTTCTTAATTATGTATCTAGAAATAGGGCATTTTTGAATGCAGTCTCAATATTTATCATAATAAATTGAATGTCGGTGAGAATGATATGAAACTATGAAAATGCACAACTTCAGGTCAAAAGTTTTCCAACAATACCAAATTTAACTATAAAACCCTATTTTATTATATAAATACACTGGCCACAAAATTTCGCTTATTCTCTTAATGATATAGATTAAGAAAATTGAAAAAGATTTTCATTTAAAAATTTTTAAATGTGAATGGAATTATTTTTAATATTTTCTCAATATTAATATTTTTTTTTTTATGGCAATTAAATTTCAGAATTTTAATTTTTTATAACGAAAATTCTGATTTTGTAAAAAACTTTAATATATAATTCTGAGAATAAAAATAAAACGTCGGGTCAAGTGTAAGTTCTTACAAGTCAAGTACTCAGAGAAGCAAACTACCTAAACTTTGGTATCAAGCTTAATGGTTATAGTTACAGATAATCGGTTTAGTGAAAAAATAATTAAGCTAGGGAATAAATTTAATAGTAAAAAGTTTTATCTTTTGTCCATATTTTTGGCGTAAAAAGCCGCGCCGCAGATGAGGTATTAGAAGGTTTGAAAGCCAAAACAAAAGCTACACGCAATAAGAAAAATAGAGGCTTTTAAAGACTGAAGAGATTGCAAGGGTGAGGGTGGAACGTATGTTATTATTATTATTATTATTATTGTTTATTGGGAATAAATACCTAAAAAAGTGCGCAAGAGGGTTTAATTTCGAGTATTTGTTCTATTTTTAAACCTATTGTTTTATTTTTTATTTATACTAGAAAAGTTTCCGAACAAAAGCGATTCACGGGCTGCCAGACGGGACTTTAGTACTATTTTTTTCGTTCAAGTTAATGCTGCGGATGTATTCAGCTTAGTATACAAACAATAGGAACAGAGGGCTACCTATGGTACCAGTCACCGAGTAGAGGGTGTTTGCATCAATTCATTTCTTTTAAAACATTAATTGTAAAATCATTTTCAATTTTTCACGTTCTGAGTTTTTAGATTCAAGTGTTTAATTAATTACTCATCTAAAATTACTTAGACGAGTTACTTAATTAATGAGTTCATTGATTATTAATTATTAGGTACTGAGGAATTAATGATTTTCTATTTTAGAGTCCATTAAATTTCTGTCGTCGTACTAAAGTTTTAGTCAATAAATCGCGCAGATAATAAAGTAAATCTTCATATCGCTGATCATTATCTGAGTTGATATTACTCACGGTATAATTAGGCAAATTAAATATTTTACTGGCGTCTATTTTAATTTTTAAATATACTGAGGTACTTCCGAGGTCTTTTTATGACTCACATATCCAAAAGGTTAATTAATTATTTAATAATTCAAGATTTCAAAGAGTCATTAGAGTGCTTAGTATTTCGGGTACTATTTTCAACGCACGTTGCTTGCAAGAATTATTTGAATAACTTACGAGCTTTTCTAAAATAATTACTAGGTGACTCAGTTTTATCATTTGAACTAAAAATAAAGGAGTGTAGTGCAAGTCCAATTTATTAAAAATAATTTTATTATTAATTATAAAGATTTAAAATATTTATTTTTACTCAATTTAATTTTTAATTAAAAGTATGTAAAAATTTTTCTCGAACTGAAGCCTGAAACTTTAAAAAAAATTTTTTAATAACAATCAAACCGACGCAGTTTGTAACCCCTCAAGATATGACAGACATTATTCTAGTATGCTTGAAGCCCGGCACTCAACAACAAAAAACTTATTTTATATCATGCAGTTTTCGTATCTTTCGCATGACACAAGAGGGACGCGAATTTCCGTCGTTGAAAGTTTCTCGCTCGTACGTTCTACCGCAACTTTATTTACTATACATATACATTCACACCCACACACTTGTATACTTGTACATATATAGATACATACATAGGTATATATGTACATAAATTTATAAAATATATGTACAAGAAAGACGGAAGAGATAAACTTTCCCCTGTGGACTCCAAGTGTTTTCGACAAAAGAATTTCCTGCCACGTGAGTGAGTGGATCTAACCCTCTCTGACTCTTACCAATTCTATTTTATTTTCAAAAATAAAACATAGTACCAAAACGTGCTTATTTGCCTCACCAAGCTTTTCTCTTACCAATTATTGACCTGAATAAAAATGTCAGAAATTTATAAAAAAAAAATTAAGTTCTTGGTCTAAAAAAATTATCTCCGTCTAGTCAAGTTATATTCTTTCAAAAAAAATGCGAGATACAAAAAATTAAAGCTTGTTTTTTTTTATAAAAAATTAAATCAAATTTCAAAGAAAATATATATTTAAAATGTTTTTGTATTTTCTCATTTTACATATAAATTTCATCAAAAATTTATATAAAACAAAAAAATCTTAAAATTTTTATGATACTGAAGTTAGCAAACGTCTAAAAATTTTTGATTTTTTTTATTAATTAAATTACAACTAAAAAGATATTTCTAAAAAATTGCACTTGTAGTTTTTCAAGTTTTTTACATGTGAAATTTTTTTTTTCAATAAAAAATTTCTAACAATTTTGGAATGTCGGCTAACTTCATTTTCATAAACTTTTTTGTATTTCCTATTTCTATACACAATTTTCATGAGAAATTTTTCCAAATTCTCTTTTATATTCAAAGGATGAATCTCTTGAACTTTTTTTATTGTTTTCTATATTTACAAATATTTTTAATAATTAAAAATTTTCTTTTAAATTCAGACAAAAAATTTCATAATAAAAATTTTAACAAAAAATAAAAATTAATTCTATTAAAAATAATTTCTAGAATTTCTAACATTATGTTTAATCAAAAATCTAAAAAAATCAAAAAATAAGTCCGCGTGGTATTTTTCTGGAAATAGTGAAAGGGTGTGGGTGGGGTGCGCGGGGCTGAGAGGGGAGTTCTCGCGAGGTGGCGTCGCAGTCGCGGGAGTCGACAGGTGTCCGTAAGACTCAGTGTCGCGGCGGCCGCTCGCGAGGTTAGGCACGTTGTATGGCCGTTTATTTATTATTTTATCATTTGTTATCTTCGTTTTTTATTGTGTTGTTTTTAAAATTTTTTTTACCGCCCAAGGACCGGTGGTTGTGTCAGTCGTTGTCCTCGGCGACGGCAGTTACTTCTTCTAGTAATCAGTAAATAATTAATAACTAATTACCCTGTACTGTGTCCTCAAATAATTCCAGCAGAGTGATCAAATTTAAAATTTGAACCGCGCAATTGTTTGCGCCTTGCCCGCGGATTCTTCAGTTCGGGGTTCGGTCAATTGAATCCAGATACACGTGACCTTCGATCCCGCATCTTGGAACAAAGTGTTAAGCGCAGACTCCAATCGCGGTTTGCTCTACGCATGTACCCACTTTTGTTTACAGTCAGTTGGATCTAAATAATTTTTTAAATATTTTTAACAAGTTTCAGTTTCAAAAATTTCAATTAAAAAAAAAGAAATTAAATTTTTGCTCCAAAAAATTAAAAATTAAAACCGGCTCCAAAAATAAAAATCTCAATTTTTAAAAATTAATTTTTTCCACTCCAAAATAAAATTCCGCGATAGGAAGAGGAAGGACTTGTTACAAAAATTCTTATCAATTGAGATAAACAAACATTTTTTTTAGCAACGCTTTATATTTATGAGATTACGATAAAGTTAATTTACAATATATATATATATATTATAGAATAAAATCTAAAAAAGCTTAAATAAACTGAGTAACAAGCATTTAAAATAATATAACAAGGAGCAAGCATTTGTATCGCATCGCGCAGACTCGTTTTCCCTCTCCGTTTATTCTCAGCTCCAGGATTCTTTTTCCATCTCAGTCTTTCTTCTTTCTTCTCTTTCACTTGATATCCACAGTAACTACCATGAGACCATAAGACTACTATATACAGACTCCACCGACAGATTTTACCGGCTCCGATTGTCTGGAGCCGGTACAGTAGCCTACAACTTTAAGCTAATGCCTCTGGTTCCTGGTCCCGGTCCAGCCCCGAGATAATTATTTATGATACTAAACGCTAATGAGTCCTGCATTTACATATTGCTTGTACCAGTACAGATATTTTACTGATTTTTAATTATTAATTTTTGTCGTAAACTTTATTAATTTATTTTATACTCAATAATTTATTTTTTTAAATAATAAATGAAAAATTTTTCAGATATTCGCTAAATTATGTTTTAATACTTAGCAAACTTTCATTTAATATTTTTATTATTAAATCAATTCATTTTTTCATACATGAATAATTAAAAAAACTTTTAGTACATTTTATTAATTTTTTATTAAAAAATTAGATAAAAAATAATCGATTTTTATTTTTAAATATTTGATTAAAATTTTCTTATAATTTATTAATTTTTTTTCTTTTATCAAATCGTTAAATATATTTTAAAAAATAAATTTTTTTTAATTTCTATGAATTATTAATTAAAAAAAAAATTCTAACATGCAATGTGCTGAATTAATACAACAACCTCGAGTTGAGCCTAAAAATTTTTTAATTACCCTTCACAGTTATATAACAAAGTAAGTTAATGACCAGCTAGAGCAATAACCACGTAATATGCAAAAGATAATTAACCAACTCTAACTAATAACAAACATAACCGTGGAATTAAATATTACACATTATTTGACGTCACTAAAATCCGCGGTCAAGGCTCGCGATCCCAATGAAACCTTACGCCTATTTTATTTAGACTGAAGCTTGTTAAACAATATAATATTTAACTAGATAAATTATTTACGAGCCAACTGTTCAGAGCAAGACTATTTATTTGTTTGCAATTGTTCAACAGATGCGTGAAAATTGACTGGCTGTGTTAAGAACAATCTAGTGATAATTGTTATTACTTCTGGCGGAAAATTCATATTTACAAAAGAAGTAAAGGCATTAAATTGGAGTACAATTAAAGTCAAAGAGTCAAAAGCTGTTGGGAAAATTTTTTTACCCCAACAGTCTCTTTTATATTTAATTCGCCCGGTCGTAAGTCTTTAAGGTGGACGAGGTACACTTGGAGATAGTCAGTGGGTAAAGGGCCCAGAAGGCAACGGCTGGCCCTGCTTTGGATTAAAATAAAGGATTCGATCGGATTGGAACTTAGTATACAGTATTATACAGTATACAGGAGTATAATAAGAGTAGCGTACATGTATGGGAATAATACAAGTATAAGTAAGAGTAAAAGAGGGAATACAAGCTAGCACCAGATCCTCCGCTACGTGCCACGGTGAACCGGTTGTTCAGCTAAGAGAATAAGAGAATAAAATAAAACAAGAAAATAACCCACGGGCACACATACATGTACTCATTCTTATTCTCATTCTCATTCTCATTCTCATTCTTATTCTCATTCGAGCTCTTTATTTTTTTTCTAACTTACTCTTGCTCAAGACGTTGTTATACTCCATTTGCTAAAGATTTAATATTTTCGCTGGTTATAAACTCAGTTTTACTTACTCGAGCGTATGTGTAAGAGTCCAACAGCCAGAATTCGAGCCAAATTTTGTACGAAGGAAAAAATTTAAGTAGGACAGGCTACGGACTCAGACTTTAGAGTCTATAGACTCCAGACTGTACTGGACACTAGTGTAGCGACAAAAAGTTAAGGGAACGGCTCGGAATGTCGCTGACGTGCAGGGTGCAATACCTTAATGATGTTGATCCCTTCGCGTACGCGAGTTCTTATCCGGAGCCTCCGAGGCCGCCTGTACACACCTTCAGCGCGACCTTGCCGCTCATCAACCAGTTAGCCGCGGTGCATCGACTTCTCAGAGCACCTCACAGGGTAAGTCTACATTTTTTTTTTTTATTTTTATTCCTTAAGTTGTTACACGGCTGTCTTCTGATATTGACTCATTTTTTCGCTTTTTAACGCTCAATTTTTATTATTTTTTATGTTTAGGAGTTTAGGAAAAATTTTAAGCAAATTTTGAAGATTTGTATCTTCAAAATTTGCATCCTCAAATTCTATATTTTTATAGAAATTTTTGTTTTTATTTTTTTACAACAAACATCCAGGAGTAATTGATGATCAGGAAATATTATTATGGTTTATTATTGAGAAAAGTAAATAAAAAAAGGAAATACGGAAATATTTGATTGCGCCGAGTTTAATTAAAACTTTTTATTACAAAGGTAAAAAGCAAAACTTTTTTTTAATCTCCAATGGGTTTGAAGATATTTGATTGCGATTGCTGTTTTAGATTTAACCGGAACTTTGTTATTTATTTTTAAAAAATAAAAGGGAAAGGATATAGGACGGGAAGATAAAAAAAGTATAAAAGCATTTAAAATAAACAACAAGTTTGTGTAAACTCTGAACTTAAACTTTCGCAAATCGGTTATCTCCTTCCATGTAAATTTAAATATTATATAGATCCGTTACGTACTTTCCAAAAGTATAAAGGATAAAGATTTTCGTTATTTCATCGATTAGTTTTTGCTTTTTACCCTTTGCTTTTCTTCTGGCTCCTGTCCTGTATTTTTATATCTATACAACTTGATTCTCTCGGTTTAGTTTTACAACAAAACTCGGTAGTACACATAAAAACAATGTAACTTGTTGTTGCGCAGCTCTAAGTATTACAGAGAGATGAATCGCACCAAACTAGATAAAAAATGGCTTTGTGAAATGTTACTCTGACTCTGGCTATCTCTGTTCTTCTATATTCATCTATATGGATATCAATGTACTAGCTATCAGTCAATATTTTTATTCATATCAATTCTCAGTTCATCATGTCGCTTCATATCAAATTTTTCATCCATACAAAGCTTTAAATTATTTTTGCACTCGATAGTTTTATACACTTCCATAAAAAGTCTACTGTTACATCGAGACAAGTCTAACGAACAATATTGCTATCTTTCAACATCAATTCGTTGGATATTCGCGAAAAAAAATTTAACTAGTGGATTCCTGTATTTTTTTTTTTTACAGATCGAATGCTCTTTTTTATTATTCGCGACTGTTAAATTTCACAATAAAATCGTAACTTTAGACTGTAAAGGTAATTTTTAATAGAATAGGAAATATGTTTACTCAAATGTTGGTAAAAAAAAAGTATTTATTGGAATTTGAGGCTGGAAGATTGAGATAATATAATATATAGGATTTATGAAGGAAAAATATTATTGCACTTTATTGTCTTTATTAATAATAAACTACTCTAGAATACACAAACAAATACATTAAAGATTTAAGTAGTGTAGGTACTCGATAATATTATAACACAAAGGTGGACCGTTCGTCACGGGAGTTCAGTTGACACTAACTATGACCGCTGGCAACCCAAAAGTACCGACAGTACCTCAGGTCATAAAATTGACCCTTCCTTGCATCCAAAATATAATATGTCCTGACATCACTGCATCTACAGTATCGTTGCTATTTTCAACAGTATTTTTCAATTTTTTATTCGTGAACGATAAAATTAATTATTTAAGAACTAAAAAAATTTTTTTTTAATTTATTTACAAATGAATAAATTTGTTAATTAAATTAATAACTTTTTGCGGTGTAATGAAATTGAACATCAAACTGGAGTGTCCAGTGTCCGGTGTCTCAATCTGACCGTCGTACTAATTAAATTATTTTGTCACTAAGTTAAACCGCTTAATCGAATTAAGCCGAGACTGCTGCGGTCAACAATCAACTCAGCTGTACGCTTTCCTCGAAACAATTAAAGTTACTAAAAAAGAATAAAAATAAGAGTTTACTTGAAATAACTTTTGATTTCTGGCATTGAAAACATAAACACTATACGTGGCTCTGGTTGTCTTTAGTTTTTGAGAATAAAAATAAGGTTAGTAATTTAACGTTTTTTGATTAAGGAAGAATAAAACAAAAAAAACAAAATTTATTCAATAACAAGTTATTAGAGTTGATATATATATATAAAATACGAATCAGGCACTATATATTTTTGATTTCCCCGATGTATTCCAACGGAATCATCGCACGGTTTAATTACGATAAAAAAAGGAATAGGAAAGTAACGATATAAACCTACTTTTCTTTTTTTATTATTATACATGTCCGTACATACAAATCGGATGTAGACAGGTGTGTGCGTTGTTTGCGTACAAGTGAACTTGACAAGGCCGTTTAAATTTAACTTTCAACTGGAACAAAAACGGATATTTATTGAAATTTTTATTTCATTATTTTTTGCAAGAGATAAACGTTGTTAAAGTTTATTGACATCAAAGGAAACATTGTTTGCAGTAAATAAATTAATGTCTTTATAAGAAATATTGTTATAGAAATTCAAATTTTGAAGTTTTAAAAAATTTTCATATTATTTCATTAAAATTATTATAAAATAATAATAATAATAAAAATATTTTTTTTGTAACAAAAAAATGGAGCGATCATTCTGGGGGTGCTTGTTTTTCAGGAAAATTGTGGGTGTGATACAATTATTATGATTATAATTTTTATTTTATAATAATTTTAATGAAATAATATAAATTTTTCATAACTTTAATATTTTTTCCGATTACCGCCAAAAATTTTTCTAAATTTTCGAAAAATTTAATGTTAAATTTAACAAAATGATAAAAATTTTTTTCTAATAATAAACTTTCAATGAATAAATTAATAATTTGATAAAATATCTTCCAAACTAAAATTTAAATTCTGTCTAAAAAATTATATTTAAAATTTCCAAATCAAAAAAAAAATCACATTGAACAAAATAAATCCATAAAACCCATAAATTAATTACCAGAAAAAATTTCCACCCTCGCTCACAGCTTATAAAAGCCGAGTAAATTGAAATGAATGAAAATATTAAATATTTATCCGCGTATTTAATAGTTAGGATGATCGATAGAGACGGCTGACGTGGGTTTTACAATGCATCAATTAAAACAATGATAATATTGCGGCGTATAATTGACAAATGAGTCCAGGGAGAATGTAATAGTTCTCCAGTGTATATCCACTCGTACGTGTATAAACATAAACTGGGAAATATGTGTAACCGTAACTAAATGCACAGCGGTGGTGATGGCTTCTATTCGGTGGTACTGGCATACATATTATATAAATATACATATATACAGACAACATATATATTGGAAGGATCGCAGATGCCGTGTGCCAACGAATACAACGTGAGATAACTAGAAAAGAGGCATAAATCTAAATCTCTCTGTCCTTTTTTCGTTATCTTTGTCTCTTTTTTTACTCTTTACACATTTTATATGCTACACCGTATGTACGTGTTTATATATCTCCACATATTTATATACATATCTATATATCTATGTGTGCATGCATTTTTACTGTACTCATTGTCGAGTTTAAGTTGGGGCGTTGCGCACTCACGATCGTGTCTGGCAAATATTTTTTCACGGTGCTGTACGTTACCGGAGACGTATTACACAAAAGTATCTCTTCAGCAGAAAGTATCGCTGATAAACTCGGCTAGTATATCCGGCTCTTTTTCCTCCTACTTTATACCCGAATGCACTTGACAAAAAACTCCGAAAATAAAACAATACGCCGCTGTAAAAAACAATATGTATATTATACAGTTCCACATACATACACATATAGGTGTATAAATTAAAAATATAAACAAAAAATGTAAATAAAACAATCCACATATTTCACATAGACATAATAGATGAGTGTATAGTCGCATTCCATTTTATTTTACCGATTATTTCCTGGTTGACTTTTATTCATCCAATAAAAACTTTTATGAAATTGCTATCAAGGATAGAGTACTCGGGCGGCGGTGCAAACTGAAAAACACTGTATAAATAATCGAATATTAGTTATTGTTATTAGATTACATTGAAATTATAACTACAAAGTATGCGAAAGTAAAAAATTGGTATTTATTTTTGTCAACTCTTTTATGAATTTAGTTAATATATTTATTTCTTTTTTGAAACTCTCCGCTTATCTCAGAGCACACGTGTCTGACCTGTCATGTTACATATTTATTCCATTATCCATTGCCATTATAATTCATAATTTCGTCTGGGTAAATAATTCTATTTTTAAGCAAACTATTTTTGCTCTTTTTTTTAACGGCAAATATTTGATGTTAAATTTTATAAGAATGTTTAATATAATTTTTCTGGCTGAAATAAGATTACTTTTAGTTATTCATTGAAATTTAACGAAAAGATAATACTTCATTTTAATTAAAAATCGCCCTTGATTTTAATCAATAAATTTTAAAAGCGCGGAGGTTAATTATTAATGAACATGGTTGTTAAAAATTAAAATACAAGAAAGGTCAAATGATTTGATCTATTAATTGAAATGGTGGTAATTGTTTATATTAATGAATACCATCCAGTTTCAAGGAAATAGCTTTGATATCATTTTATAAATAGAAATTGGTCATCTTTATTAATATTCAGCTCTATATTTATTTGCGTCTTAAACACTAAAAGCGGTATTACGTATCCGAGTAGGAAAATTAAAATAATAATTTTAGATTCTTTTCAAAAAATTTTTTGTAAAAATGCAATTTATTTTGTGATAAAATAAATAAATTAATTATTTAATTCGAATAATAATTTAAATAAATTCGTAAAAAAATCAATAAAAAGTATAAATAAAAATTTATTTGAATCGATCGTTCTATTCGTGTAAACTTGAACGTAACTTACGACTTCTGTATTCTTCAATTCGGAGAACCACAAACGTAACACCTAAATCCAATTGAATATATATATCGTTGAACTTTCATTTGAAGGTTTTTTAAACTGAATAAAATCATAATGTTAAATTCGAGGTACATTATTTTTTACAATAAACCATTATGTACATGACATAACAATACCTACTAGTTTATTGTACGCCCAGCACTATACAGAGAAGTAGGACATACCAACCCGCGTGTGATTGTCTACCGGGGCGAATAAATTCCTTCCCGCAAAACAGGGCAAGAATTCAAACTTTCCTCAGGGTAGAGAATATTAAATATTTGCACAAAACAACCAACTTTGGTAAGTTCCACCATCCACTACCCACCAACTACCTTCAAAAGCATCCAAAATACTCGTTAATTGTCATCTTCTTTAACCCTTCGCATTCATGAGAAATGTCAGGTTGTGGTTTTACATAATTACGGACAAAAAAAAAAAAAATTGTTGGCTGTCGGAAGAGTTTGTCATCAATTTAAAGCTGCACCCCATCAGCGCAGCGTTTAACAATTACAATACAATAAGTAGTATGCATAATAGAGTGAATGGAAGGAAGAGGCTGAAGCGACTTACCGACGCTATTCGAAGTTAGTTTCTTTGAAGAAAAACTTTTCAGTAGTTCAAAAAGGAGGACTTTGGTCGGATTACATTAACGATACGCGTTTGTGGTTATGATACATAAAAAAGTGATAGATTTTGAGTATATAAACTGCTAAACGAGTATCTGAAATTGATCTTCTGTAAAAAAATTTTTTGATATGTATAATCTAAGAAATCTGCTGGATTTCTCATTTCAAACATATGTTGAAAATAATATTTTTTCTGAAAATTATTAATTTAAACGTTCAATAGATATTTTGAGCGTAAAAAAATTTCTCTAAACTAAATTTTCCCCTCAATTTGCTCGAATTAGTTTTGAAAAATAAAAATAAGTATTCTATGGGAAGTCGGTCCGTTCAAAGAAAAACTTTTTAGCAGTAAAAATGATATTTACTTTGGTATAGTATTGTTCTGAAAGTTTGTCCTGTAAAAAAGCTAACTCGATAATAAATAAATACATAAAGGCAATATAAAAAGACGTAAAAAGAATTTTGTTAAAAAAAGGCAATTTGGAAATGCACAAGACAGGAAATTCATTTCTTCTTAAGACGACTCTTCCTTAAAATGTTACCGGTTGATTGATCACGAGTTTAGATGACCACGGGGCTGAATCTTCAGGATTTTTACAGTTGAATAGACGTCCGGGTACGTCCGCCGAGTGTATAATATAGGTAACAAGTAGTACAAGTAGACACATCTCGGATAAGAGTTAAAGAATGAGCAAGAGAGAACAACGAAAATGAAAAAGAGAAGCTGGAGAAGAAGGATAAGGATAAGAGGATGTAAGACAGAATAACTTCAAAGACCAGAAGCCTCCTCGTGCTTTTTAGCTATAAAGAATATCTTGAAGCAGTCTTTTTAACTTCACTTTGCTTTTCTACTCTTACTCTTACTCTTGTTCTTGTTCTCGTTCTCCATCAGTCTGTTTCACTCCCTCGCCCTACACTAGCCGATTGCTGTCTCCATTATCTCTCAGGGCGCTTTGTTCTGTTTCGGGCAAAACTATATTGTAACCGGATCTTATGCTATTCAGGGATTTATCCAGCTCGTTAAGATTGAGGGCACGAGTATATACCTGGAGAATCGACTTGTTCTTTGCTCCTCTTTATACTCAACTACACAGCTTTTGCTCTCTTGAGAGCTGTTAAGTCAATTGTTGCTACCAAACCAGAAACAATTCTAGCCCCTGCCTTTTTCTATCCTCCATTTTTCTCTACTGTATTGTATCAACTTTTTATTTCATTTCATTTCGTTTTATTTTATTTTACTCCTTCCGAAACGTTACTTTTAGTGTCTAATCACCGCAACATGGTTTACCTCTTTATTAAATCTCCACTCGATCCTTTTATATGCTCTACTCCCTCGACCTTATTTTGTTTGACCTCAGACCTGACTCTTAACTCTCAACTCTCAGCTTTAATACTTTTAGTATAGACAATCTCGTCATTTCACTCTATCCGGCATTCGTAACACTCCCCCATTTCCGTTTTCTACTCGTACTTTATCGGGTAAACTTATATTTTACTACTCACCTGCCGCTGCTACATTAGCTGCTACCCTACACCATTTACATTTCGCAAATTTTATTTAATACTCTCACGCCTGGTTATCATTTTCGTGTTTAATTTCATACCAACCATAAAAATAATATAGTCAAGATTTAAATAATTTTTTTATCAATTTTGCGGGGGAATCCCTTTGGATGGGTTAAAATGACTTATTTCTTATGTTTTTATAGATCATTAAATTAAATAATCTTATTACAATACACTGAGAAAAAAAAAATAATTTTGCTCAATTAATAATTTCTTGGCTCAAGAAATTCGCTGTTGATCAAATATTCTATTATTATTAATTATTAATTTCTGAAGAGAAGAACATCAATATTTATCTTTGGATAATAGATAAACAAAAGAATAGCTTTATTTAAATTAAGTAAAAATTATTTACATCAATTTGACAATTTCTTGAGCTAAGAATATATATTCTTGAAAATTTTCAAGAACATAAATTCTTGTATCAAGAAAATTTTCTTACTAAAAGTTTTTTTTTTCTCAGTGTATGATTTTGAAAATTCAAAATCAATTTATTACAACTTGTAACAATTACAAAAACAATTTTTTTAAAGCTCTTAAAATAATAGAGTATAAAATAAAAAATTAAGTAAGCTCAGCAAAAAAGTCCAAATTTTTTACTATTATGTTCATCTAAAAAAAATTGCTTTATTTCACGAAATTTGTAAATCATTCCGACAATAAAACTAAAATTTTATCCAAATCAATCAATAATCTTTAGAATTCCAACACAAGCATTTTTTTTAAATATATAATTTTGTAAAAATTGCGTTTAATGTTTTAGTATAATAAAGAATTAGGCTCTGACACTCTTAAATATGTAAGATAATTTTACCCATGGAAAATTGTAAGTTTAAAATTTAACATCTCTGATTTAAGTCTCTTGTAACGAAACGATTTAGAGATCATTCGCCATCTGTCAGAGATTTTTAACACTACCTTTGATCAAAAAATTATATATAGGTATAAATGACCATATTAGGCCAGTATACTCTCACTATATATTTTCATAATGATTTTCCCTCTTAAAAAGAAATTATTAATATTAAAAATCAGTCTACGATAACTATATATAATATAAAATAAGGAAAATTGATGGATTTATGGTAAACAGAACCGCGCTGTGAACATTAAGCAGCATTATAACCGTAAAATTAATATTAATGTATTTATAAAGCATCTTCCTCTTATCCTGTCTTTGTATCGAAGACGAAGGAACTGAAGGCAAAGGTTCCTTTTTTTTTCCTTTTAACGGTACTCGTCCAGTTTAGCTTGTGTCCTCGATCCTCGAGCCCGCTCCCTCTACCTTACTTTCTTTCACTTTGATGAATATTAATAATGTTTAAAAAAAGTAAATAAATAAATAGAGCCAGAGGATGGCTCAGCGTTCCTTGAGACCGGTAAAATCAAGGGCACAAAGAGCCGAGGCTCAGTCAACCGCACCACTGCTATTCGCTAAATGACCGAAATCGAGTATAAGACTCCAATGACGGTACACTAGATCTTAGACCTGGACCAAAGGTACAGATTTATCTATTACTGACTGATTACTAAGTCTTATATCGGCTGTATCGTACTCTGATACTTTTTTATCAGTTTCACTCACTTTCAAAGTAAAGATCTGGTATTTTGAGATTACGTCAGCTTTTACTTTGTACTCTCAACTTTTCACTAAGGAGCAAATTTATTTCCTTTGATTAAATTCTATTTGTAATTTATAAAACACTTATTTGATTCATTAAAAAATTTTAATTTGTTCAATTATTTGTCCTAAGCATATTTTTAACCCTCTAGAAAAAAGTCTCTTATGATTTTTTAATAAATTTGTTTCTTCAAAAAGTAACCCGAGGTTAAAGTTGTTCATAATCTTCACTTAAAAATTAAACTAAAAAATCCAAAAATTACATTGAAATTTTCCTTTGAGCTTAGAGATTTATTTTTTATTTACTTAATTCATTTTATTCCATTACAAATTACATTTATTTTCAAATGCGTGGGGTAAGGATACAAAGGATCAGGTGTGAGGTAAAATAGATATTCGGTAACAAAGAAAGGTAACGAACACAAACGCTGTTGGAAGTTTATTCGAATAGATAGTTTCGTAAACAAAGAGAAAACCGACAAAGCAAAGTAACGCTGGCTCTTTTTCGTTCGTCTTGGATAAACGTTCTACGGTTGGGTGATCTTTAACTCACTGGTAGGTAGAAGTGCCTCCTCTCCAGTGTTATAGTTTATGTATATATAATAATAGCATAAATAAAGTTTAAACACCGGGTGGTTTTATATTTACTGTTTACTATTCACTTTTCACTGGATTGATATTGCGCTAGTTAAAATATAAATATATATGTATGTCGGTAGAGGTTTTATTTGGTGTGTTACATTTCCGTCTTAAATTTGCTTGTTGAAAGTGTTTTTCTCGGTTGAAATCATACCAACATTTCCTGTCTACCACTCAGGGTAGCACACAATAACGAGTAAAGTCTACAGTGGAAGTAGAGTCCAGAGACAAGAGTAGAAAATAGCTTGTAGTATGTAGTACGTAGTATGTCTTGTGTCTCGCATTGTATGACCATTTTATTTCACAAAATTACATTTGACCGCTGAAACGAGAGACTTCACACGGGATACAGGGCAATGACGATCAAAACGAGAAGAGGTCTTGAAAGAAGGTGAAATGACCCAGTCTGATGGGAAACATCTCCGAGACGAGATTGGACATTTCGTGTGATTGTCCTCAACAAATTCTACCTTGATAGCTGGTAATATTGTTTAGTACCCACTTTTTTATCTTTACTTCTATCCAATTCGCTCCAATATCTACTTTGCACCAAGTTAAATTATATTGTTTTCGTTGGATAAATTTACATTCCGAGATTACCTGGCTCTTCTATTCCATCTGCTGTGTTATATTCTCTTTCTAGTATTACATGATTGCTCCACAAATTTCACTGTCATTTTCTCGGCTTTGATTTAATCTACCAGATTCTACCAGCTTTGTTTTCATAACGAATTTTCAACATTACTTTCTTGAAAATTTAATTATTTTATTGGGTAGTTAGTTGATTGGCCAGCGTTCTTATGATCAAGTTCTCTTTTGTATGAACTGAATAAAATTACAGAAATAGCAATGTCAAAATTTTGAGGTAATTTTTTTTTTATATTTATAAAAAAAAAAATTAAATTTGTAAAAATAACATACCTGCCTGTTAAATATTTAACATATTTGTCTGTAATTTTCACAGAACTTTTTTTTTTAATAATTATCGAGAATAAGTATTTTTTTTTTTTTTTTAATAATTTGTCAAATTAATTAAAATAATTCTTATTTTATTCATTCACAGAAAGAAAAAATTCTTGACTATGGAATACATTTTTTTCTCAACAAAATTTTTTCTTATTGTTTCCAAACAACTTTGATATTTTTTACAATTTTCTTGTTTCAAGTAATTTTTTTCTAAACACATCTGGACAGTAAATATTATTTTTGAAATTTAATTTGGATTTTTTTGCATAAAATAAAATATTTCATAAATTTCCCGTCAACAACCGTTGAAATCAGAGTCTTCTGATGTCACTCCAAGTTTCATGGTAGTCGAATAATAAAAGTAAAAATAGAAACGACTAGTAGTAATCTAACTACTGACTGCTATGAATTGAAATGCATAGTCAGTTTAAAGTGCCATAGTCATAAAAGATTGAGAGTAAAGACGATTACGGCAGTCAATCATTGAAACTGACACAAAAAATAAAAAGATGTACTCTCAAACAAAAATAACAATAATAACAATGATAGCAATAATAAATAAAATAAAAAGTAGAAACGTCGATGGCACAAAGTTAGCATTGACGTCACGGGCCAATAAAACTGTTGTGTCCCGTTAAATGCCAACGCCAGATGTGAGTTTCTCATCCTCATCCTCATCCTCGTCCTATAAGTATAACTATATACAACTATTATATATTATATATTATATTGTACAATATCCCAAGGGACCTCCTTGTAATCGAAACACCCAGCTGGAATGACCTGTTTTTAATTTTAACATTTTACTTTTTTATTTATGCACCGCCACGTCACGAGACATCAAGTGCACTTAATATTGTCACTCATTATCATTTAATTGTTACACTGATATTCTTTTTTTTTTATATTATTTTTATTATTATTATTATTTATCTCATCTTTAGAAATTAATTTAAAAATAAGTTAATAGAGTCATGTACTTAAAGCATTAAATTTAGCTTTTTTGCTTGAGTTTTGGAGCAACTGCAAGTTAATTAAGACACTTTATGTATACATATATACAAGAGAATCTACACCTTTTCATTATTTCGTTTCAACATTACTCTCATTACTGGGAGTTGTTGCTTTCTCGTTACATTTACTCTCACTCTCTAGATGCTGTATAGTACCTACATATCCATATATATGTATATAAAACCATACCTACAACTCTACTCTCTACTCTCTATCTTGTATAGTACTATCCTACTCAACGCAACACTACTGTCTATGTCGGACAACTGTTTTATAGTATTCAACATCAACAACAACAGCATCTCGTCCTCCATTCTCCATCCTCCGTCCTCTATTCTTCGTACCCTACTTGTAACTTGTAAAATTAAAGACACGTTCAATTTTTACTCTCATTTTTTCAAAACATTCTAACTTGGTAATAAATGTTTTTTTTTTATTTATTATATTATATCTGTTAGTTATAATTATAATTTAAATAATAATAATAATAAAAATTATTATTATTATTATTATTATTATTATTATTATAGAAAAAAAAATTACTCAAAATAAAAATAATTTTCATAAAAAATTTCTTAAACAAAATAAAATTTGTTTCATGCCGTAAGATGGATGGCGGAGTTCATAAGAAGGTTCACATTTTTTATACAATGAAAAAAAATTTAATAATAATATTAATATTGCATAATAAATTTTTTATCATTTAATTAACTTAATTTTCTCACAAAAATCTTTCGCCAAAACTCTCGTTTAAATTTAAATGATCTAATTAATCATTCCATAAACTTTTAATGACTCTAAAATAAACGTGGTAAATATATCCGTAGCAAAATTTATAATGAAATAAAATATTTATCAATAAACAAGGTAGTACCTAATGAATGAAATTTTACTACCGGTTATATGGGGATTGAAGGTATTTAAAATTCAAATTGCTATTGAATATTTAATTAAAATATTGAAGCTCGTAAATAATTATCGAGTTTTATGAGCAGGATTACTTAATAAATAGCTTAACGCGGAGAATGTTTTGAGTGTGTGAAGTACAGATACACCCTCCGGAATAGCATTTATAGTCGTAGTAGTAATAGTGGAAGTAGTAAATGTTTTAGGTCATAGATCTCTGAGTTCACCGTGGAGACGGATGAGTGAGCATAAGACCAAAGACGAAATAGTTTGCTATAACTCTTTAACATAAATCTATAATGTAGACTCATATGTACCATACCTGGAACATACGTTACTGTATATTATATGTTATATATTATATGAAGCATATATTTATATATTATATTATATATGTACAAGTTTTACGTTTACATAGTTGAGTAGAGCGGTATGGTGGTGGTGTGTCTGGCTTATAACCAGTTAGCGAGTTTATAGCTATTATATAGTAAGAGTAGAGGGATGTAGTTGGATTGCGCGTGGGACACCTTGCACTACTCTAATGCTCTTATACATAAGCACTGGATAGATATATATTATATGTTATATGCTGTTCTGTGTTTACTTACCTGTGACAGGCCAGAGAAGCCGAGTAGTCGGGGGCTCTGAAATGTCAAGCAACGTCACAGGAAGCTGCTAGTTAATCTTCAACTGTAATCTCATTCCTACTAATTGGCTGATAGGAAATTGTGATAGGATTTTATGTATGTCAATTTAAGTCTCCGTTTAATTATTTGTTACTTTCCATTGTTTTGGTATTGTACTAAAAAATCCCAATTGATATGTGTGTCAACGAATTTTAATTTTAATTTAAAAAAAATTACAGAGTTTTAAAGAAAAAAAATTTATCAAGTCGCTATAACTCGAATTTAAACTTCGCAAAGTTTATTTAAATGTAAATTTAAAACGACTGAAAATTTTGGGTAATTAAATTTAAATAATAAATGCAAAGAGGTAAATTTTTTAATGAGGTATTTAAGAAAACGGTAAAGGAATATGTACATGGTTGAAAAGTTCTTTTTAATGTAATGAGTATGCGGAGAATTGATTTGACATAGAATCTCACGTGCAGCACGTCCATTTATCGCAGTGCCCTGGTTCAGAGTTCATGAGTTAGAGTAATGCAAGTAAAGCGGATGAGAATGAGCATAAATGTGTGTGTATGTATAGATTGACAACGTACAGATGTTGTTATTGTTATTGTTTGTATTGTTGTTGCTGTTAGTCTTGTATTGAAGTACTAAGTGTACGAGAATTGAAAGCTAGAGATCATTTGTGTGCTATTGCTATGTTGACGCTCTGTAGTAGTCTTGTGCATTGTACAAGAAGTACTTGCACTTGAGTATGAGGATTAAGTTCAACTCTTGGTTTTATTTGTGTTACTCTCGAGACTACTTATTGTTTTTGATTTATTGTCAATTTTTTCATTTAAGTAGAGTTTTAATGAAGAATTTATTGTTTTTTGATTAAGTAATTTCAAGCATTAATCCGTGAAAAAATTTCTAGATTATATCAGAATATAAATGAGAAAAAAAATTATTTTTTTTTCTAAAAATTTCTTCTTCAATTTACTTATGATTATACAAAAAATGAATTAGTAGTTTAATAAATTAAAAACAAATATAAACTCCTATGAACCAAAATATCGACTTATAATTTTTATAGTGTACATAATTTTTATTAAAAAAAAATATACGACCAGAAAAAAAAATTGAAAACAAAAAAATTTTATTTTTACTATTTTAGAAATTTTTTAAAATCTTGAGCAACCCTTAAAAAAAGGTTTTTTCAGTCCATATAAAAAAATTTCCTGATAAAAGAACAATAATCATGTCAAATGATTAATTTTCTTGATAAGACTTTTTTTATCTCTCTAATCTCCAGGCACCAATAAATAGTCGCAAATTAAATGTCGACTTTTCCATTTCTATTTCCATAAAAAAAATAATACTAATTCTAATCCTAACACTAATAATAATAATAATAATAATAATGAAATTTGTTAGGCCGTAAAGATCTCAGATAGAAAAGCCCGAGGTTCAGCTGAAGCTGAATTCCAAAGATACTTATCCAGCTCGTGATAAAAAAATAAAAGGCGAACGCGTTTTTTCTTCACCCTTACCAAAAATTCATTTCTGCACATACAACATACAAGATCCTTACACAGACCGTATCACGCCCGACTCGATCTCTGGAAAATTGGATACGTGATGCGACTTCCCGGAATTCCCAAGTTTACGAGTACGCGAACCCCCCATACGTGGTTCCTGCATTGCTTAAATTTGTCCCGGTTCTCAGCTCTCTGCTATATTCTTCCCATATTTTTCCCAATAAATTCCTAATGAACAAACAAAACAGTACCTTGATTAATAAATCATTTATTTATTTATTTTTTTTCAACATTAATATAAAACCGATCTTTCTTACCATTAACCTTCTTCACACTAAATTGCACCCTCGTACCTTGTATTTATTTATATCGATACAATCAATTTTTAAAATCCTTTGTCTTAGTCTTTATCTATTTATTTTATCTCTTATCCGGCAGCGTACCACCGGATGAAAATAAAAATAAAAATAAAAAATAAGGGGAACAAATAAATAAATAAAGGGATAAACGATAAAGAAGGAGGATAAAAGATGAGTGCAGTATCCTGATGTTGGTGCAAAAGACTGAGAGAAAAGTATTTTCTCAGTAATGCCGCGATTTATTTGCGGCCGGACTCAAGCCGACGATGTTGCTTCACTCGCGAGACGGAAGTCCTTTATTCGTATAACCCGGAGTAAAGTATAAGACCCAACTTGTACCGGTAGTAGTTGCTTAGTACTGTAGTTAAACCATACATATATATATATATATATATATTTTTTGAGTGTTAATTTTTTTCTTAATTAATTAATAGTGCTCGTTTTTGTTGACCATTAAATATTGATACTGCTGTACGTATAATTGTTTTTTATCCGTATTTATATTTTCAGTGTTGCCAATCCAATAAAAAACAACCAACACAAACAACTTTCCAGACTTGTTTTGTATTTAGGGACCTTCAATATATATATATATATATATATATATATATATATATATATATACTCATACTATGGTCTATACTGTATAGTATCTTGAGGCAAAGTTGGCCTACGTTAGATCATCAACAACCCAAGACCACCTTAACCGCATTAAAATCTCAAGAGATTAATTCTTTGTTATTTCACATTACTACAGCCCGCAAGGGCTTGATAATATTTTATAAACTCCGAATTAACATTTAGCTACTTAATTTATTATTCCGTTGTATATTATTAACCTAAGATCCCAACTATTCTTATTCAGGGTCTTTTTCAACTCCCTTAAGATTCTATTCCATTTATTCCCTCACTCAAACTTCCTCTTGTCGTACTCTTTCATCCCGGCTCTTGGACCCACGACAGTGTACAGTCTACAGCGTTTAAGGAAAAATTCACCAAAACCTTATTCTTATTCTTAGTCCTATATTAGGATCCTTTTTTTTTTATTTTTATCCCAAGGTATCTTTACTTTCATTCTACTCGACATAATTTCGCTGAGCGGAATCATCCCAAGAATTTCAGGCATTTTCGTGTATAAAATCAGAGCTGTAACCTCTTCAAGCGTGAAATTTACCGTCCGTTTAAATCATAACGCCAATGTAAATTTTATCGCTTCTTCTTTTCGTGTCTCGTCTCAGGCTTGTCGGAGGCGACAACATTATTTCAGACTTAATGTATTCCTTTCTTAGTGATAGATGATAGAAAAGAAAATTATGTCTTTTTTTTATGGTAGGTAATAAAAATGTTGGAGTTTTATTACTCATCTTTTTATTCCTTTTATACTTAAGGTATATAAGCGTTTTGCAATTATAAAACTTTTAACAAAGTTACATAGAAAAATAAATGAAAAAAATTTTTTATCAGTAGCTCTTTTTAAATTAATCACCCGCGAGTCCGCTGGAATTCAGCGATTCAGGTACTTTTAGCCGTCGTCTTCGATTAAAAAGACTGGGATAAATTAAAAATTTACGGCGTTGAAAAGAATATAAGTAGGAACGGAAGTGGATATGAATTTTACATCGTCTTCTGGGATATTCTTAGTACCCGGTTTCTTTCTTTCTTTATCTTATGTATTATATCCTATGTATTTTTTTCTTTTCTTGTTCTTAGTTCCCAGGAAATAGAGTGTATTATGTTAAAAACTAATGTCCAAGGAAAATGAAGAAAGATTGTCAAATGTTGATAAAAGAATAACAAAACTCAAAAAAAAAAAAATTGGTACCAGGGAAAAATGTAATATTTTATAACTACTTTGTGAACGTATATATAAATATAAAATAATAAATGTAAATGTGTAAGGTTACGGTCTCGGTGTGAAAAAATTTAAAATCGTGGACAAAAGGGCGAACCGTCGCATCCCCTGTTGAGGTAATTGTCATGCAAAGTAAAGAGCCGACATTAGCATCATAAGCAGTACAGTCAGATACCTGGCATTTTCACTGAGTATATATTTAGTTCATTAATTCAAAGACACGTGGCTTTGTATCTCTTGAACTCTGCAATATTAAGCTTACATCCAATTTTATTTCGATGCAGACTGAAAAAGTTTGGTATATCAAATAATGTAAGCCTTAATATAATCCTAGTGTTGAGATAAAAAAAAACTGCAGTGCGATAATTTATTTATTTATTTCTTTACATAAAGACCCAACAGCATTTGCCAGTAACAAGGTCACTAGAGTATAAATTTATATATATAACGTCCTTTTACAATATTTTTTTACATTTTAGTAAATACAAGACGGAACTAAAAAGAAAGAAGAAAAATAAAGAAAAAAGAACAAAAAAAAAGAAAAAATAATTTCAAAAGGAAAAAAAAAAGTGTCCTTTATTTAACACTAAACATTAAACATCTGTTGAGATTTTAAATATGATATTTTTTTTTTTTTTAAAGATATCGAAAATTAATTTTTAAATGATAAATTTGCACTTAACAATGTTAATGTTATTTAATTTTTCCAGTAAAAATGCTTATCAAATTTTCCGTATTTTTTATCTTTTAGTAAGAAATTTGATATAAACAAAAAATGCAAAAATTGTCTTCTTATTTTTATTTTAGGCAAAAATGATAAGAGACTTTTTTTTCAGGAAATTGAACTCTCCATAAAAATGTCCTTGTAATTTTTTTCATATCTTTGATCTTTTAGACATAATATTGATAAAAACAAAAAGATTAAATAATAATAATCATAATAACAAAATGTAAAAAAAGAGAACAATTATTTTCGGTTGAATAAAGCCAGATAAAATCCGTAGATATTAATTGCTGAGAGCTGAAACCGAGTTGAGGTAAGACGGCCAGAAAAAGTTCATGAGAATATTTCGAGAACAATAACCGACATTGTCCAGTGGATTATTACATTGTTGTTTTTTATTTATTTTTTTAACGATTCGATCATTTTGTCGTTTTGTGTTATTGCCGATGGCGTATAAGAAATGGCCAGTAGTATTGTGTATTAAAAAAAATAAAGTAAATATAAACGTGTGGTAGTTTGATATCGCTCACGTTGACTATTACATATTAGAAACGGTTACGGTCAAGTAATTCAATCGCTTTCACTTCTTCTAATAGAGACTAAATGCAGGCTGGCTATCAATCGACATGGAAATTCACTCGACAAATGATTCCAAATAGAGTATATCGATATGTTATTTTATCTATTACAAAGAAAATTGCGTATTTTATTGGCTATTATATCATTTAATTACTGAGAATTACACAGTCTAGAATAGAATTTTTTTATTTTATTTGAAAGTCATTGCGATAAATTCGTTTCTACAATAAACCGCTGAATGCATTTGTAACGAACGTGTCAATTAAAATTACCATTACTTTTAAATTTAATTAAACTCTATAAGTTTCTGCGGTAATTATTCCATTTTATTGATAGTTTGGATAATTATTAAACAACTTTCTTCTATGGTAAATTATTTTAATTTCTCATGCACTTGAGATAGAATTTTATCGCAGTTTTTAGTTTTAACTTGTGAGACGGTGCAAATTGATGACCGGAGCTTAAAACTTAATTCTATTATTTTTTATGCAGAGAAAATGGAGTTCAAAAGTTGACCTTAATCTTAAGCCGGGTTATTTATGTCCGAGTGATTTATATTTACTTGTCATTATATAGTTGAGTCAAAGGTCGAAATGTTGTAGAAATTTTTTTTTACTCTTTATAAAGAGAAAATGAAGTATCAATTTTTTATCGGAAACAATATTGTAAAATTCCACTTAAATATTGAAGATAGATCATTAATTTTCTTTTTAAATAATAAATGTTGATTGCAATAAGTCTTTCTGAGAATTGTAATGCAAAAATTATAGTAATTAGTAATTAGTTATGTGTAACCGACCAGATAGTAATGAATATTGTGTGTGCTGTATGTCAATTATATGACATCAATAAGTAAATTGATAAATGTTGAGTTGGCCAATAAAATTAAAAAGCATAAATAAGTATCAGTAATATTTAAAAAAAAAAAATAATCTTGAATAAAAATTTTTTTTTTTTTTATTTAATTAAATAAATTAATTTAATTATTGTTGAATATAAAAAAGTTTTGTCTTTATTTATTGAGACTTATTGATTGATTAAAAATTTTTTTGCTTGGTAAATTCTCAATAAAAAAATATTTAAAAAATTAAAATTTTTTATTGAACTACACAGAAAAAAAATTTACTTGAATCAAGTAAATAATTTAGAAGAATCTTATCTTCTTGATTTGAGTAGAAAAATTCTTAAACTAAAAAATTTTACTTGATTCAAGAATTTTTTGTCTTGATTCAAGTTAATATTTTTGTCTGTGTAAATATTAAAAATTTTCGTAAAACAAAAAAAAAATAACAAACACTAACAACAAAAATGTTAAATTAAAAACTAAAAAAAAAACCAATCCATATAAGCAGCACAATAAATAATAGACTAGATATAAACCAGAAAAGTAGGTACACATATGAGAATGAGTGATCAAGACAATGCACGATTCAATCCAAGTTTATAGAACTCGGCGCTCCTCCGTACTATATATTATCTAAACTCTAAACACAGACGTTATAAGCTCGACTTTAAGACGGTTAGACATTGGACGGGCAGACATTAGACATTAGACGTTTTCGCGTTTCACGAAGCCTTTTCTTGCTCTTGCCTTTACTTGCATTAGAGCCCGAGCCCCAGTGTGTCACAGCCAGCGGACATTAAACGCCAGACTCCATTAAGACGGCTAAACGTCTGGTGCATGTACCGCTATCGCTGGTATGCCTCCTGCCTCATGAGGTAAATGTCGTATCCTACTCCCCTTACCCGTATTATATCCGTACCCGTATGGATTAATACAACTATCCACACTATTATATATTATATACCTACTCAAGATTTATAGAGTACACACATCCATACATTTACTCATATTATACTTATATTCATAACTAAATACTAAACACTAAACACTCCACACGCTTACCTGGCTCTGGCTCTATCACGCGAGATCTCTACACAATACCTCCCAGAGTGCAATCTACTTAATTAAGGACATGAGGCCTCCGCCGAAGTTCACACGCGTCCCACGTCCCACGCGGATTTTTTAAAACCCATAACACCAAACAAACTTATTATTTATTTGTTCTGTTATTATCCGTAACACTGCAGTTTACTATCCTTATATCGTTGATGTTTTATTATTATCATTATTATTCTACTCGTATCAAATTTCTTGCGTCTCTAATGTGTCGTTTATACTTTGTCAAATTGATGATAATGGGCTTCAGTTGCCATTTAATCGTGAAAAATTTTAATGTATTGTAATGATCGAAACTATGCAATAAAAAATTTTTATTGAAAATTTTTTTTTGTTAAATCTTTAACAGTCTTGAGGAATTATTTGATACAGTTGTTTTAAATATTTAACATCAAATATTTTTAACGTAATAAAAAGAAAAATTTTTTTCTTTAATCAAGTTAATTTTTTTATCAGTGCACAATAATATATATATTTTTTTTTGAGTAGGTTACTTTTATTTTTCAAAAAATAAATATAAAAGCTATATAATCAGAGTATAAAAATAACAAAAAAATAATTTGATAATATTAGGTAAATTTCTAATCATTGGAAACAGTGAATAAATCTCGCTGAATATTTTTATAATTTAAAAATTAATTCTTAATAAATCAATAACACGTTTAATAACACTTGAATATTAAATCAAATTTAAATATTCAGATGTGAAACTAATTGGTATACAAAATATACCTTATATTAATTACATATTGTCCAATATATTTGTCAAAAAGAAAAAAAAATTCAACATCTCTAGATTATCGTAAAGATAACATTAAGATGGAATCTAATTTAATTGAAAATTATTAAAAAATTTTAAAATAAAAAACAAAAATTTTTCTTAAAGTAACTCATTTAATTAAAAATCTAAAATATTCTAAATAATAAAAATCGAACACTAATTACTGCAATTATCGCTACTTATCATTCTTAAAAAAAAAAAAACAAATTTAAAAAATGAGTAAACAATAAAATACAAGTACAAGTGGAAATAGCATTTCCGGTGATTACAAAAATTTTTTTTTCAGCTAGACGTTAAATATATTGTTATTGTTGTTATTGCATTATTACAGTAGATGTGGAAAAGAATGTATAAGTATAAGGTCTTTGATCCCAAGATTCGTTACGAGCGATTGAGTCGCATCCCGTTCCGTAAGGTCGACCGTAACGTCCTAGATGTATTAAATTATGTGTTTATATATATTTGTATGTTTATAAATTTATATATGTGTACATAGTAGTTTAGCAAAGTTGAAAGTACCTTGAACTAAATGCGTAGTCTCTCTTCCAGTTCGAGGGTCAAACTGCACTTCTGTTACGAAAAGTTGCCAACAATTAGGACGCAACAAAGCCTACAGACTACAAGCTACACCCTGCATGCTACATAACAGGCTACAGAGGGCAATAGATGTAGAAGAGAAGACCAAGTGTTAGTTGTAGTGCGGTCGGTTGCTGTTTGCGAGAGTTTATTGATTGTTGTCTACATTATATACACACTTTAAGTTAACTGTTAACTCAATTGTTGGTTGTTAAAGTTAAGCAATTTCGATGCAGTTCGTTGCTTGGCTATTATTGTATTTTACCTTTTATTTTATTTTATTCACCCATTACCATGCTCTCAACCTTTTTATTTTTATTTAGTTTTCGGCAAGAATTTTTAAAATAATTTTAAGCTCTCGCCGTAGCAATCCCTGTTAAATCACGTGTGAATATTTCCGCGAAAGTGATAAAACGTCAAATTTTCGCACTACCTCTAGTACCGCACTCTACTCGTCACAGAATTTAAACCTTTAGCGATAAAACAATTTTTATTGTCAAAAACCATTAGCCTTTAATATTTTTGTTATTAATTTCCGCTTTGACAAAACTAATATCATTTTTTAAAATAAAATATTCTCTTTGATCCACTAAAAGTCATCAAAAAGTTCTGGTAATTGCATTTTAAAACTTATTTTTAATTACAGACCTGCTTTTTATTGCAGGTCATCAAATTATTGGAAAAGTTTTATTAATTATTTTTTCCAATTACATTTTCTTTTACTATTTTTCTTCGGAGTAAAAAAATTTATTTTTTCATTTAATTTATTATTAAAAATTCTACTATATTAATTTTATTTAGATAATTTTGTAATAAATTACAAAAATAAAATTAATTACAGTAATAAAAATTTTTCTTGAACGCGTTAAAAAAACTTGATGCATTTATAATAATATAAAAAAGCAATATTTCACAATTTAATATAAAAAGCAGCAAGTCAAAAATAGTTTACGCGGTAATATAAATCAAATCCTGAAAAAAGTAACAAACTATTGTTATATTTACAGGATTATTTTTATCGTCTTCCGTCTATGATTCTATTACCAGTAATAAAATTTCACTCAGTTCCGACGCAGCAACATACATATCCATCCATCTTAGAGCTTTTACACACACAAGCGTGCATGTATATTTGTACAAACCATAGATATATGAATAAAAGCATGTCGGTGCGGTCTGAGTCTGTAATAGTGTAGGGTTGCGAGTGAAGAGTGTAGAGTACAAAGTTGACTTGAGTGTACAACACAGTAGCTTTCGCGCATCAATTTCATCGAGATAGATAATTTATAAAACTGCTACCGCAATTTCCTCTGGGCGTCATTTACTAACCGCAGCATTAATCTGCTCCCTTGAAAACTTTTCCCGTCTTCGTTCGTTTAGCTCTTCTGTCAAGTTCACTGATTAATACTAGAGCTCTCTTGATCTACCCTAATACCAACAGACACTCGTTCCTTCATTCGTACCTTCCTGTCTTCCTGTTAGCTTATACCTGTACTCCATCTAAGGGCTTCTTATGGGATGTACATCCTCTTGATGCATTAAATATTATATTTATATCTATATCAATTATGGACCTTAATTTACTCATACATCTTCCTCAAACATTATTAATTACTATATTCCATTGATTATTTATTTATTTATGAGTTAATAAATTTCAGAGATCTCTGCGCCATTTCGCTTGATTCTGTATGAATTTTAAATTTATGTCTCCTGGGATTAAATGTCAATTTTGCTAATTAATTAAGTGGATTATAAGTTTCAGATTGAAATGTTAATGACAAATGTCAGGTTAATTTATTACATATGAATTTTTAACATTGACATTTAAACTTTTGATGAAAATTAAAATTTTTTTTTTCAAAGGAATAATTTTATTGAATATCAAATTTTTTTTTATGAATAAAAATTTAGCATTAAAAAAATGGATAATATTTATTATAAAAATATTTGCTTTACAAATTTTTTATAACTGAAATTATTAAAAAATAATGTCCAATTTACTTTAATTAAAGGCAATAAAAAATAATAACTTTTATAACAGGGCGGTAGCGTACTGATCTCCGAAATCACTAAATCACGAACGGAAATATTAACCTTTAATTAAGAAAACAAAGTAACGGAGAAAATCAACTGAGCAATTTACAAGTGTTCAATTACGGATACACTAAAAATAATAAATAAACATAAAGACGTCAAATTAGAGATAATATATATAATATATTTAACTAAGCTTTTTAGAGACAAATAAAAAATCTGGGTTTGATTTATGAACAATGGAACTGGCTCCAGCAATTACGTTAAATTATTCTCGAGTGGCATAGAGTTAATTGGCACACGAGATTACGGGCGGTCGTCTGACATCCTGAGACCGTCGAGAGGAGTGAGAAAATGCGATATAATGCTAACAGTAGTGTAGGTGGAGAGCCGGGTAAAAAATTTGAGTGAGAAGGAATTACTAGAAGAGGAGAAAGAGAAAGAGAAATTGAGAAGAAGAAAAAATTTATAATTTAACAGCTCAATTTTCGTGGTTCGAGCCGCTGCGAGTAAAGCTTTTAAGTAAACGGAGGGGAACAAGTCACGGTATTTATATTATGCATTGTAAAAAATAGTGAGAACGTGTGACAATGAGAGGAGAGCCACTTGAGACAGGACAAGGGCCAGATGATGTAGAGAGCTCATACTTTCTAACAATAACGTCTGTCACCTTTTTAGTTTTTTTTTCTATTATTTTTTTTTTTCACCGTCTTATTTATTTTATTTATTTACGTAATAGTTGAACCTGTCAGCTTTGTCATAAGGAAAAATGTTGGAAAAATAAATTTTATTATTATTATTATTATTACTATTATTAAAAATTGAGGGCCCGTTTTTCAATCCGAGATAAAAGTACTGCCAATATAATAATAGAAATAAATGATTCAGCACAGTGATATTAACTATAGTAGTTCTCCCTGAACTCAGTCACTTATTTTTAATTAAAATAAATAAACATTAGCCGCATGTTACAGAAATATTAATCTCCAATTGCGACCACTTGCTGATTGTAAATAAATAAAATAAAAAACTAGGAAAATGGATGATCCTGAAGGCCATCTTTGCAACTTCCTGTTAATTCTATATTTAAGCGCTTGAAATTGCACTTGTAACGTTATCGAGCTCTTCGAGCTCCAAATTACAAGTTATGTGTTATTTTGAGCTCATATCTTGCATTTGACATATCTATTTTCAATTTATAATTGTGTTAATTAATTAAAAATAATTTAAATGACACAATAAAATGATTATTTTTATTTTTATGATGTATTTATTTTTTATTTAAATAAATAACCAAATTCATGGAGAACTAACTGAGAGCAATACCACGTCGCTAAATTATTTATTTATTTTTTTTTTATTATATTGACAGTACTTTTATCTTGGATAAAATTGAAAAACTGGCCCTAAGAAAAATTGTTCTTTGATAAATATTTGATTTATTTATTCACAAGAGAAAGAGAATCGATGACGT
Organism: Cotesia congregata; assembly: GCA_905319865.3. NCBI lineage: Eukaryota > Metazoa > Arthropoda > Insecta > Hymenoptera > Braconidae > Cotesia > Cotesia congregata. The sequence goes on from CAJNRD030001122.1 coordinate 3,597,580, forward strand.
GGTCAGGAAGAGTGAAAGTACAATAGTATGTTTTAGCAATAAAATGTTGTACTAATGTGTGTATAAGTCTGTGATAGAGCCACGATACTTGAGTATAATTAACGTATTCAGCAGGATACTCAAGTATTCTCAAGAATGTCACGGTGGCCAGCCAGGTCCACTAGATTTCAAAAACGTGGGCGAGAAATCAAAGACAATTCAACGACTCTTATACATTATAGCAAATATATATACTTAAATATAAATATAGATGGGTTATACATATATGGACGGGTGGATGTATGAAATAGTATGTGAACAAACCCACTCGCGTGTACGGTTTTTAGCTTAGCCTCATTGCCAATAGATGACAAGTCCCATTCAATTGTCATGACTAATCATTAAAGGAAAGATATATTTGTGTACTTGCAATTTTTATTTCTGTTTATAGTTATGCTTACGTAGGTATTTATCTTTTGTCAAGTGTCTTTTGATGAAAAAAATTATTATAATAATCTAAGTGATAATTTATAATCTTTTCAATTTTTAAATGATAAAGAATTGATTGAAGGGTTTCTAAACATTACATTTGCTAGTTTTTGCAATTGATAATTCATATTTCACTGTTTAGTTTGTTACGGTAAATTTTTTTTGGTTACGACATTCCGTTGCGTCATCGATGTATAAGAAGAGTTTAAGAACCCGTGTCTATGATGTCATTTTACTAAAATTATATAGAGGTTTAACATAAAATAGTTTTCGAGGTAGAATTTTGGTGAAATTTATTTGCTGAAAAAGATTTGTCAACTAATTGGGGAAGTAATAAATTCAGTTTGAATTTTGTGCTTACATTTATACAAGAATAATAAATTATTACTAAAAATCAAAAACATTGGTTATTATTAAATCTCATGAATTTCTTTCACATAAATTGAAAACTAAAAATAAAACCCATCTTATCAATGCATAATAATGTTACTCCCTACTTTCTATTCAAAAAAGGTTAAAACAAAAATAATGACAATATATTCATGAATAAAATAATGTTAACAACCACCTGATAATAAGGAATGACAAATGGTACAAACAAAATATACTTGTAAATATTTAAGAGACAATCCATAATTTATATCATAAATATATCGTCATATAATAACATAGTACTCAGAATATTACCTAGAATATCGGACAATCAATTCTCTGTATAGATAACAAGACACTTTTCCAATATCACAAAAGTCTCAATTTAAGCAATTTCATTCTGTATTTATCTCCACAGTTTTACAGGAAAAAATATTATATGTGAAAATTACTGAAATTGTTATGTAAAAATTACACGGAAATTTAATGGTGTTTTTTTTTACAAAGAATAACTTTTAAATTTACAGGTATGGATTTGTAAAAATTACATTGCATTTTTTTAATGTAAAATTTACAAATTTCCTAATTCTAAATTTGTATTTTTTTATTTGTAAATTTAACATTTTTTAGTATAAATCTACATTTTCTGCAATGACAAATTTATATTTTTCCGAATGTAATTTTAAAATGTAAAAATTAACCTTTTAAAAATGTTAATTTGATAGTCATGACTTGATAGCACTAAAACTGTTAGTTCAACAAATTTTTCTTCATTTTGTCAGGACTTTTTTTCCCTGTACATCCACTGGATCCATTCATCTCTTTATTTAATCCATACACACCTCTATTTCTCTATTTTCAATTATCTTCCTTTTTTTCTTCGCTGACTTGTGCTTTTACATGAAATACTCGAGCATACCAGAGCCAATGCTGTATCCAGAATTCCCTTCTTTTTACCTTTTAGCTCTACTCGATTTCTCGCATCGCCTTCCTCATAATAAGAATTATAATAATAATAGTAATAACAATAATAGATCTTTCCCAAAGAATACAACGTTCCATCACCGCGCCACCAGGGAACGTCCTCTTACATTTTCCAAATAAAACCAGGAAAATCCTGTCCGAAAACAGAAGCAGGATCCTCACCCCAAAACTCCATAATCTCTCCAACAAGATGAGATGTCTTTCTTCTTATCTATTCCCTTGTATTCTTCATCGTAATAGTTTATTTCCCATAAAAAATGAGCAGTTTTACTTTATACCGTAGTTTAACCTCCGTGAAACTGAAACCTTTTACCCAAAAACAACTAAAAATTAAAAAATTTAAACCATAAAACTAGCTTACGAAAATTCACTTTCCTGTTCTGAGCAGAGCAGAAGCATTAAAAATATTAATTACCAAATTCATCATCATTTTAATTAATCCGCTTTGTTACTTAAATTTAATAGGATATATATCAGGGTGAGAAAAGTTTAATAGAGCAATAAAACGGTGGCAGTAAAACGCATACCTAGATCAGTTGGGTATACATATTACAAAATTTAGTAATTAATGTTATTGTGCTTACCAAAAAACGTTATTTATAAAAACCTCATATACTTTCATAACGCAAGATAACATAACATATTATATCAAAAGGTTTTATTGAAACGATTGACGGTAGATGAGTGTCTAGATAGGAGTATTATGTGGCACGAACATCATTTAAAATTTGACCGCCTCGTTTATTCGTAATTCTATGCCGTGCTGGGAATAAATGCGCGTAATAAATAACAAGGGTGGGCAGGGGCTCGTTACGATTCGACGCGTTGAAATATCAGCGGGTGAACGTAAACGACCGGCTGCTTTTCCGGTTTTCACGGTACACTATACACTCTTCTCTTCTCCCTTTTATTCACTCGTCTCTTCTCTTCTCGTCTATTTTTATGTACTCACACTCATATACAGCCATGTTCAAATCATTTTCCGTAGTCGAGGGCTCAAATGAATTTTTTTATTTATTTATTTTTTTTCCTATTTTATTCATCCCCTTTCAACCATTTTCCTGATGTGGTGCTTTTCCACTCCTGGTTGGTTGCTAACTATATATAATGCAAGTAATAGTTTGAATGTTAAGTAAACATTTTTTTTAACTTCATGCTTTGAAAATTAATGTTTTTTAATTTTAATCTCATCTCAATTTTTAAAAATCAAGTTTTCCGGCTGGATGTACGCTCAGAAAAATTTTTTTTTAGATAACTTTTATTATCAATTGACCCAGGACCTTACAAATTTTTTTTATGACTAAAAAACGGCGTCAAAAATGAAAATCTAACAACGCGTTCATATTCAAAAGACATTTTAGTTTGAAAATTAAAAAAAAAAAAAAATTTTAAATAATAATCAGATTTTTGAGCTTGAAATTTTTTTTATAAAACTCAATAATTATAATCGACAAATTCATTAATTTTTACTATCATCCCTAAATATTGAGTAAACTAATTAAAAATATTCAATAATAAAATTTTTCTCTGCACAGCAAAATACTTTTTCTTTTTTTTCCTATGTGCTTATATTACTACCCCCTTACTCCAAAGTAGAGCTCGTCACAAAAGTGTGAAGCTTATGAAACGGGGTTGAACGAAAAAAGCACCTTTACGTCTACTTATAATAATAATAAAGTTAAAATAACGTGAAAAAGCTTCCACGGTATCGAGCTTTCATTGTCTACCGGCATCTAAAATAACAAGTAGGGTTTATGGAAGGTTTACACCCGCCTGCAGGTTCCCGATACTGTTCTGTTCACACGGATAAGTGCACGGGGTAAATAGGTATGTACCTGGTATGGTAACATCCTAACAGATGAAAGAGGACGGGAATGAGCTTGAGGATAAAGAGGTTCTATAGTTCGAGCTCTGGGGTGCACCGAGGCATGCCCCACTGCTATACAACTATTCAACTCTACAAGCATACCACTATACAACTATATCCTATCAACGAGAGGTTATATTAGGGAAAAGCACACTACACGCTATATACTTAAAGTACAAGTGTTGAAGTGGGAGGAGTTTAACGCCGGGCATTACCACCCGGATCTTTATCCTTTCATGATCCTAATAGGAAAGCCTCACTTCACTTTAACAGATGAGGTTCTAATCACCAAATTCTCCCTAACTTTTAGTTTTTAATCTTTAATTTATTTTCGATCCCATGAGAATGCTCTTCGACATAATTTAAAATTTTTATATATCACTTAATATATATTTATGGTCATATATCGAAATCATATGTTGAATAATTATTTTTCAATAAATATTTTTACTCTTTATATCCGATTTAATCAATATATAATTTATATTAGTATCGATATGCTAATATATAATTTTTAACTCAAAGTAGTGTTGAAAATTTCCGACAGAGGGCGAATAATCGCTTAATTGTCTCCTTATAAGAGAGTTAACTTCTAAAATACTAATTAATTTTTACTCTGCTAAGGAGCTTATCTAATATTTGCATCTTAATTTAATCACCAACTGAACCAATTTTTGTTAAAAAATTTTAACAATTTTAATAAATTATTTTTTTACTTTCATAAATAGCCATATCAGAAAATTCTTTCACCGAAAAAATACTAACACCTAAAAGGACCGTATAACCTCGCGGCTCGCTAATATATATACCCAATATCTAGTTACCCTCTGAACCTGTTAACTAAGGAATCTTACACCACTTACACCGTTAAACTCCTAATAGCAATACTAATACTCGAAGTGAGCTTGTATTGCGGTGCACTACGTTCGTAAACGCAGATGTAGCACACAATGGGATAGGGAGAAAAGGAGTTGAGAGTTAACTTGTAGATACGGATATACAGATTTGGGCTCGTAGTTTAAGTGTTTAGTTTGAGTTCTCTCACTGTAACCAGTACTAGTACTATTACTATCACTAATACTAATACGAATTCCAATAACTTTTCCTACCCCTGCTCTTCTCAGGCTCAGTCTCAGCGATTTCATGAAAACTAACCGCGATCATCCAGGATTCACGTTCTCTCGGCTCGAGTGCATCCGCAATGAAATTGTTATCGGTTTCGTGCTTTGTAACCTCCGATACCAGTCGCGAATTATTTAAGCCCACGTGACTAAACACAAACATGCTGTATGCCGATAACTGCGTTGTTGTGCTGTAAATATTATAAATTATAAATTATAATGTTGTCTTTAATTGTTTAAATTATTTCAGAATCTGTCTATTTGCCTTTCATCCGTATCTGCTAAAATGGATAATTACTGACTGAAATTTTTATTTATGAACGGTAATTAAGTTGAGAGTAATTATCCTTAGATAATTGTTGTTTATTGTTGTTATCAGGTATTACCAAGTGGTAATTAGATAAATTAAGAAGCGTTAAAGTATAGGCAGTGAAACAAAACAAATAAAATGATATTTGGTTTTACTTTCAACTGCTTTCTCGTGTCAGTGTGTTTACTTGCACTTGCACTCGCGTTCGAGCGTGAAGCAACTATAAACCGAAAAGAACAACATGATATACGTGTCTAAGTCTACTTGTGCCGGTTACGAGTACGATATGGATAGGTGAGTGTGTAAGTGGTTCTAAGTATGTATTTACGTGGTCAAGTTGTGAGCACTACTTGACCAAGTATTAGTATATACTGTTGCTTTATGGTAGTAAGTTAGGTGTGTAATGTATCCGCCTATTTAATCGCTGGTATCGTGTGTACTGGCTATGAGTACCAAGTGGTTTTATATTTTACCTTACTGGTTATTTTTGTTTTTTTAATTTAACTTCTTTAACGCTATTTACCTTAAAAAACATTTTTAATTGATTAATTGATAAAGAAATATCAAATTATCCTGAAAAACTCTTATTAATTTTTATACAATGTTACTTTTAGTAAACAATGTATATAACTTTAGGAAAAAGCCCTAGAGTTTAATAGCAGTAAATAGTTCCACGACAGTTTATCGGTGACGAGAGATAGTTCAAAGTTTTCATGCACAGAGCGTTAAATTGAGTATTTAAGTTTCATGATGTCAGTTGTTCTGTATTCGAAAGTTTTAATCCAATCTTTTTTCTCTCGATACATTTAAAGTCTTTTTAAAAATCAATTTGTTTTATTTGATCATACATTTGATAGAATGGGATGTCATTTTGAAAATAGATTTTTTAATTTTTTTCTTGGTGCACTTTTTTTATTTAAAAAGCCAGTTACTTGTCTTAGTGTTAATGATACATCCAATAAATTGAATTTGTTCATTTAGAATTTTCTGTACGCAATTTTGATTGTTTATGGAATTTTTTTTAAATAAATTTTTACAAAAAAAAAATTTTTTAATCCACAAATAAAAATTCAAAAAAATTTTAAGTGCAATTTTTTATTAAATATTTTTTTACACTAATTTATTTATTAAATAAAATAAAAAATTTAATAGTTGTCGTTTTTAATATTATCAAAATAACTTTGTGAATAATTTAATTTTAATTTTAATTAAATAGTATTTTTTTTGTTTAATTAAATAAAATAAATATTTTAGTGAATCATTTGAACAATTTTCTTATAAAAAAAAAATTTTTTATGTAAAATTTGATTAGTAATTTTCAATATGAATTCATAAAACAATAGAAACAATAACTAGTGTCATAAATTAAAACAACAGTGGGCTAATTATTAATAACCACTGAGTTCAAAAATCCCTGGCATACGTCAGAGGTTACTCGGCGAAAATAGGGAGGTTATCACGGTCGAATCGTTACATAATATCGGAGCCAAAAGTCATGAGTCTCCTTTGAACCCAAGTACTTTGTCTGAAACCACAAAACACCGGAATTTATAGTTTCAGTCTAGCTGTGCCCTGGTACACTTTCCCTGTTTATGTTACCGCCGCGGCTTCATACACTGTCATCAAAATATCTAATGAGGTTGGAATAATGCAAAATGTAGAATGGAAAATGCAAAAGTACTATACTAACAACAGCAATATAAGAAAATAGAGTAATATAAGCATTGATTACGTATTCTATTCTATTCTATACTCTATCTCCTGAAATCTAAAACAATGCATATTATATGTTATTATTTTCAGCTATGATACCCCATTTTTTTCCTTTCGGTTTAGTTTGTAATATGCAGACGAGGTTTAAACTGGAACGTGCATGGAAATGGTAGATAATGCCGGCAAATTATTGAAATTTTCACCGGTCAGATAAAAGTAAATTATTAATCATAATCATAGTAATAATAATAACAAAAGTATTAACGAAATAAAAAATGGAATAGAATGGAATAAAAATGCAAGTTTGTTGTCATGAAAATTCAGGTCATGGTAAAATTATATAAGATGGTTTTATAAGATTTTACTCGGGTTACGAGGTTCATATTTTTCAATTTATCTACGTAAATACTCCTGACGTGTGTTTATTAAAATTTTTTTTACTTCATTAATTTTATAGAGCAAAGAGCTTTTGCCGTTCTTGTTAATTTAATATCTAATTAAGGAGCGAGTTTTTGGGGATTAACTCGGAGAGTTTTATCACTTATGGGATTGGACAAATTATTATATTATTATTTTTATAAGATATGGGTTGACAATAAAATGAACGAAAAACAGGTTATTTGAAACGTGACTTTAACACGTACGTTATACAGTGTGTTATATTAAATTTTCATGAGATTACAAGATGGTAAATTGAGAGAAAGAGAAATTTTTGGGCGCAATAGGTATATATCTAAAAGGAATGAAATTGGAAACCACGACCGGGTGTATGAGTATGAGTATATTCAATTACACGATAAGATAATGATTTATTAATTTTGTATATAAATTTCACAAGATTATCAGATATGAAGACAAGTGGGCTTGTGTAAACATTTTATACAATAATAACAATAGTAATAAAATTCATTATTTTATTTCATATCAGATTCATGGCATCGTTTTTTATTGTAATTATTGCACATTACACCCAATGTTAACACTATTTTTTTTTATTACTCCATAAATTCGTTTAATCAGCGTAATATCTGCTGGAAATTAATGTTCAGTTCGTGTTATAAAATTAGAATGACTCTTTTTTTGTTAAAAACTTCGGACTTGATCAAATATTTAAATTATTTATCATGTATTAACTTGATAGGCTGATGTCAGAGTCATATCAAATATTTAATTAAAAATTTTGAGTTATGAAAATTTTATGCTTCAATTTTTTAATTGAGTCACGCGAGTGTTTTTTGCTTAATTAAATTTAGTGTGTGAGTCATACATTATTTTTGCTGCTAAAAATCTAGAATTAAATTATTCAATTTCAAAAATTGAAATAATAATAGATATAATAAATTGTTTTTTTATTTATCCAAAAATAGTACATTTTTTTTAATTATAACTTCAAAACTTTCTTTTTCAAAGAAAAAAAAATTTTTTTAATAAAAATAGAAGCATTTAAATAAAAATCTAGTTGAACACGCGTGAGTTCAGTAGCTCGTAGTTATTTTGAAACAAAAATTTATAGAAATATAGGTCACTTAGTGGACTTAGTGTTCTTCTCCTTGCTCTCTTAGTGTCTCTTCTGCTCTAACACATTCACATTTTCATTCTTTTTTTATCTCTCATTTGGGATTTTTTCTTGCTCTTGCCATTTCATCTTATATCTTGTATCTTGTACTTAGAGATTCAACTGGAGCTTTTATTTTTCAGCGACAACTTGAGTGTCTCAATGCGACGCACTCAATGAGATCTTTAAGTCGATGCTCTCTCATTTTTTAGTCTTGATTTTTTGCTCACGGCGTCTTCCGGTCGTCTGAGTATTTTTCCATTTATAGAGAATAGAAATAGTAAGATAAAGATAAAGAGAAAAGATGAAGTCTATAATAGAAGAAACAAAAGCTCTTTTACTTGTTTTTTTTTATCTTATTTTATTCAATCTACTTACAGTATATACTGGTAATAATTTGTTGATGAGTCCATTGTCAATTAAAATTAGCTGAACAGAACTGAAGATAAACTGAAATTTTATTTGTTTGGAAAATTAAACCTCAAATATTTGAATATTCTATTTGTTTTTCATCAAACTATCGGACGAACTTTTACCCGTCCAATGTGCAATTGAGGTTAATGTTTGACCTCTCGAAAAATTTATGAAAGTAGTTTATTGACTATTGAAAAAAAAAAAAAATGACTTTTTTTATGTGTGTATGCAACAAGAAGTTATATTATTATAGTTATAATAATAGAAAAAATAATAGTATGCACTACATGTACGGGCTCGTATGACCAATATTTATTTTTGGAAGAGTTCTCATTTTGAGAAATGTACATCGGAACGAATGTATAACTAACTCGTATTTTATTAATATCGCACTAGTGTATACAGTAAAATCCCCATAGGTATGTTTTTTAAATTGAATGTATGTGTGAGTGTGTGTGTTATGGGGAAGATGAGGATTAGAGAGGAGAGGAGGAGAGTTAACTGAACAAGTTGATACGAAATGGAGAGTAGAGTGGAACCAATCGATCCACTTCTATATACTATGTGATAAAAAAATTGATTGATTGTCCTCGACCACCGACCACAATGAAATGTAAAAAGTTGCCTGGAGCGACCGCAAAATTTGCGGTTTTGCGACTTTTTGATTTACGGTTCTGAAAAATATAAGATATTGTGACAAACTACGGACTAACTTACTCTTTTTTGGTTACTGATTCTTAATGTATAAATACCAAGTAGTTTGCTAATTTTCGTTCCCGAATGCTTTTACCAAAAAATTTTAATCAATCTATCTCGCCATCGATAAAGTTGGGATGAGGGCGCTCAGTTTTTTTAATCGAATCAAATAAGAAAAATTATCGGATTTTGGACATGTTCGATTTATCAATAATTACATTTGTAAATTAAAATCGTCATACTTGTCTACACAAACCGTGAAAAAATTATCTAGCTTTTGAAATCCTTTATTGATATCAGTTTAATACATACGAAAATATACGTTTTTATAACTATATTTTTCAATAATAAGTTCTATTTGTCCTTACGGAGTGTAATCACCAAGTAATTTTCATATTTAATTTTAAAGATTTTTATATTTAATCCTTTTGATGTATATATTAAATTTATTGGGAAAAGTTCTATAAAAAACCAAATTAATGTTAGTTAAATTAATAATTTTTATTCTAGAGCTAAATATTTTAAACTTAACTCTCCGATAGCGAGAAATATTAGTGACCATGCGCCCTCTGTCGGAGTTTTCCAATACTAACTTTAATGAAAAATTGATATATGAACATATACGATCATGTCAGTTTATATATGGGCCTATCAAGTCAGATATGACCTGATTTGGTTAATTTTCATACAAAAATTAAATATAGATATATCAGACCAGTTATGAACGTATTAAATTTTTTTTATCAGACTTTAAAGCCATATTCAAAAAATTTTCTGTATGTATTATAAATAATATGAAAAGAATATTATTAAACACTTTTTTTTAATTACAATCTTCATAAAGTTTCAAAATAATAAAAACCGACGTACAATTTAACGATCCAATTAAAACAAACTTAGAAGTTAAGAAAAATGAAATTATAAAAAAATTGAATAAAAAGTAAAAATATTGAAAGTACTTAGCATAATTAAAAAAAATGATAACACTAAAAAATAAGGGTTTCTTTTGTTATAGTTGGACGATACAGCATTACAACTTTACAAAGATGGAGACTACGGAGCTTACCTCGATCTGGAAGCGTCTATTAGCGAGCAACAAGAGGAGTTCGAAGGCTTTCAGACAAAGTGAGTACTTAAAAACAAACAAACAAATAAAGAGTAAAATATTGTAATCGATACTCGGTTGGCAGAGCGACAAGCCAAACTTTCAACTGGTTTTCTTCTTTCGGTACCTATATAATACCTCTAACATATAATAAAGCCGCCCAGTGTAGGGAGTAGCTAGAAATAGGAGTAGCCCGGAGCCCTTAGATGAGAACAGGCTCACGTAGAAAAGCCATTTGAAATGCCCGCGAACTCAGTACCAACTCTGACGTCATACCAGCTAGCAAGTTTTATATGTATGGATGATATTTGAACTATTATATTATATCGGGTTTAATTTTTCATAGCGCTTTTAAAACTCAGTCACGGCTTTAATCTTTTCCCTTTTCACCGCATCACATTATTTCACATTAAAACACTGAGAATAAAGGATAATATGTTATAATCCCAAAGATTATTTTGTGATTTAATGTAAATATTATCGTTATAATCCATAACAAAGTACTGAGTTCCACGTTCATCGTCTCAGCCCTATCTACGTCGTGCTCGAGTCGTATTTTCTCTGTGTATATAGATGTACACGTATACATAGATATATATTACATTACTCGTAGAGCATATAATAGCAAACTAACGAATGTTTCGATGCCCGTGAGCGAAAATCTCTCCAGTGAATTAGTATCGCCGTTTCGGAATAGGATGAACTGCGAGTGGCGTCGCAGGTAATTAAAGCAGGTAACCGCTCTGGGATATGAACGCGAGTTTGCTTAAATTTAGCCAATTTCATGTTGGAATATATTTTGTATATGTATATATATTATTGGTCGTCTGTGAGTAAAATTTATCTACGACCTTACGAGTGTACTTTTGTCGTTCATGTAACTATTTTTTTCTTCCTCTCTATGCTCGTTTTTCCAATTATTTCGTTATTAATTTATTTAAATTAAACAACTAATTGATTTACGTGATTTTTAGTTGTTGATTATTATTTTTATATGGCCTCAACGGGAGTATTGGGTACTTTATTATCAATTATTGCAATATAAAAATAAAAAATAAAATGAAATATGAGTGTTTGAATTTTAAATAGGATTTTTATGATGAAAAAGTACAGTAATTTTAGCAGAGTATTAATACAAAAATTTATTTCATTGCAATTTTTTCAATTTGGCGCAGAAAAATAATTTAAAATATTTTTTCAAATGTTGATTACTTTTTAATTCATTAAACTTTAATAACATAAATTTATGGATTTTTTGTGGGTTATTGAAAATTGGAAAAAGTACAGATTTATAATAATTTTTATTTGAAGTGTTGAAACGTGAGTTTTTGATTTTCCAAGTATGTCACCGTAACAAGCGATGAAAATAAAAGTTTAATATTGTTATAGACGTATAGTACTCCAATATGGATTTGAATTATACTTAATGTCGTATCGATTTTTCAAAAGTAGAGTATTAAGGAAGAACCATATTTTTCATCATTTTTATTTAATGCTTTTTATGCGTCAACTATATTTATAACTTTTTATTATTATTTTATATATAAAAAGAAAGAGATAAAGAGAGACGGAAAATGTACTTGATGTTAAATTTTAAAAAGTTTCTCAAACTTTTTTCAATATTTCATCTCAATTACTTCACGATAAATTGAAAAAGTCCCGGATAAAAGGGATGCTGCTGTAAGACTGTTTTTCTCTTTCATTTTTATTATTAATATTTTTTTTATAATTCATCTAATGAGTTTACTTTCATAAACGTGTTGTTATTAAGTTTTTTATTTATCTTTAAATTTATAAAATTTGTTCTGCAACTTTTTCGTGCTTTTGTTGCTGGGCAATTACTTAACTCTGTAGAGAATCGCGGGTAAATGATAAAAGCATCTCAACAATTTACATCTCATAATATTTTTATTATCGTGTAAATATAATTCATTATTTATTCATTTAATTACCCGCAGAATAATTTTAAATTCAACCATTTAATTGTTATTGTGTTAATATAGTCGACTCTTTTTTCTTTTACTCGTCATTGTCAGTAGGATCTCAAATTACTTATAACATAATCGCATTTATATTCATTCCGTCAGAGTCATGATACATATTAGATTAAAATAATATAATTATTGATCAATATTGTACTTGTATAATCGAATAAACGTAGCTGCTAAGGTACATAGAAAATATTCAAATCAGTTCGGTGGGTTGTAACCTTCTTTTCATTCTTCGTCTTGTTTAATGGAATTAATGTTTCCCGATAATTTGACATAAAACCATTAAGATTTAATGCAACAAAAGAGAGTTAACTCGGTAAGATGAATGTTAATTGACAATTAACTACTTGTATTGTATCATTTCAATCTTTTTTTTTTTAATTATATTTTTATTGTTGTATGCGATCTATTTAGAAATTTCAATAATTAAGTAGATCCTGTCTTTGTCAGAAAATTTAATCTCTATTCAACTTTTAATAATAATAATATATAGAAAATAAATGTTCTTGAATCAAGTACCCTCATGAAAAAAAAATATAAAAAAAAATGTATATCAAAATATATAAAAAAATTTATTTTAATTATATTAAAAATCTACAAAAAATACATAAATATATAAAAAATATGTATGGTAAATATATTTTTAATAACTAACTTTTGGCCAGTTTTCATATATATTTTATATATTTTAAATATATTTTAGATATATATTCAAGATATATCTTAAAATACATAAAAATACATAACTAAAAATATAAAAAAAATATATTTTGAATATATCTAAAATATATTTGAAATATATAAAATATATATGAAAATCGGCCAAAAGTTATTAAAAATATATTTACTATACATAATTTATATATTTTTTATAGATTTTTAATATATTTAAAATATATTTTTTATGTATTTCGACATATATTTTTTTTATATTTTTATTTCATAGGGGTATATAATTTTGAAGAACTTCATCTTCTTGATTTGAGTAATAAAATGCTTAAACTAAGAAATTTTTACTGTTTAAGTAAATTTTACTTGATTCAAGAAGTTTTCGTCTTGATTCTAGAGAATTACCCTCTTCAAAATTATTTTCTTAGTTCAAGAATTTTCTTCTTAAATCAAGTTAATTTTTTTTTAGTATAACAATAATAATAATAATAATAATAATAATAATAATAAAATAATTAAAATTAATTCAACCATCAATAAAAATCACACATGAATGTCTTTAAATGTTTTAAACATAAAACAATATTTCACACGTGAAATGGAACAAAAATTATTCATACGAATAAACAATTATTTAATAAAAAGCATCCTTTGCTATTAAAAGAGTAAACTCCATCATTTACGTCTCCTAAAGCAAAACAAATAAATAATTTATTGAATTCAGAATGTATAATTATTTGCTGAAATAAAATAAATTAAATTGACAGAAGATTGAAAAAGTAAATGAACGGCAGTGAAATGATAGCAAGTTGTAGGTAAAAAAAAAAATTAAAACGGAATATTTAACTATAATTTAAGATCTAGCCGAGCGTTCAATCGATAACTGAAGGATAAAAAAAACCGATAATGTAGATAATATATTGCCGGGCATTCGGAAAAGAGACAGATGTGAGTGGTTCGCAGCAAGAAGTTTAAGATCGATCGATACCGTTTCCGTTTCTCGACATCGTATCGGTACAAGAGAAGAGATCCATCCTCGAGAAGTTGAGACCGATGCGATGCGAGAAATCGGTTCCGAGGTGAAGAGCATCGACATTCAGACGCCGCGACCATTAACGAGGTGTCGGGCTGTCGTTCATGCAGAAGTCGCCTCTACTCTTGACAATGACTCCTGTCGTAATTTACACTCGCTGTATATATATATATATATATATATATATATATATATATATATATATATATATATTTAGACAATTAATTAGCTTCTACTTCGGCGGCGACACGATAACAGCGGGTAGTATTAATGAATTTACTTAGTACCGTAGAGTCCAAGAATGTACATTTAATATTATTGAGAAAAATTTACCATGATAATTTATCGTGCAAGTTTATTTATTTGCTGAATTAATACTAACGACATACGATTACATTTTTATCATTGGTTTTTTTGAAGAATAAAATATTTAAGAATGTCAATTTTTCGATTTTGAAATAATTTTTTAAAGATCATAAAATTTTGATTAAAGTTATGATATTTATTCAAGTACATTTACATTGTAAGAAATTAGGAGTTTTTGGAATTTATCAAAAAATGCAACTTGTAAAAATTAAAAAAAAAGTTGATGCAATTTTTTTTTAAATATTAAAATTAATTTATTACATTGAAATAAGGAAAAAAGTTACATAAATTAAAAAAAATTCTAATTACGCACTTTGTAATTTTTAAACGTATAAAAACTATTTATTATTTTGATTAATGAAAAAAAGGAAGAATTAACTCTGCAGAGTTTTTTTTATTAATAATATCTTCTTTGGAGTAAATTTAAGACAGGAGGGATTAAATCAATTAAAAATAATCTACTCCGCATTTACTCGGCAAACTTTTTACATTATAGACAGATGTGAGGGATTTAAATACAGCAAAAGCATAAATTTATTCGAATCATCAATAAAAACGATATACATTACCATAAAATCATGCTCCGTTGAGTTTTCAATTGACCGTATTCAAAATTATACCACATATAACAGGATTTAAATTGTAAATTTAAAAAATCCGGGAAAAAAAATTTATATTAACCGCAATGCGTAGAGGAATCAATGCCATCAATAATTCTCTCTTTCAACACTCAATAATATTTTGATCTCCCTATCCAGACCCTCTCAATAAACTCTGACTCTGCTGCCACTGAATCCATGTGTCGGCAGATAATAAAAACAAATTTTGTTTCCGGATTCACGCGTAGAACGCACCACCATCACCATAACCATCGCATTCACCTCTCGACACACATTTACACTTATACCTATCATATTTATATACTCCAACTCTATACGCGAGTTTCTATATACGGATTTGTATATCCGCTTTTTCGGTTATATTCGGATACGTCAACACGAATTTTCACGGTTGTGACTAATTCGTTCAACCATTAAAATAAATATTTATTGTCAAGTTTATATTTCACTCAATAATAAATGATAATCAACTATATAACACTGTTATTCTCATCATTAGTCAATTATTTTTTTAAAAAGTTTTAATCTTGGACTTTTTGAAGAAAAATTTACAAATTCCATTTCAATTTGCATCTTTTTTGTTATTATTATTTATTTTTTAATTCAATTCTCAAATGAGAATCGGTTTCAATTTAAAAAATTTTTATATTCATACAAAATGATTATTATTATCATTATTTATATTTGTATTGCCATAAATTTGTAGCCCAGTTTTGTGTTATTCTCTTACTCACCATCCCCCGTTAAACATTACAAAAATAAATTCAAGAGAAAGATTTAATTCAATGAACTATCAAGAACAGCTGTGAGAGTATTATCGCACCGAGTACATGGCCTATATAATATCTACTGGCTCGACACGCGAAAATACTTGAGAAAATGGAAAGTTGGTTTTTACAAAAAAATAAAACAAATAAAAAGTAGTAATAAAATAAAAAAAAGAATTATTGCCAACTGAATAAAGACCTCCTGTTATTTTACATATCCTTGAATTTTATACTATTATTATTATCATTATTATTATTATTGTTATAGCGTAACATATCTCACGTTTACATTCAATTTCACATATGACAAACTGCTTTATTCACATATAGTAAACTAAATTGAATTTATTCTAAAAGCTATTTTTAAACAATAAATTATCTTATCTCATACTTATTTCTCACACTATTCAACTCTGTAATAAAATGATAGAAATTAAATCAACCCTACTGGTGATTTATGTAAATAATCTTTTATTGAGAAGTATGATTAATAACTAGTAGTATGCAATGATTATTTTAAAACATACTTTTTTCAATCGATGACATCTAATTTTAGCAGTCATAAGTTCAACGACATCTACATTACACTATCTACGTTTACCATAGCGATTGCCCCAAAAAACTCGTCCAAAAAAAAAAACCCGGAGGAACTTAGCTAACGAGAATAAAAGTTTTAAATTTATGCAAAATCAATGTTAAACATCTTTCTCATTTACCCGTTGAATAACTTTAAATAGTTCTCGTTTCTCCAAAAAGTTATTGAAAATCTTACTGCGTTTTTCTTGCTTAAAATACCTTGATAAAAATTTCATCGGAGTTAATAATGCAGTTCATTTGAAATTATATATTCGGAGAAGCGTTTTTTAAAATTATTAATTATCAATTCTTGCATGTATAATCAGTTGAAATAATTCTGTCTTTCTAGACAGTAAATTTTTAATTATTCGGTTCACATGATTCCGTCAAATCATCTTACCAAATATATTATTAGTAACTGAATTTGTTAAAAAATTTATAGAAACTTGAGATCGAATTTTAATATCAGAAATATCTAAAAATTTTCTCTGTTACAAATTCAAATTATTTCCAATTATTTATTTATATAAATTAATTCATTTATTAATAATAATAAAATCTAGAATAGAAAAAAAAATATTTTCAAGCAATAATTATCGTCAAACTCTCACCGAGATTCGAATCCGGTTCTTCCCAGTCAGAATCCCGCGACCCTTACCCCTCGCCACTTATTAATCCTATCGATAATCAATTATCATAATTCCTACTCGATTTTTCATGTCATAAATTCCCAAAAAAATATTACAGCTCTAAAAATAAAATCATCCAAAGTTTATAAATTATTACAATTTTACACAAAAATCAATAATTTTTTTTTATCGCCGTAAAAGCGAAAAAAAAACTTGCAAAATTAATATCAATGATAAATTATTGAATAAAAGCGATATTTTTTAACGATAATATTAAAAGCTGGCGATAAAAGGAATAAAATAAAGAAATAAAGAGCGAAAAAATAAAAATGGTATTCAGGAAAAGTGATAAAAGAAAAGTGATTCAAAGTACAGTAAAAGCCGATGACCGGATGTCGTTGTAGTCGTCGCTTATACTTTAAACTTTTTTTCATCCACCGGACCAGTACCGGCTTTAGCTGGAGCTGTAAGCTGTGAGCTAAGAGAGAGGAGAGGATGCAGCTGGAGGAAAGCAGAGCAGAGAAAAGTGTTTCCTAGCAGATAGATACAGATATAGACCGGCATTATAGCATGTATAGGTCTCGCGCGTCCGCGACCTCCCGACCTCGCCCTCGATTCACGTTCAGATAAATCGTTTCGCCGTGTCGCCTCTCGCTCGATCTATTCACGAGATATCGATTACGTTGAAGAAAAACGACGGAACACGTCACTCGATCTCTGACTGGCTGCTCTGCTCCTACATCCTACACTGTACTATCCCTCCAATGTACTTCAATAGATAGACGACAAAAAGAGACGACAGACGGCTTTACTGTATAACACATCGATATAGATATAGATATAAATATAAATATTGTTACGTACATGTGTATGTGTGTGTGTATCTCGAGAAAATATAGTAAAGTGTAGTGTTGGTTTATAGTAGGTCGAGACTTTTCCGGCTAACATATCACACTTCTCTCTATGACTTTTCCTCCTATCCCTATTCGTATACTACTGTGTCATGTGTGCTTGCGGGCACTCTCGGAGTTGAGTAGTCTCGGAATAAATCGCATAAGTGGGTTTCACAATCTATTCCCAGGCACGTAACCCAACATTTTATAAATATCAACTCTCCTCACATATATTATATTCCCCGGTTATTGTTCATACCTTCAAAATTATGTTAAGTTATATCAACATCATTTGTCATTTTTGTTTGCCTCATACTTAACATTCGTCACTAAATTATCTGCCAAACTCTCCTCTTTTTCTACTCTTTAAAATTCATGTTGTTATTATTTTTGTATGCTCCACATTTCTTCGACATCTCTGTCGACAGCTATGCTCTTTTTTAAACATCTAACAAATCTGTCGGAGTCAAACAAACGGCTTACTTTGTACATCAAAAAATGTTCAAATTCTTGTTTTAAAATTTTGTATATTTTTTCTGATCAATAATTATCCTCACGGTTTTATGTATAATTTAATGTTGTTAGTAGAAAAATTATATGTAACATATCAGGGGATATTAGGCCATTTATAAACATATCAGGTCACATCTGGACATATCGGAAGATTTTATGACAGGTTATTTGTAGTGAAAAAAAAAAAAATTCATCCATAAATTTTTGTATTTATCATTTGTTAAAAACAATTTCTATGACATAAAAACGAATCGTGACAATTTTTACTGTAGTAAATACTTAAAGTTTGACTTAAAACTTGAATAATTAATCGAACTTAATATATGTTGATATTTTATATAAATAATCATGTTAATTTCGAAAATATGATTTACATTATTTATCTTAAATACCAAAAATGTCAAAATCATTTAATTATGTCAAACTAAAGGCTTCAATTATTCATTGACTCCAATTTTTGTTTATATTTTGAATAAAACGTGACATTTTTATTTAATTATAAATTTCATTTGAAGGATTAAGATTATTTCTTTAAAATCGATATGTTTCATAGAATTTAATAAATAAATCGCGTCTGGGGATAACATCTTGACTTGATAATATTCAGTGAAAAGGTTGATCGGTCAAAATAAATCTAAGGACAATTGAAAGCTTATTGATTGAATTGATATCCCATCATATTTCATTGACAAAAAGATAAATAGCTAACAATATCCCCAAAGAAGAAAAAAAAACGATAACCGTTCACAAATCATAAAGTCAAAAAAATTGAAGCCTTGCAATAAATAAAGGACGATAAAAAAGCGATTTTTCACCCACTAGCCCCAGTCTCGGTATTATGAATTTAAAGAATTCATATCTGAGAGTAATAACAAAAACAAAAATAAAAAAAAAGTAAGTTAATGAGGAAACCAGTTAATGTTAAAAAACAAAAAGAGGTGAATTTAACGACCCTATCATCTACTTGTAGTGTTAACTTGGTAGTGTAGAGCGAGAAGAGAGTTTGCAAAAAAAAAAGAGCGCAGACCCTTCTCATCTTCCTTGAGCGCTTTTGCGGTCGTTCTTTCTTTCCTATAGCGGTATGACTGCGGCTTTTCCCATAGGAGAATTCCAGAAGGTAACTTGTACGTGCAGTGGCTCGCAACCTTTTGGCGTTCCAACAGGAATAGAGTCGTCCTACACTCAAAAATTTAACAAGTATGAGTGGAGAGTACAAGTTTATGTATATGAGTACTATATACAAAAAGACTGGCAAGTTAAGTTACTACAATACAACTGAGCGCAACACACTGAAAGTTTATCACGAGTGTGTGCACGTACAAGCCCACAGCAAATACTCACCCAAGACTTTTCGTGTTTTCTTGACCCTCTTTCAAACCCTCCAGCTGTCTCTCGTGTATATCCTCTCATTTTTCTCTGTCCCGTATACATCGTACATCGCTTCATATATTTTTTATCATCTTCATTTCTTCTCTGCTTCTCTACATACATTTCATCGGGGAAAATATCATATCAACTAATTCATCATATTTTTTCTCCTTACGGTTGTATCATCGTTGTTGATGCTTCCTCAAACCTTTTTTTCTTCACTTAATACTATTTTTATCCTTTTTCGGGTAATCGCGCATTGGGAAATAGAAATATATGTCAGAAGCTTCGACTTATCGTCACGTTACTGTATCAAATCTCACCCCAGGGCTTTTACCTAGTCAATCTTTTGAGATACGTATTCAAAGATATTGTGTTACTGCCTTGATGTACATATACATCTATACATCTATACACGTATCATGAGAGAGAGAGAGAGATTTATGTCATACATCTTGTGTGTATTTCAGTGTATATATTTATTGGAAACCCTCAGGCAAACTTTACAAACATTCTCAAGTAGTCCGCGACTTTGCTGACGGGCATTTACCTAAGATCGTTTACGTACGTCCAAGTTTAGAGGCTAGACATCTCATATGATACTTACGCATATATGCCCTTACAACCTTCTGCATACATTATTATTATCGTATAAGCTCTAGTGCTTCTTTAAATATTTTTACTGTCGCAATGTTTACTATTTTTTCAATTAAAAGACACGGACAAAATCGGTCTTTTACTTTTTTTTTTTTTTTTTTTTTTTTTTTTTTTTAATACTTTAAATACGTTACAACAGGTTATGGGCCAAGACCACTATAAACTTATTATAAAATATTTGACATTAAAATTTAATATTCTTTATCGAGTTACAAAAAATGTATTTCAATACATGAAAAAAATTTTATTTTGATAATTATTATCGTTCTTTTATAAGACATTAAAAAAAAAAGAAGTAATTTTTTTACTAAAATATATTAGAAGTAAATTTTTGTGAGCATAGTTGTAATTTTTTAATAATATATCCGGTAATTAATATATTAATAATAATTTTAATCAATAAATTTTTATTTATCTAATTGCTTAACTTAAACAATACAATATAAAAAATAATATATAATTATTAGAAAAATACTTTGGCTTTTTTTTAATCCACAAAATTTCAAGTTAGTGAATATTAAAAAAAAATGATAATAAATATAAATATTTAATTTTCTCTGAGTACAGGGATTTTTTTTGTTTGAAACAAAGTTTGAAAATATTAAAAATAATTTTTATTAAATTCTCATTTCGCCATTCCTTTTATCACTAATCCTCTCTCTGAAAAAAAAAATTAACAAGCTCTAATTATTTGAAAGTATAATTATAAACTAATAAAACAATAATAATAATGATAAAAGCTTAGTACAAGTTTGGTGGTACTTGAAAGTTTGAGTCTACGATAAATCCATCAAAGAGAATAGCTTCCTTGTTAAAAATATATAACGATAAATTACTAAAGTTTAATTATCAATTAAAAATAAAAGGAGGTAAGTCGAAGCAAAAGTAGTCTAGAGGCAGAGACATTTATTATTAATGCAAAGGAATTAAATTTTAAATTGGAGCAAAGCCGTTTTTTGACTCTTATCCGGAATATGAACGACCAGAGAACGCGATAATTACCTACAAAAATAATGAATAAACATATACATTTAGAAGTTATTATTTTAATAACAATGCCAGTATCAGTGTATCAAGCGGCTTACAACCTACTGTATGGGAAAATCTTTGAAATAATTGTTAAATTTAATTGGACATGGATATATATGCATTATATACATACATATATACATAAACTGCCCACATGCAAAAATACGACTGTCACTCTAGTGAGTCCCGGAGAAAAAGCCATTGTATTTGCATTTCACATCTCTTAATTTCATGCCTTCGTAACTCCACCAGGATACTTCACTCTGGCTCTTTTCTTTCTTCAATTATATTTTTTAAAACCTCGGGTCCTCGGTACACCCCATTAGTATATTTTTTCAGCCCTCTGATGTACGGAATTAAATAATAAAAACAAAAAGCACCCGGCTAAATTATCTTATCTCATAAATGTGAAAACGAGTGAATTTTAAATTTTAAATTTTATATTTCAAAGCCTTCTAGATTACACGAAAAAATAAAAAGAACAAAAAATCTAAAATTTATTTTTAAAATATGTGAGAGATTATTAAAGGGATGTCAGATAATTTGCAACAATTTATTCGGCACACCTTCCTCCTTTCTCTTGATTTGTACCTCTTTAGAGCAAACTTTACACTATATAACACGTGTGTATAAATATATATTTATATTTGTGAGAGGTGAACTGAAAGAGCGCGCTCTTTACACCACCACCACCACTACTTTTCTGCCCGAAGTGTGTCATAACTGTCTTTAAATGCAAAAATAATCTCTGTATCTCCCATCTCCCATCTCGCCGGGTTAAAATAACTAAATAATAATCTGTATCAAAGATTATATTTTATGCAGTACATTACATAGTCATTGCACTTTGTTACTCAAAACATTTTCTATAAATAACCTAACTGATTTTTTTTTATACAAATGAATAAATTTGAATATTTTCATTTTTATTTAGATTATTTTAAACAGCAAAAAATTTTTATCAGATAAAAATTAGCGAATTTTAATGACAGAAATATTGAGTGACAAATTATAAGTTTGAGACGTTGACAAACAGGATTAGATTTTTTGCGTAGATAAAATTATGTCACAGTACAATCAAAATGTCAAAAGCGAAAAAATTAAATTATATAGTGTGAAAAAAATTGCGCAATGAATGATTCTTAATTTAAATTCACTTTAAGGATTTTATTTATATTATTAATAAAAAAAAACTCTGAAAAATAATTGAATAAAAATAAAAAATAAATAGTTGAATATTCCAAAAATTAATTAATTATTTAATTTATTTAATTAATTTATTTAATTTATATTAATGAATACAAACTTCAAATAACAAAAAAAAATTTTTTGAATTATTTATTAGAAATTTGGTACTTAAAAATTATTTCAGCTAATAAAAATTTATTCTAATCTAAAAACTCTACTCGGATATTTTTCAGATTAAAATAAAAAATTAATCCGTACGCGGATTGTTTTAATTCCTCATTCTTGCACTTCGAGTGATGGGAGTAGAATTTACTCCCGACTTTTAACAGTGAAGTTTAAAATAAACTAAAGTAAAAAAATAAAAATAATTGTATTGCATCGACATTTGAATTTTTGTGAGTACCGTTAAAGCGAGGGAAGGGAAGACAACAAAACCTATATTGCGCTACCTAACGTTGGTTGGTATTACAGTAACTAGTAGCTAGTAACTAGTGACCAAAAATAAAGGTATCGGTATAATAAGCATTGGTTAGATAAATGTTTGATGTTGCTGAAGATAATCGGCAATTAAGTTTTAATACGAAAGGGAGTCGTATCCAGCATTACATAGGAGTACCAGCAGTACTGGTCGATGGGTCGTTAAGCCGTAGTAGTCGATGGTTGCGGTAGAGCGAAGGGATTCCAGGAACACGGACCAGCGACACGTCTTCATTAGCCTTTCATGAACATTACCCGTTCCGTTCGCCGTATTCGTGTCCTTCTATTCCTTTCTGCTACCACTGTACTGCTTCTACTCTTACTCTTACTCAGCGTTAGCCTTAGCTTTAGTACACCTACCGCTATATACTATGCAATGTAATGTAACTTACCCGTGTACTTCATACTCATCCTCCTACGCCTCGTTCTTCTCTTACTTCTGCTTGTACTCATTCTCATTCTCATTCTGGTACTCGTTGAATCTACTGGGACTTTTGGATTATACCTAAAGATCTCTAAGTTTATTCGAATACCTTTCGAGTTTAGAGTAAACCCTTGACTGTATTTTATGTACTTATCCTCGATGGATTAATGCCACTTTTAGCCTGACGTAAAATTTCATGTGTCAATATTTTGGTAAATAATTTTATACCATATTAGTATTAAAGATCAAATTTATTGTCGATTTTTTGGTCTGGTGTAGAAATTTTTCCGATGCTGTTCGATTTTTTTAGGTATCATTTATAATACATTTTTATGAACCAAAAACACATTCTATTAAAAATTCAATAGATTACTTATGTTTGAACTCATATTATACATTACTTTCTAATCAATACAAATGTTGAATAAAAAATTTTTTTTATTTAAGGTAATTTGGTCATCGCAATCCGAGGTCAAATTAATAGATATTTTTTTTTTCTTTTTTGCAAGTGATCACTCGAAAAATAGCATAAAATATAAAATTATTTCTAATCAGAATTTAATTGAATGAATTCAATTCATAATTATGGTTAAATAATTATAATAATATAACTATTAAAATATCAACTGACAAGTACTGGGCTGTCACCAAACAATAACAACTGTTATAGGTTTTGTAAGGTCGGTACTTAAAACAGTTGCTCACGGTGTTCATTTATTGTTTAAATTTGCAAATATCACTTCAATATTTTAAATCTGCTATAATTTACGTGAACTTTTAATGTATGTTTAATAACAATTTATTTTAATGCAAAAAAACTTTATGATTATATTTCAATTTCAAATTTGCCGCGCACCGAGAAGTCGCCATTTTTCCCCTGATAAAGATGGGGGAGTAATGTCTCCGACAAACAACAAAGATAAAAACCAATTTTTAATATTAAAAAATTGATTTAATTCTATCTATTGGAAAGTTTTTTTTATGGGGTCAATCAATGTTGGCCGATTTTTTATAAATCCTCCATTTCCGGAGCTATTGAACAAGGACACTCATAAGAGATCGTGTATTTTTGCAAAACTTTAATTATATCTATTAAACGGTGTGGTAAAAAAATCTGATTTTTTTTCTATAGATGTATTATTAAATCATAATCTTTCGAATGAATATAAAAAAATTTAGTCAAGTTCAAGTCATTTGGCACCCAAACTACCTTAAATAAATTTTACATTCAAAAAAAAATAAATTTAATCAATCTTAAGAGTACACAGTTCCGTAACCCTTCAACCGAACATCAATCTTACCAACTAATAATCGTGCAAAAAATCAAAGGCTTCTTTTAGAAACTCTAATAACTTCTCTACAAGAAACTACCAAGGTTTCTTAAAAAAAAATTTGTCTTTTTCCTCCATATTAACTCGGTGATCCTATCGCCGATTGCTTCAAGAAACTTTCGTGCTA
Organism: Cotesia congregata; assembly: GCA_905319865.3. Classification (NCBI taxonomy): domain Eukaryota; kingdom Metazoa; phylum Arthropoda; class Insecta; order Hymenoptera; family Braconidae; genus Cotesia; species Cotesia congregata. The sequence continues at coordinate 3,622,843 of CAJNRD030001122.1, forward strand.
ATTAATTGAATGTTCTCTTAAACCAAAAAATCATTTTGAATCCTGCAGAAAAATTGTGGTCAAATAAAATTTTCTTGAACAAAAAAAAATGTATTCTAGAATTTTTCTGCTTGATTCAAAATGATTTTCTTAAAGGATAATTCTTTCATCAATGTATCCGTATCATCCCTTAGTAACTCGAGGAATACAATGTGGTCAACTAATTAAACTCCTGACCATATTCCTTACAGTGTCAATAATTGGTGCTTTCACCTAATCAAATACCTCGATACATATAAATGTACATAGATTTACATGATATGGACATTAATTATTGACAACTTGAGCGTAACTTATGTCAGTGCTCTCAAATTTGCCATTTGTATTATTGAGAGAGGTAAATATTGGCTGGGTATTGATGTCTGTCTGTGATGATGATTTTGGACAGAGTTCAGAGTAAACTTTGGCCAGCGTAGGGATCGAATTGTAGGTAGTCCGGGTGAATTTGAGTCGTTTGAGTCAACTGGTGTGTACTATCAACCATTATACACTATCTATACTTAATACTATCGTGTGTACTTGGACTTGTAGGATACTACTCACAACTGGCTACTGGCTACTGGGATGAGAGTATGGTGTGTGTTGTGAGTTGTGTAGTACAGATAGAGAGTGACTACTGTCCTCTTACTACAAACTACAACTACTTGTCTTTCTAGTGAGTGGCACGGGTGGACAGAGTAGAGGGATGGTATAGCTAGTGGAACAGTAACGCTATGCGGGAAAGCTCCTGTTTACGACGGGTGCGTGCGTACAGAGGCGACCTCCACTCCCCGGAGAATCACAAGGAGAATTCGTAACATCACTTGTAGTTCTCTTGGGAGATAAGCTATGTAAGCTTGTTGACGATTTATACGTTATACAATAAATTGACTCTGGCGAGGATATTTGTTGAGAGCGAGCCAGGAGCCAGCGAATGAGCTGAAGGTCTACTATACCATACTACAGCCTCTACGCTCTACTCTAAGGATGACACGTATAGTATATGAAATCCCATACCGGAATACGGATCTCGAAATCCAGAATGGGAAGGAGCCAGGAGGATATAAGTTTACTCGCTTTGTGAGACGTGTTTTCATCATAACTCGGATTTAGACGTAATCTCAAACACTGGCTTTTATCAAGAAAAAAGGAAAGGATCCCTGATGATGATAAAATTTATGTTTTTTTTTGTATTTTTCTGAGTTTTTTTTTGGTCGTCAAAAATTAATGAATTTTTTAGAAATTGATTATGGATATTCTTTTCAATTTTTGAGAAAAAAATTCAGTCAATTTTTGTTTTTTACAAATTTTTTATTTATTTCAAAACACAGTAGACATTTTTCATATTTTATCAAATTTTTCTTTGCAAAAAAAAATTACCTGTCTATTAAAGATTGAATAAAATTTTTCAAGTCAAAAACATTAAATTGATTTTAGTTCAATTATTAAAAAATACAATACCAGAAAAAAATCATTTTTAACAATCACTATATTTTGAAATAAAACCGCCAAAGTTTTGTAAAAAAACAACTATATTTTTATTTTGAAAAATTTTGAGTGTCAATCAATTTTTTTCACCAATTTAAACTAGTTGGAACTCTAATTTTTTTTTGTTAATTAAAAAAGTCTGTAATAACCCGCAATAAAAAAGTTAATGAGTTTAATTGGATGATATAATTAAATAAGAATTATTGTCTTAGTAATTTCATTCTCAAGATATTTTATAATAGCACATAACTGTATTTTCTACCCAGTGTATGATATGTGCCAAAAACATATTTAATTTTTATTTAATCTAAATCCTGAGAGTCGATCGTGGGAAATTTTTTTGCGAAACTAATTGAGACTAAATATCTTAAAAAAAAGAACACGACAGCCCGTAAATTAACGCTCTTCTTCATTTTTTTCCTTGCCAAGTTTAGAATTAAAAAGTCCATTTAATTTCAAAGTTGTCAATCACAGATTATACTAATCACGTTTTTTATAATCTCCGTAAAATTATTTGGTAGTACTAAATCTATTTAATTAATAAAAACAAACAAATTGAAATAAGCGTCTATCTGAACTTTTAAAATAGCTTGATGATAGGTGCACTGATGGAAGTCTGAAGAACACGAGCATATTTTATACTTTTTTTTTTCTTAGCCTTATTAACTGTTGATAATTATTTTTTTTAATTTAATAATTCAATAAACATTTATTTATATATAATAAATAAATGAATTTCTCGATAGTTAATAAATTCTGCAATCAGTGTGTAAAAACAACTAAGCAAAGTAAGATATAAAAAAATATAAGTACAAGATATCACGATAACACCCAAGGCGAGGTGAAGTGAATCGAAAAAAAAAAAAACCGGGAAAGAGTAATCACAATATAACAATGCAATTTGTAGAAAATATCCCACAGTCCAGTTTAAAATCTATCTGGGATATGTCCGGGCGATTACAAGGTTTGTTTCATCCTCGATTTAACAATAGTTGGAATAACATTCGCCGGATAGGCTGGCTGTAAGTTTCAACTAATATAACTGAGGAGGAAATAATATAACACGAATATAGATGCAGCCGTCAGTAAATAAAGACGGAGAACAAGGAAAGCGGGAGTAAGTACATAAAGCCGAGAGAATCTAACGGTGTAACCCTGCTATCTGGATGACGAGTCGTTCCCTGAGTTTAAACAGGGCAGAGGAATGTCTTGTGGTTGTTTCCCATTGTGTCTATGTAATCAGCCACTGATCTTCCGTGAACGTTCCCACGCTGACAACCATCTTCCAGGGTCCTGTCGTCTTGTTGTTGATTGCGATATACCCTTCCCTTTCCTCCCGGGCCTCCCCGACGGTACATTAGTGTGATGTATCTATCTTGTGGTTGTTACTGCTCAATACGGTGGCTAAACTGCTCCAATAATCTATCGACCACCTGCATATAAGTTTAACTCAAGAGTAAACTCTAACTGTTGGGTTAAGATTTTAATTTGTACGAGTTTATTCTTAGAAAAAATTTATTTCTCATCAAAATGTCCTGAAAGTTCATTTTTGAGACGATTTTACCCGGGTTGAAAATAAAACTTAGTCGTCACTTGATTTGACATACTTTCAGATTTTCCTTCAGATAACTCTTTTTGTTCCAAATTACTGAATTATCTTAAATTTGACTTTTATTGTCTTATAAAACGCTAACTGCATGCATTAAGTGAAAAACCTAGTAGAGTAACCTTAAATTGATGGCACGAGTCTTAGATTATGGCGCCCAACTTACCAAAAGTATTTCTATGAAAACTATTGTGATCCAAACCGTAATAACAACATAGTTAAGAAATTTCATCACTTACTCTGTATTAAAACGGTAATAGTTCCCAAAGACTCGATCTTATATCTCATCATTTTTTATGGTCTCATTAAAAGCCGCATCTCATCAATTCAAACTCAATAGACATAAAGACGTTGCCTATAAGCGATGAATAGTATAGGTACTTCATAACCATAACTCATAAATCATAACCATCAACCAGATAATAGTGCTGTAGCATCGAAATCGATTAGATGTCTTCATTTTGATCATTTTTTTATCTATTGCAATGTTTAATTTAAAATTTTAAATATATTTGACTACTTTTCGTTTAGTTGGAATTCATTTAAGAAAAAAACATAGTTATCAAATCAATAACACTTAATTCAAACACTGTTAAAAAATTTCATGGTAATTCTAAAAAAAATGCTTTGAAATACTTTTCAGTAATTGGCAAAACATTTAGCTAAAATTTAAATCGCGTATTGTAATAATAAAAAAATTTACACCTACAATTGATTTATTTTTTCATAATTTTGGATTGCCATACATTCTTTTGTAATTTTACTCATATTTTTGCTTGGAAAACAATTGTAATTAAAAAAAAATTCCAACTGAGCAAGAAGAATATAATTATGTTTGTTAACATCATTTATTTATCAGTTATTACGATCATTACTGAAGCCCCATTTTTTTCTTTTGTCCCGCTATTATTTCCGACTTATACACATCCTGAGGACAACTCACCCACGCACTAGTTCAATATTAATGTTATATTTACATTTTGTTACAACTGTTTTTGCCAGAATGTTGATTAAACACGTGTGCCATTTATTACCCCAGAAAAATGACCATATAAGTCTCACCAACACGACATACATTGTATTTATCGAGCATGAAAAAGTAAACAGTAACAGTAACATTTGTGCCTTATTTGCGATTCTGATTATTTAATATATTTTTTTAATCGACTTATGAAGCAAGAACAACAGAACAGAGCGACGCTATTTTCTCGTCATTATTATCCTTTCCGTCATTTCCTTCATTCCTACATAACACAACTGTGTACAACGTATAGCGTATTATAGATTAAACTCGTGTGGAGTTACCGTGTCCCAGACTCGACTGCTCGACTCGACGTCCTGTGTTTTGCCATGTGCATGTGTGTTTTTGCTTCCTCGCAATAAGTAGAACACACCTGAATTGTTAATGAGGCTGTGCTTTAAAGCAAATATTTCTCCTCTGCATATACATATATATATTTTCATATTGAGGTTACTGTTTTTTTTTCTACCTTACTCCCTCATTTAATTCCTTTTTTACAAGTTTAAATAAATTAATCACATGTTTTAACATATGATGTCACTGAAAATAACAGATATCTTAATCTTTAATTAATTTAATATTTTAGAAAAAATTTTTGAAATTTGTAAGTAGAAAATTTTAAAAATTATCCGTGCTACTTTTTTAGTACTTTTTTATATTCATATTATAAAAAAATTAACTTGCATCAAGAGAAAAAATCTTTAACCAAAAACATCACTTTTGAGAATTTGGATATTTTTAATTAGAATGAAAAATTTTTTAACTAAGAAATTATTCTTGATCTAATTAAATTTCATTTAATTAAAGAGTTTTAAAATTATATTATTAGTTCAAAATCTTTTTTTTCAATCAAATTTTTTTAAATAGTATAAAGAATGAATTGAGCGAAGTGTTAAAATATTCAAAATTCTGTTCTTTACAACAAATTTACCGAAAAAAAAAAGAAAAGTGCACTACAACCGAAAAAATTATAATTTAATTCATCCAAAATAAAATTTTCCTTCTAAATATTTTCTTGAGTCAAAAAATTTATTTTGATTATATTACATATTTAATAGTCAATGATTGATAATTTTAAACCCAATTGAAATATAAAAAATTTTTTATCATTAAAATAAAAATATTTATTACTTTACTGCTAACTATTTAAGCAAAATAAAATAACTTTACGGTTAAAAAATATTGCGTGGAATACTTTCCAACCTTTAATTATCGTGTGTAATAAATTATTTAACCGTAATTCAGTTGCAGTAATAAAAAATAATGAGGGTATTTGTAAATTTAAAGAGTTCCATTTGAAAAAACAATTTTTTTCCTTTAATATTATTAAATTTGTAATTTAAACGGTATTTTTTTAATTTGACGGGTGCGTAGAAACCGAAGAATAAAAATAACTCGAGGTAATGTAATGGTAATTGGGAACTAAATATAAAAATTTGAACACACGTGAGTGTGTATAGAATGCGATATAGTTACAGTTTATAATCAGTGAAATTAAATCGCACATTGCGATACTGAAGATCAGTTGAATGGAAGTAAATAAAGCTGAAGTAATTGGGGGATTGCGGAGATATTGAGGTGGTCGATACCCGCGCGTCTGAAAAGAGGTCACTGTGGCCAGCCTGCCGTTCGTCCAATATGTGCAATACACTATACACCATTATATATATCCTCAATACACTGTACACGGTCCAATCGATCCAAAGACTCAACTCGAGGATCCGGGAACCAATATATCCTCATATCATGTTGTAAAGTTTCGACCAAAGTCCAGTGCGTCATCAGCAACCCTTGTTTTTTCATTTTCTTCCTTTCTTTTCTAATAACATTTTTTTTCCTCACTCTCATTACTCTACTTGTTTGTTTATTACTTTGTACTTGAGATGCAATGTACTCCAGTTTTTTTTTTATCTTAAGACTAATTATTCCAAGATTCAATAGTTCACGGCTGCCCAATTTTAAAACACAGTAACTGCAAAATTTTTATACCTGATTTTTTTCAGTATGGCTGCATTTCTTACAACTTTAGGGGCTTAATTTCAAGTAATTTTTCTAAAAAATATTTATATTCAAGTATTTTCTATTCATAAATCAAATTTTTTATCAATTTGGCGCGCAAACTTTTTTTTAGTAAAAAAAATTTTTAAAAATCTTAAAATTGTGTTACTGTGTTTTGAAATTGGGCAGCTGTTTAGTCATTTACTATTTTTAAATTAGTTAATTTGACGAGACAAAGCGTTTCGTTAATCGAATTCACGTGTATTTTTTATTCATTCATTTATTCTCGTAAAAACATACAAAAGCTCTTAAACTGAATATAAAATAATTTATATATACATGAGATGGAAACAAAAATAAATTGATAAAAAAATTGACTTAATTAAAAAAAAAAATTCTTGGACCAATAATAATATTTAAAAAAAAATTTGGCTTGAATCAAGCAAAAAATGATTGAATTAAGGAGTTATTTTTAGTACAAGTTAAGTTTTTATGATTCAAGAATTTTTCTGCTTGAATCAACGCCAAAAAATTAAAAAAAAAAAATATTCTTGGTTCAAGAACTCTTTTTCAATTAAATTAATTTTCAATTTTAGTGTATTGATAAGACATTTATTCAAAATTAATTGATAACTTTTAAAATATATTGAATAGGCAATGTTAGTAAGCTTGATAATTTTTTATTTCATTGTTTTTTTTTGTTTTTTTAATAATTGTTATGAATGTTTTTTTTATTTGTAAATTGATTTTAATTTAAAATGAAGTACATGGCGCCAATTATTTTAACGATAGTAAAACTTTTAAACACGTTTTTTTGTTTCCAATCATTAAATTTCATAATTGACCACCACAACGTTTGTTATTTATTCAGTTAAAGTGAAAAATATTAATTGAACAAGCTTTAATTAAAAATATAATAAACAAAAAAAATTAAGTCATAATGAACAGATCATAAAATCATAAAAATTATAATGTAATTTAAGGAAACAAAAATATTTACGTATTTGATAAAACTTTTTTATAGAGGTAAGTTTTTTTTTATTTACATGAATTATTATCCGGTGGTTCAGTACTTGAGAATACGTGAACCGCATTCAAACGCATCTTCGCTGGTGTCTTTTCTGTCAACGGTTGTGTGGTGCCACGTGTGCACACTATTCCCGGTTCGCTTTATACCCGTGGTGAATCGTGCGTGATATGAGTTTCTTTCAGGTTTTACCAACAGCCGCGAGCCGGGCACCCAAGATGAAGCGCAGTCGGAAAAAAATCTAAATAAAACTAAAAAACTCTGGATAAACTTTGGTCTACAGCCGCGACAAGGAAGTAGACGAGAATCCTCCCGAAGCATTATTATTATTATTATTATCATCGTATAAAAGTATAAAGAAAGAGCTAATAAACCTCGCCGAACAAATCTCTACAATGAAGTCGCTTTTTTACAAGCTTATAAATATTTTTGTTCATTAAATATGCGGCTAATCTTATAATTAAAATCTTTTAATTTTTTATTTTTTGCAAAATCGCAAAAAAAATTTTTTTTTTAATTTAATTTTAATTGTGGACAAGTCTAAAGTTATCAAAGAAGTGCATACAAATTTGCGAAGTTAATGTAGCATAATTTTAGATATCAATGCAAGTCTACTCTACTTTTAACAAAATACTTAAATATTTATTACTATGCCCCTGAAAAAAATTTCTGATGTAACCATATATAATTCTTTATGTCCTGATATGCCTATATATGGTCTAATATGGTCAATATATTTTTTGGACCTAATTAAGTTTTAAAAATCTCCGACAAGGGGCGCATGATTATTAAATCTTCTTATATCCAAAAAGTTAACTTCTAAAATACAATAATAATTTTGTTTACTTTTTAAAAAGCTTATCAAAAATTGGTTTTTAGTTTAATCACGAACTAAACTGATTTTAGTTTAATACGACATGTTCATTGAAATTTACATTTATAGAAAAAAAAATGGAAATTTCATAACAAATTATTTATTATAGTCTGACATGATCATCTAAGGCCATATCAGAAAATTTTTTTACAGGTGTGACCATTAAGAATTTTACAATTAAGAATTAAGATTGAAGACATTCAGCTCATTGATATTTTGGTATTTTTTGCAACATACTTTATATAATTAGGATATTTTTAAAAGAAATTTCAGAAGAAATATCGCTGTAATAATATCAATTATTGAAATTTTAATGTAAAATCTGATGAAACTTATAATATCAACAAACTATTGAAAATCTTTAAAAACTTGAAATACTAAAAAATAGACTAATCTCAAAAAATTTTTAAAACATTAGAAAGGCACCAATTCAGGTCAAATCCATTTTGATGATACAAACTTTAGAAACCCATTTTATAACCCAAATATCCCCGTTAAAGAATTTTCCTAATTCTCTTAATTATACAGATAATATAAATCTGAAAAAGTTTACATAAAAAATTCTTTCCACAAATAAAATAACTCGAAACAATTATCACATGAATAAAAATTAATTTATTTACTCACGAGAGGCGTGAAAAATTAAAATAATTCCAATAATGTCTAAATAATTGAGCAAACATTTTTAAAATATTTACTCTTTCATTCGTCACTACCCCAGGCTTTCAATAAACCAAACATAAACTCTTACACGCTTATTATGAAATCAAATTTAATAATCTCGCCGTATTTAAATCCGGTTAAAAATTTCAAATCAATAATTTTTAATCGAAAAAATAAATATTCAAAAATTTATATTTATAGTTTTTATATATTCACCTATTAAAAATACAATTTTCGCCGGTGAATAAACCTATTCTATCGCATTTACTCAACTCGGTACAGCACAACCAAACAAAAAAAATCGAATGATAAAAATTACGAGATAAATTTTTTTACTATTTTTTACCTCCCATATTTTTTTTTATTTATATTCTATTTTATCCTGACGTCGACAGTGAATGAAATTTATTACGTGAGCTATGTTAAAAATGTCGACAAGCTGCATTTCAATGCATACACGCACGTTGATATTCATATATATCTATATTTAAAAACATACACATACACAAATACATATATATATAATTTAAGAAAAAGCCATAGATATTCATATCTCGAGATATTTCCCGTGAACTTTAGCTAACAGAATAAAAAAAAAAATTTTTTTTCAAGTTTATTTATATTTTAATTTAAATCCCTCTCTGAAGCAAAACAAATAAACGGTGCAGTGGATCCATTAGATCCTTTCACAAATAAAAAGAACATTTGAATCCACTCAGGGCGAATGCTTTTGACACCAAACACACGTTAAGCATTAACAAGTAGCTATTTTAAAGCGGAAGATGACCAATGGAAAACGTAACCCGTCATTATATGAATTCTTCGTCTACATCCGGATCTATTGTAACACGAAATTTTTTAAACATTAGCATAAGCCAAATCTTGCTTTTCGTCTCTTCTTCTTCCTTCTTAGTTATTAATTCTTTGCATTAATTTACCAATGTAAAAAAATTTATCAAACAACTATTCATTTCAAGTCCGAGTTTTATTTAAAAATCAAAGAAGTTAAATTGTTGAATAATTTTTTTGTCAACCAGTTCTACACCCAAAGCCTTAGGTTCTTTCTTGGCAAGAATATACTGTGACTGCAAAAAATCTTCGTTAAGGACATGTAACCGGTGTTTGAAGTTGAAGTTCTGAAAAAAACTTCAATCACTGTAGAATGTCCGTTAAGAATCCAAGTGATGTACTTTTTATCCGGTTGTTGACACGTTTTTCCTTGGAAATAAGTTTGAGAAGTAAAAGATTTTTTTTAAGAGAGTTAATTTTTTTTTGCTATTAAGTATTTGATGTTAATCGAGTTTTAAAGTGTTCGATTTGTCTTTGTGAATTTATTGACCATCCATTTATCTTAATAATTCATTTGTTGAAGAAATTGATTCTTAATTCAACTCGTTATTTTTTTGCACAGTAAGAAATTTTTCGTCATTGATTTGAAACAATTGTGTTAAATTGATACACAAAAGTGAATAAAAAAATTTGTTTGTTTGTACAGCTTTATAATGTATTATTGAAATATTGTGGTTAAATAATTCAATAACTTATAAAGTAAAATTTAAAATATCAAACCTATAATTTAGATATTTATTCCGAACTCAAAGAGATAATTTTAATACCGGTAAAAATTATTATCCGGTCGTTGAGTTCTCATCAAATCCGAGACTATCGAAATGCATAATCTATTCATCATCATGACTATAAAAATAAAAATAATAACCCGTGAAAAAATTTTCTGATACGGCCAATTTCTATTTATGGCTTAATCTGATCATAATATGAGTAAAACAATTTTTTTTCATTGATATTGAGCCGAGATTCGACACACAATATTTGTTATTTTTAGGTATAAATTAAGAAACTTAATTTATAATATTTTTTAATGAAAATAACATAGATAATTTCTATTATTTTTAGGAGCGAAATTTAATAAAAATCCTATTTGATAAATATAAAAAGAAAAAATCATTTCAGTTTTAGTTTTAAAAGTTCTTTATTTATCATTTCATCATAGTACAAAAATAAAGTAGTACATATTTAGTTTCTTATTATTTAATTTTTCCCGTTTCATTTTGGAACTCTTTGAATTGTTTTTATGTTATTTATTTTAATGTTACATTCTTTTAGTTTTGTAATTATTTATATTTTAATTTGCGTGGCAAAAATTTGAAAAAAACCACTTGATAAGAAAAAAATTATTTTTAGTTTTAAATTCAATAAATACTTCGAGTTTGACTCTCTTGTAACGAGATGATTTAATCATTATTCGCCCTCTGTCGGAGATTTTCAAAACTACTTTTGGTCGATAAGTTTATAAATAGCAAATTTTCACATTAAGCAGTACACAGAAAATTTTTGTCAACAAGATTTTTCTGTAATGACAATATAAATAAATTTGGACATAAAAATCTCATACTTGTGTTAATAATTCCATAAAATATATATATATATTTGGTCATAAGTTCTTTTTCCTATTAGGGTTTTGTGACAAAAAAAGTAGAATAAGTTAGCGGGAAGCTCGGTCTAACTCGACTGGTAGTCGGTAGTCCAGTTCGCGAGGGATTTACAAAGATAAAGCATAAAAAAGTTTTAGCAAGTCATTTATAATCGTTAGACGTTGAGTTTCGGACCGATAAAAGCCTTAGCTTCTTTTATTCCTCGTACTTTTATTTTATATTTTCCTTTTCCTTTTTTCAACTTTCTCATTCTTAACTTTCTGATTTTTCGGTTTTATTTTATCCTCTTTGCTTTTGCCTACATCTCAGAGCAGCCGCTTTACTTATTCTTATATTCTTCCTTAATTCCGTTCCGCTGTCGAGGAAGTGAGAAAATCTTTCGGGCAATCACTGCTATATAAAACATTGAGATGAGCTGCCGGCGCGAGTAGAGAGCCCAGTTTATGCTAGAGTTGAGACGAGCCACTGACGAGTCATCCACCATCTAGCTTCCACCTGCGATGGATATCTATAATATAAGATTTAAATCTTTTTACTCTTACTCTTTATCTGCCTTAACCAACTTAAGATTGATGAGTTTTATTATATCTGTGATTCAATTGTATAATTTTAAATTTCATTTCATTAATATTATTTCCAGCTTAGAGATTCCGTTCAATTCCTCTTAGATTACTATTTAAACTTTTATGTCTGAATTACTATTCATTTTATTCCAAATAAAATAATCCAAGTCAGTTAGATAAAAAACATTGTACTGATTGCTGATAAAACTTTTAATTACCATTATTTATGTGCTCAATGATTTTCTATCTTTTTTATGCGTTTTCTGTTTTTGGTAACAACTTTCATTATCTCCAATGATAACAATTATTTCTTTTTATTACCTTTAAACATTTTATTCACATCATTGTTGTTTTTTTTGCAAACTTTCTATGGATTATTCTATTCATTTTTTTTTTTTGCTTTAATTTCTTAAATTCGTTGATTTTTTAGAAATTAATAATGAGTCAGAAAAATTATTTTTTATAAAAAATAAAATAATTTATTTTTAAAATTTTTTTAATTAATTAAAAAATCATTTTTTTTAACTAATACACTTGAAATTTTTATTAAAAAATTTCTCAATAATTTATACTCTCAGTAAAAAAAAAATTAGAGCTTAAATTTTTTATCAAACACTAGCCATAAATTAAATTCTATTGAAACTTGACGTGTAATTTAAAAATAAATAAAAATGTCAAAATAGTACGTTTGAGTATGACCCCAAGTATCATAAGTTCAAGTCCACAGTAGTGAGACAATAACACCAACAACAATAATAAGAATAGACTGCGAAATAAAAATGTAAGTGCTTAGACCGTAAAGAATGTATAAATTTCACACGGAGTAATGGAATAAAATTTATACGTTCATATATACATATATGTTCGCAGGAATAGTTTTCATCTCCCACCCGTCGTGTATTTCTTCTCTTTTGTGATGACTGCCGTGCTCCTCCTCACCATTACTAAACCCCCATACACTATATATGTATATATATTTATGAGTACTTGTGTATACAGTATACAGTACAGATAAGTAAAGAGAACGTAATGTAAAAGGCTACGGACAAGGATACAACCCGCAGTCGGTCGAGGTAATTCTTAGGCCTCACAAGTTCAATTTAAACTAGCATTAAGTGTTCAGTGATGTTACTCTGAGCTTTCGCTTCACTCTTTAGTTATAACAATCCATTCATTTTTTCATACGGAATTACGATAAATTTATAAGTTAATATACAGTGTCAGTGTTCATAAGGTTGGATTTTTAAAAATGCCTCCTTACTGGTAAATATTTTATTATAAAAATTTTAATTAGTTAAAATTAATTTTAAAAATTTATATGATATATCGAGTATTGATTGTTGATTTCATGATTGCGGGGATAAAAAAAATTAATTTGATCAAAAATAATAAATTTTAAACCGAGACCATCGTTTTGAAGAATTTTTCTTGATACAAGATGATTGAACATTGTTTGAGATTTGTTTTTTTATCAAATTAATTTTTTTATCGATGCACGATTGAAAAAGTGGCATGGTACATGGTGAAAACAGGAACTGTTAAAGTTTGATATACTTCGAATTTTAAATTGAAAAATTGAAATTTTAAATCAGAAAAATTACAATTGAGAATTGTGATTGGTAGAATTTTTATTTTAAACGAATATGATTACTATTTTTAATTTTAATCTTAACAAAATATATTAAAATTTTTTTTTGATAAAAAAATTAATTTGAGAGAAAAAAAATCTTAAAATTCAAATAATAAAATTTTTAAAAATCATTTTGAATCATTTTTTCCATAGAGCTTTTTTACTCGCTTTCTAAATACCTTCATGCGAAATAATATTGAAAACAAGATCGACGAAGAAAAAATTTCTTTTTAGTCAATTTTCAACAACGATAATTTTAATAAACTCGCAGTCCGCCCCGACTTCGCACGGGTATTTAACAAAAATTTCAAAATTAATTATTAATATAATATAGCCTATATCACCCGAAGACAGTGTAGCTTCCCAACAGTGAAAGAATTTTTCCAATCGGTTCGGTAGTTTCGGAGCCTATTCAATGCAAACAAACAAACAATCAAATCTTTCCTCTTTATAATATTAGTATAAATAATAACTAAAAATTACCAATATTGCCGAAAGTAATGTGAGGATAGAAGTTACTCTTGACTTATCACACGGATATGCAACAGGTGCAACAACGAGAGGAGACGTGTCGTCCATCGGCAATGCATTTGAATAATTGGAACAAGCGGGTGACCGCGACCACTCTCACGATCCGACGCGTTCTCTTGTGGCTGATAGTTGCCAAACTAATATAAACACCGTTTTACTCGTATCCTATCCTATCCGGTCCACAACTATCATAGGAGCATAGGAGTAAATAGAAATAGCAAATAGCATCTGTTACCAATTTAATATTACGTGATTCGAGGCGCGATCTTGTCGCAGATACTCGTGAATCGCAGATCTCTGTTTAGAATGATTGATTAATTATTTTATTGCTTGAGGTTTAATACCCGATGATATCTTGTTAATCTATATTTCTTATTATAAAACAAAACCTTTGACAAATTTTATGTATATCGTTAGTTGAGACTTTATTGATGCTGAAGATAAAATTATTATAATTATTTTACTTTCACAAAATGTATTATATTCTCATCAGTATTCACAACATACACTTACATTCCTAAACTTGTGTAAATCGTGACTGCGAATTTTTATTATGTCTTTTGAGTCATTTAATTGTCATGTTATTTATATATTGTTCTTTAGAAATTTACACAGATGTATTTTTATTTATTTGTTTTTTATTAGTTTCCATTTCTTATTTTTCAATGAAAGTCAGATATATATTTTTATATTTTTAGTGAGTAATTAAATTAATTATTCAAAACTCATCGGATGTTTCGATTTTATGACCGTGAAATTATAAATTATCTATAGTGAGTTTTATTTGACGAATAGAATTATATACTTTTTATAAAGTTGAGTTTTTATTCCATGCTTATCATTTATGGATTAGTTTATTTTAATAGCTTTTTAATTGATACCTATGGTTGAAAAATTTTAATGAAATGTTGAGATGATATTATCTCTGATTTCGGGTTTTGACAATTGGAAACAAAATAATTAGAAATTCTGAATTATAATATCTTACAATTTTGACATAAATTTTTTTTCTTTTTATTTCAGAACTAAAATTCTGATTTTTTCGTTTTATAAAACAAATAAATTCATACTAAATTTTTAAATAAAATATTTTTTGATTTCTCAATTCGATTGTGGCCAAGAATAATAACAGCTCATTAAAAAAATTAACATGGCTTCCAAAATTTCTCTCGTATTATTTCATTCAAAACATGTACTTCTTTTTGTGATTTAATTTTTAATAATTACCCAATAACTAGAACACATAATATTTTATTTAAAATACAAAATAATCTTTCATTCCATTTCTTTGAATTTTAATCCCACTTTTTTATACATTGCCCAAAAAGATTTGATGAAGCAAAGATAGACATCCGTAAACCCATAACCTGAATCCAAAAAAGTATCATTTATATATAAATCAGAGTTTTGTATATTTCGTGGATTTCAACCAGATGTGATAATTGCTATTGAGGGAATAGCATAAATCTCTCTGGGGTGTCGTAAATCTTTGAGCCAAAAATACTATCGGTGAGTTTCCCGGGAAACCAAATAATTTTTTCCACAACATGAGCATCCCCCAGTCGCTTCGGCAAGTAAAAAATATATTTAAAAAAATGAGAGAGTGTAAAATAAAAAAATAATTGATGATTGCCGTATCACCTTTCGAAAACTATGTTGTACGTTGGACGTGAAAACTGGAAACTGGAATAGAAGTTATACCTCTACTCAGTATATATGGGGTGCAATATCCATCGGTGCGCTGCATGTGCAGTCTGCAGCCCGTTCAATTTAGTAGTAACTCTTGTTCATTTCATTTTTATTTTTTTTTTTATTTTCCCTTTTCCCTTTAAGATTTATCGAAATCGCTGGTTGCAAGCTGCACCTGCTTTTTATTATTTTTTACTGATGGTCATTGGCTAAACTAACCATTGAAATCCATGGTTTTTCAAATGTCGATCTATAAAAATGTACAATACAATACAATCAATGATATAAAAGCTGCGCAAAATAAATTAGCGGTAAAAAAAGTCGACAAAGAAAATCAGAAATATGTCGTGAAAGTGGTAATTTATTCTCTCGTCTCTTTGTTTCTTTCATATCTATCGTAATAGATATCAACCATTTACCTTCTCTCTCTCTTATCATATTCATTGTCTGTTATTTTGTTTGTTCCAGCAGCAGTATATGATGCTACTCTTAAAAATATCTCTTCAAAAGTCACCTAACTGTAAAATCACATCTGTCTTGAATTTTATTAGAGCTTTGTCTTTTTATTACTCATTTTCTTCATTGTATTTTATTAACTTTATACTTTATACTTGTCTTTCATTATTTTTATCTTCAATATAACAACACACGCACGATGTAATTCAAACAAATTTCATTTTATGCACATAAAATACAGGTGTTTTATATTCAGTTTATTAACAACTATTTTCCTAAATAAAATACTATTTTACAGCTAGTTATTAAATCAAATAACTCGCGCCTCGTTATTTTTTATATCAGCTAGTCCAAATATCTAACAACGTATTTTATGAAGTATGAAATATAAAATAAAAATATTTTCATATTATTAATTTTTATACTCGTTCTAAAATTTTTCACTAAATGCCACTTTGTATATTATAATTTATTCGAGGTAATTATTGAATGAAACTTTGAAAGTTTATATAAAAAGTGATTTCTTCGTTGCATGGGGTCTTGAATTACTCGTCCGATAGTAACAGTCATAAGTTACATCTTCCTGGCATTTGTACTACTAAATTCAATGGGATACAGTTTTATTGCGCGGGTAAATTTACTGTAATAATTTATTGTTTAATTAAAGTTAAGACTTAGTTTAATTTTTAAAAATTATTATTATTAAAAATCATTGAATCAAATATAAAAGTAATAATTTTTTCATGTTGTTCATTTCCGAAAGAAATAAAATCTCAGGGATAAAAAAAATTGGAGTAATTAAGTAATAAAAGAAGGAGATAAAGGCTTCTAATTGGCGTATTATAAAAAAAATGTAAACCAGAGTTTTGTAGGTATATAGGTAAATTAAAGCACAAAGTTGTTAGGATAAAAAGTGATTCAAAAAGTAAATAATAAAAACCCCGTGAGCTGGTATATGGTATTATGGTGTGGGTAGATACTGTAAGTTAAGTAAAGTAAAGCTACGGGGGAATAGCTAATTGAATAGCTTGGGAAAATATGCCGGGGGAATATGTAACATGAACGGAATGATACTCAACGTGAAATATTTTATTCCCCTGCTGCTCATTTACGAGCGGAAACATTATTAACCTGCCCTCTTCATCTACTCCAAATACTTTTTTCATGGCACCTTGTACATACTCTTCTCGGTTACGATATATACACATACATTTATATGAAAATAAAAATAAAAATAAAAAATTAATACGCGTATCCATCTCGAGTGTTATATTTGCCCTGTTGTTCTATTCCACCGATCCATTGTTTCAATCTTCATGGTTTTCTCATGGACGCAAACAGATTGTGTGGGAAGGTTCGCAGGAGTTTGAAGTTCAATCTTACAACCGAGGTCGAATGTTTGCCTGCGGCCTAATGTGGTTGAGTGTAGTCGAGTCGAGTGTAAGTGGATAGAATACTACATATCTATATATCTATAGTATAGAGGATACGATAGGATAGGATGGAGCTCAGCCGTCACTCTTCTCTCCCCTTTCGACACTTCGTCTTGTCATCGAGACAATCTAACCCAATTCACGGAGATGTTTTGCAGTTTAGTTGTTACATTATGTCCCCTACATACACATACATACATGGGTACCGTTTAGATGTACTCACATCTATTTCTACATATATTGTAACGCATTGAGACAATTTAAATGATTAAACAAACACTTGAGTACATAATAGATAAAGACTCATGTACAATCGCCAACCATTAAGTGATTAATATTGTAATTACTCAGACAGTACTTCACTATTTAAACATCACTTGATTTGTTTGCTATATCTGACATATGTATTTTGTTTTTTCAGTACTGATTATTTTATTAACTCTTTGTTCGATCGAATTAAATCATATGTTTTTTTTTATTATTCATATTCGTTGATCTAATTTATTTTATTTTTATTTTTACTCATATTATTTAATTATCTGCAATCATATTAATTAAAAATCAAAATTTATATTAAATTTATAATTCAAAAAACTTTTTAACATTACTAATATAAAAACTTATTAATTAATTGAATTGATTTAAATTTTATATTTAGTTTTGCAAAAAATAACTAACCTAGTTTTTCACAACTAAAAAATAAACCAAATTCTTGATACTGCCTTTCTAATACGTTGTATCCCACAAAATTTGACAAATTGACTTTTTTTGAAAAATAGAATCATAACAATATTATCCAAATCATATTAAAAATTTAGTTAAATAGTTTAATAACTATTTTTAAATAAATATTTTATAAATATGGGATACGACGTATTAGAATGGTAGTTTCGTTCTATTTTCCCGATAAGTGACATACATATTTGAGTGACTAGTTATAAATTCTACAAATTTAATTATTCAAGAGATTATATTCTGATACTATGATATATGATAGTGATGCTGTAAAATTAGTATCTCTAAATTTACTTCTAACTCTTCACTTTATTTAAAATTGAGATACTGTAGTTGAAAAATGAGAAATAATCGAGTTTATAATTGTCATACCACCCGAAAAAGCAAATTGACATTTGTAAAATACTATTTTCACCATTTTGTTAAGTTTAAAATAATATCTACTAAATTAAATTCCCTTTACAGTAAATAATGATTTCTTTTCAGAATTATTTTAGATTAGACGTTCAAAAAAAGATTAATTTTATTCAAAAATTTGGTTTTTATTGTTTTTTTTTATATTATTAAATATCAATGAATAAAATTAACGTTTATTGATAAATAGATAATCAAATCAGGCCACTCTCTAAAACTTAATTTGTTAAAAACCACTAATTGATAGTTAATAGTTACTTTTATAAAATGTTCAAAGTATATAAATATCATGAAGAGTTATCAACTTTTAAATTAGTTAACATGGTCACGTTTAAAATAAGTAGGTTTTTTATTAATTAGAAACTAAAAAAATTCTACAAATATTATTTTTCTACTAATACTGTAGCGGACTTTGATGTCTTAAGATTTTTAAATTGATAAAAAATAACTAATTTAAAAGTAAACTCTAAAAACTTACTAAATTTTTATTGAAAAGCTAAATAATTTTTATGTAATTTCCATACGTACTATCTCGAAATTT
Organism: Cotesia congregata; assembly: GCA_905319865.3. Lineage (NCBI taxonomy): Eukaryota > Metazoa > Arthropoda > Insecta > Hymenoptera > Braconidae > Cotesia > Cotesia congregata. The sequence goes on from CAJNRD030001122.1 coordinate 3,641,983, forward strand.
CAGTAATTTAATTACAGAAAATATTCAAGCTCATATAAAAAATTCCATTACAGACTGTCCATCAATTTCAATTAATTTTTACCGATAATTGCAATTATGCTTCATAACCACAATAAAAAAACACTGACCTAAAAACCTTTTTTTTTTATATGTTACAGCCGGAAAAATTCAATCGTCCTCCGAACGCAGCTATCAGTTCGCGTGCATACGATAATCGGTAAGTACCTTGTATTTTTAAAGCATAAAATCTACCACAACTTATTTATATTCATCAACCTAAATCCTGACGTTGATTGATTTAAAAACCGGAGCAGATAAGGCGTATAAATGTTGAGTTTATTCACACGATAATCGACAAACAAGAAACGTTTATTTGAACATCCTCAATTACAAGAGTAGAATCAATATTTAGCCTCCATACCACTCAACTACCTTGTACCCTATTGCGCTCAACTTTACTTACACTATTCCACTGTGGTCAACTTATTCGCGCTGTTGTTTATGTTGCACGAAGATATGATAGTGGTAGTGTCGTCAGGACTTGGCAGTACAATACTGAACTCCTCGATTCTTGTCCTATAGGACTAGTCCTAGACTCGATACCTATAGGGTATATATCCCATACGACATATAACTTTCCTCCTTTATCTCTATATATCTATACCACGGTATCCGGACTGTGGACTCCGGACTGGCAGATATACAGTTCACCGAGGACCGAGATAGAGGAGATTGCTCGATTAAGCAGCTGCGGCAGGAGGATCACTCGAGCATAACGGTACGTGTGTACGACGCAGATTGGCTCCCTTGTTCTCTCAACACTTGGACTGGACTTTTCATGCAGTTCCGTTTCATTCAACTCCTATATAATATATACATTTATATATATATTATATATATATATATATAAATGTACAGATCTGAACTAATACATATTTATAAATATATATAACAGGGTTACCTCGGATTGGATTGAATTTGATTATTGAAATAATATTCAAATTTCACGGTATCGTGTATCTGATGCTATGCAAATTATTCCGTTTTTTAAAACTAAATTGGGTTATATTATATTACATTATATATATATTAAATGGTATTATATATTTACCTGGATGTAGACCTAAGTGTAATTTATAATTAAACGGCTGATGGTGGATGTACAGTGGATAGTACGAAGTAGCGACGGTGAATTGAGGGATAAAAATAAAAGGAAAAGTATAAGTAAAGTATTAGCAAGGGACTCGGTATTACTTCCAGGCCATGTCGCAGAAGAACATTTAATTTTCACGATAAGGAGATAACCAGTAACAGGGAAGATGCAGAGTGTATACTACGATGTACAGTATACTACTCCATCTAAACGCTCCAGATACGAATTAACTTGGTAGATTTCCCAAGATATTCATTGTTCACACGGTCCCAAACTCTGCGTGTGTTGGAGTCTAAAGTCGAGAGCGGGTGAGAAGGAAGACAAAAATTTATTAGAGCTAGTAGATAAATAATGTAGTTTGGTAATTTAATAAGGGAGGACAACCTGCTGGATGTTTGGAGTTTCGGCTCAGGGTAGTCTGAATTATTTACATGTTCGGTGTGTTAATTACTTTAAGGGGTTATACGCAATTGTACTGAACAACAATTAACTTGGTTGAAGACGAACATTTTTTGAACCTTGAAAATCATTTTTAGTTCAATCGAGGATTTTTTGTACTGATTCAAGACAGTAATACGCTTAGAAATTTATTGGTTCAAAAATTTTTCTGAAGAATCAAATTAATTATTATAAATGGCCGCAAAAACGATTTTTTAATAATTTTTTTTCGAAGAGGTTTTTTAGTTGAATAAAATGAAAATTAAAAGTTATTTTTTTTTACTTTTGATAAAAATTTTAACTTCAAATTGTTCTTTAAAATATTAAATATTTATCGGAATAATTAACCCTAAGATCAATTACTGAAAAATATAGTTAAGAAAATTGTGTAAAAATTTGAGACTAATTAGTTAAGCCATTTTCGATCATTTTTGCTTACTGCCTTTGAAAGGACCAAAAAGGCTTTAAAAATATAAATATATCATATAGAATACCTGTTTAGTTTTCTTAAATTTCTGTTTATTTTCTTAAATATAAGAACGATATAAAAATTATATTAGAAAAAAATTTATCTTTAAAAAATTTTAAAAAGATCTTAAATTAATTAAGAGTTTTATTCTTGTTACCGATGACATTTATTTCACTCTTCATTTCTCTAAATACTTTTTAAGTAAATTAAGTAAATTTTAAGTGAAATTAAAAAAAATCTATTTTTCTTATCTTTAGTGCGTCCAACATCTCAATAATATTTTGGAGAAAGAAATTTTTAAGATATCATGTGTTTCTTTGTCCTCTCGTGTGTATTTAATAACGATCGTAAAAATAGAGGAATGTTGGGAAGGAGAAGGTAGTTAGTAGGTTAACTACTATATGTATATATAGATAGATAGAAAGATATATATTAGGTACCATAAAAGCTTGGAGATAAAAATGTAGATGAGAAAAAAAAAACATTAATAAATTATCTGGTGATCGAAGTGATCATTGAATTTTCACTGGAGCATTTGCAATTTAAATACCCGCAATAAAACGCACGCACGAAAATCCCATTTAATTAATGTAAATATTCACGATACATACGTGTTATTCACACGTCAATAGGAATCCAATTATTCTAGAGTCCCGTACAAATGTTTTCTATTTAATATACACATATATAATGGCCATTAATTGTTTAAATAAATTTCTCTTTTATTTTCTCCCCGCTAAAATTTATTTGTCGTTTGAATGGAACATTCAATTCATACTTAATTAATTACCATAAAATTTATTTTAATTCATCAATTTTGGGATACAATCACTCTACCGTTAGACTATTAATTATCAAAACAAATTTTGATTGATGAAATTTATAAATCGTCGGGGTTTTTTCAACACTGACTAATATTCTATTATAAGATGCGATGAAAAATTTGATAATAATGACATGACGGATTTAACACGTGGGTCAGAGTGGTCAAGGGCTTAATTCTGAGCCTAAGGGCCTTGCGACCGCTATTTAACAGCCGGTTCTTCACCGATTTTTTTTTCTTTGCTTCTTCTTCAGCTTATAATTACTATACTTTCTGTTACTACACTACACTACACTGTATACAATATCACATGTATATTTTATACTGTCCTCGATTCTTCATCACTGGAATTTTTATTCACAAATCTATTCAAAGACCTCATAATTAAATATAATAACAACAATAATAGTCAATGAACTACCATTTTATTTAGTATACAAATTTGTAAAGGTTATAATTATTTTTTATTCTTATATCTTTTAACAAAATATTCAAGTAATATTTGACCTAAATTTACATTATTATTGTTATTATTATCATATCTACTCGGAAAAAAAATTACATGTGAAAATTGACGAAGTGGTTATGTAAAAATTACACGGACATTTTATGTTATGTTTGTCAAAAATAACTGTTAAATTTACAGGTATGAATATGTAAAATTTACTCAGTTAAATAATGTCATATTTACAGAGAAAAGCTGTTAAATTTACAGTTATTTATATTCCTACAATAAATCTTTATAATTATTAAATTTATATATGAGTTCAATTATGTAAAATTTTATTTTCTTGCTATTATATACATTTTTTTAATATAAAATTTGCAATCTTTCCAATGCTCAATTTATATTTTTTCAATATACTAAATTTACTTTTTTTCTAATAAAAAATTAACAGTTTTTATAATGCAAAAATTACAATTATAAAAATGTAAATTTGACATTTTTTTATCTACATTAAAAATTTTTTCTACATGCTAAATTAACATTTTTTTGCTATGTAAAGCTTACATTTTCTAGTTAAAAATTTTAAGATAGTAAAAATTATTTTTTTCTAGAAGTAAAACTGTAATTTTGACAGGATTTTTATTCCATATATTATTATTAATATTACATAAGAATATAAGGTTTGATAAGGTCGTATTAGAACATTTTCCACCGATTTTTAGTATAAAAAAATTATTAAATATCAAACACAACTTTTCGACAAAAATTCATAATTAATAATTAAATTTCACAGTTTGTTAATAAAATAACAAAATTGCGGACATTGTTAAATATAAAACAACAACATAGATGTGCTTAAATTTGTCGCTACCCGTCACATCATATATTTATATACATATAACTAAAACTATAACACCTCGACCATCCACCATCGTGAAACTTCTCTCTCACTCCTTGTTAACTCAATTTATCTCAGGCATTTCTGCATTATAACTTTGTTCTCCAAAATAATTTTGTTCGGATACTCTAAACAACCTCAAACTACCCCAAAGTACGCTAAATAATTACCCAGAGAATCTTAATAGTCCTTAAATAAATTATATTACAACAAACACTCCATTGTGTTACTAAATATATAAATATCCTTAATGCCTAATGCTCAATGCTTTTAACTCTTAATAATCAGAAATGGCATTACATTAATTACTTAACCCAAAGCAAAGTAACACAATACAATCTCATAAGTCATAAGATAAAATAAACTTTTTATTTAAATACCAAGCGCAGATATAAAAACGGTAAAACCTCTAAAATTTCAGTATGCAAAAATTGATCACATTTAATTAATGTCATGCTTATACCGTTCGCTAATTGCAACGCGACAGCGACTTTTAATGTAAATAAACGAGTGAATGTAACGAACGTCAAACAATTGGACTGGCATATATTACCAGCTTGATTTATATACATATATACAATTCTTTTTTACTTTTAATTCCAATTGCAGAATCCGTACTGATAATTAACAAAATTGAATTCTATATAGGTAGATATGTTTAATTAATTAATTACTTTTGCCCTTATTTTTTATATTAAATATTTGAATAAAGACGAAAATTTAAATAAACATAGAATAGTAATTTAATTATAATATTAATAAATTAATTAAATTATACATGATAAAAAATATTTTCTCTGTCTTAAAACTTTTTAAGTCAATCAATGTCTTTAAATATTAACAGACATTTCCTATTTTTTTTTTTTTTCTAATAACTTAATGAGAATAAGTGTAACGATTACAATATAATAAATTGGTGAAATTTGCCATAAACTTATAAAAAAATTGCCCAATAAAATATTTAAAAAAATAAATAAAAGACCTTTGGTAAAATTTATTTGAGCAGTTAAAATTAAAAAAAAAAACCTCTAAAATTTTTTCCCGATAAAAATTCTTTACCTCTTGGTTGAACGATATTAAATTTCAAACCACGTAATATTTGACCCTCACAATGTAACTTTTAAATTAACTGGAATAGCGGAGGCTGAAAATTTATCGAGTGGTGATAGATCTTTGAGTAATTCATTTACGTTTAAGTTTAATGGGAATTTGCGGGCAATAATAACTTAAAGTTTACTTTTTTCATCATTATTATTTTCTCGGAAAATGCCGGTCCAGCAGAAAGAAAGTTTTAATGACGATAATTGTAGTTATGATTGTAATTATAATGATTGTGATGATGATAATGATAATAATAAAGAAGAGTGAGGTGGTTAAATAAAATGAAATGAATATTTATTTGCCTAAAAGTATAAAAAGACATCTGCTTGGAACATATCTGAATAATTATTGTAATAAACGGTTTGTTGTGTTTTTACAGAGAAATTGCTGAACAGCGAAGGCCGTGAACTAAGACGTGCACTCTTCTCTCTCAAGCAGATCTTTCAGGTGAGTTTCACTGGCTATTTTTAAACGCGACTTGTTCTTTACTCTCGCCCCCACGTCTCATATGTTATCTTTATCTCTCTTGTTCTTTCTCTCAACCTCCTCGTCCCTTTGCACTCACACAAACTTCCTATCGCGAGTCTTTATATTATAACCTTATCTATACAACAGTACTATACCTTCTTATAACTCTCCTCTCTCCTCTCTCCACTCTTTACACTATATACTCTTTAGCATCCTCATCCTCACATTTTTTATTCTTCATCCAACTTTTCTTCTCCTCATTCGCTTAGCTGGTTTGCCCGAGTAAATATTTGTGAGGCGACAGCACGACCATTTTCTTTTGCATTCTACCGTCATCCGTTTTGTTTCCCATCCAATAAATGTTTACTCTTTTTTTTCTTTCCTCTTTTTACTCTTTATCTCATCTCATAAAATAAGAATTTCCACTAATACTTTTTTAAATAACCATCAACTGAGAACAAAATCTTTCTCAAGCATTTTTAAATATTTATTTTATAGAACTTTAAATATTAGCAATAATAAAAAATTAGCCGTGTCATTATTTCGCATAAAATTCTGACTGACAATAATTACTAATTTTAAAAATAAAATATCTTCAATTCATACATAGGAAAAAAAAATTTTTAACGAAAAAATTTATCTTAAATTTAGTTAAAATTTCTTCAGCCAAGAAAACTTCTTCTTCTAAAAAAACTTCGCTTCTTACATTTTTCTTGGTTCAAGTAAACTTTTTCATCTGTATAAATACTTACATTCACTGATTTTCAGCTTATAAAAAATTTAAATGAAAGATTTTACAATTTTCCAATACTTTGACAAAGAAGTTAACTCTAATAGTTAAAATCATTCTAAAAAAAAATTTTTCAAATCGAATAAATAAATTTTTGAATAAAATACAATCAAATTAAATTGACAAAAATTGTTTTTTTGTCGAGAAAAAAAATTATTGCAAAAAAAGTTAATGCGGAATAATTCTCCTATATTTATATGACAATTTTTTAATCTATAGATTTCTATCTAAAATAAATTTATTATAATCATTTTATATGTTATAATATGCTTAGATATATTTATCTATATGAGTTTCGAGTCCTTAAACCAACAATAAGTTCAATAAATATTGATCTTAATCATTGATAAATAAACCGTCTAACCTCGGAATTGCATCGACTGTTAATCAAATTCAACCTAATAATTGCATTATTTTATTTACTATTATTATTATTATTAACTATACTGCGAGAAGGTATCTAATGTAATTGTAAATTAATATCTTACCCAATTAATAGTTGATAACGTAATATCCAATTCCCCGTTCAAGCTCATGGGACATGTCCAATGTTAACATTTAATCTGACGCCTTAATCCGCGATTTAATCGAATTTTCGTGGGTTCGACGTACCTCCTGAAATTCCAATACTGATACACTAAACTTTTATTATACATACATAAAACATATATACAATTCAATATATATAGATGTCGATGAAGAAAGAGAATTGAAGAGAAAGCTGACGAATACGGATTTCGCGAGATCGAACCGATGGATTCCCGAGTGTAGCACTGTCATATATATGTATTTACAGTATATTTGAGGGTGGTTGAGTTAGTGAAGTTGAAGGATATAGAAGAGGTGGAGAAGAACAGGAGTTCTCCATCTCGAATGCTTGTAGAATTTCGTGATTTTCTCAACAATTCGTGCGGCTATCCCCAGTCAAGAGAAAGAGAATACCAATATTACCGAGTTCAACTAGTCTGAGCCGCAATTATGGCATTTTTTTGCCTTGTTTCTTCATCTCGTCTTATCTCATCAGTCGTTTATTTACACTCTGCCAATTTTTACGGACATCTTCTGCTTCGATTCGGTCATAATCAATAATAAAACTCAATTAATAATTAGGCTAATGCTATTATTTCTTCATTACTGGTTAATGATCCGGATTTTATTTCGTAATCAAAAAGATCTATAAATACAGCGATACACTAATTGAAGCGAGTAATACAAGGCGTAAAACATTTGTAACATAACTTTTTTTTTCGGTTGGTAATATTTGTTACGGTTCGATTATCATCATCAGTGAAAATGATTGTGTTATGTTAATTATCATTATCAGATTTCGAGAGTATAATCAATACTGGTTGGATTAGTTTTCATGTTTAAACGCAAATAACAATTAGTACATAATTGTAATAAGATTTTCATTAAATTAAAAATCATTATAAATTAAATCATTTATTTCATGATAAATTTTTTGGTTATTAGTAACTTAACTTAATTTAATTACTTCAATAATTTGATCAATTATTAAATTGTTTAAATTATTTTAAATTAAAATAAAGAATTTTTACGAATTTTGGGAAGACTTAAGTATACACAAAAAAAAATTGACTTGATTCTAGAGAACAATTTTTGAATCAATGAAAATATTTTTATTGTTTTTGATCTGAACTCCGATGACGAAATCGACGTGCTGGGTCCAGTTAGCGTCGCGAACGGTGTTCCTCCACCCCCGCCGCCCATGGCCAATAACTCAAATGGAATCGGACGTGCTCCCCCGCCTCCACCACCCGCCAACAACGCGGGAAAATTTCCACCGCCATTCCCCAATGGACCGCCACCGCTCTTTGGAGTTAACCTCAAATCCAACAGATCTCTCTCAGCCAACCCCATGGACCCTAACAGCAACTCAAACAACTCCACTGGTGGTGTCACCAATAATTCGAGTGGCATTAAAACACACCCTCAGACAGCCATCGCCAAGAAGAATAAAAAGACCGTGAAACTTTTCTGGAAGGAAGTTAGGGATGATCCCATCATTTTGTCACGTCTTGATAAAAATATCATGATATGGGACGAGTTGATTCCTGTTGCTATTGACACTCAGAAACTTGAGCATCTCTTTGAAAGCCGAGCCAAAGATCTCATTACAAAGGTAAGAATAAAGTTTATTTCATTTTTGAATAAACTAAGATTATTATTTTCAATTTATTGGTACAGTTATTTTTAGAAAATTTAATCAAGGTTAATCGGACATTAAGATAATTTATAGCTGAAGTTTTTAAATATTGTTATCGAACTTAACGTATGAAATAATTTTTTGAAAAAAATTGATCAAGAATTTTCGTATAATTAATTATTAAAAATCAAACTTTTGATCTATAATAATTGTTAGAAAAAAAAAATACTCTGACTGCTTTATTAATTTTTTAATAACAAAAATTTTTATTTATAAAATAATCATGAGTAAAAGTGATCTAGTGATACACAGTAAGAAAAATTTCTTGACCGGAGAACAAAATTCTTGCTCAAGTGAACTTTTTTTGTGTAGTCCGAAAGAAAATCATGCTTGTCTCATTTCAAAATATAGAAACTGCAGAATTTTTTCACTTATTATTATTATTGTTACATTTTTGATAACCTTAAGTAAACAATCTCACATTTTTTTATTTTTTCAAATCTCTTGTCTATCTTCTCCATACAAATTGAATTTTTTATCAGTTTAAAGTGTAAAATATGTTTTGAAATGAGGCAGCCGAGCAGCACTCGTGAATAAGGAAAAAAACTATCTGTCGTGTCCGAACAACCTTAATAAATTTTATAAATATTTCTTATGAAAAGAAACAAGAACTTCAATATAAAGCACACTATCAATGCTGCGTGTTCGTAAAGGTGCAATTAATTTAAGCTTTGAAAATTTTCTCATTTATTCATTGATTTATATTATATATTATATAAAACGCAATTAAATCTAAGCTTTTAATTGATGTGAACGAGACGAAATACGAGTTTGTATTATTTATTTTATCGCCACACATTATTCGTCAAAACCAATAATTGGCGTAAGCGCAGAACAGATGAAAATACTAACGAATTAATTAGTTAACTGATTGGTTTAAAGTCTGAAAATATAATTAAAAAAATATCTTTCATGCGGTGTAATTATTACTGCAAATATTTTTTTTTTTTCACCGTTACTCTCAAAAACATATATTTTTTTAACGCGAGGCGCATTCATAGCCGGATTCAAATGTGTTTTTAACGAATCCGTCAACGAATAGTAATTGTAGCGTGCGACTGCTTTTACGGAATCTCGCAGGGTTGAGTGAGCAAACAAAATTTATACTTTTTTTGCTTTTACTGCCTCCGCTGCGTCACTTTTTTTTGTCAACTCCTACCCCAGTTCGACTTTCCAGTAGAGTACAGTCCCAGGAGAATTTTTTTTTCCATTTCCCTTTTGGTAGTTTGTTTTTTTTTCTTTATTATTTATTTTTATTTTCTCAATTTAAACTCTGCGCTGCTCAAGCTCTTAACGCTATCGCCTATTTTATGACAAGCTGTTTCATAAGTACGATTCCCGGGTGCTGGTTTGGTATGGGTACCGTTAATTACTCGGGGCTGTAATTGCGTCAGAGAATTGTCGGTTCTATGTATTTACATACACGTCCGCCATAAGCGCGCAGACCCTTTTTGTTGTTAGCATTACAATGATAACTATAATAATAATAATAATAACAATAATAATAATTATAATAATAATAATAATTATTATTATTATAACGAGGCTATTTTTTTGTAAATTTACTTTTTGTTCCATTTAATTAGCCTCTTTAGCGGAGTTAAAAATGAACTGGGTGATTTTGAGGACTTGCGGCAGCTCATTAACCAATTAGCTCCCATAAACAGCCCATTGAATTCTCTTTTCACATTTATTATTATTATTATTATGTGTCATTATAATAATTATTTTGAGTAATAGCGCTATCGGGGTAAATTGAGCGAAAATAATGAGGCACTGATATAGTGATAAAGACCTCGACAATTTGTTACCCAAAGTTTTGACGTTAGATCCTAGTATATACACAAATAGCTTATGCTTATATTAAGACACTATACTTTAGCATTATACTTATTGTAGGGTATGAGGGTTTCGTGACAGTATGATCAAGACAATCTTTAACAAAAACAAACTCTTGCTTTATAACTTATTTAAAGTTTCATAGCCTGACGTTCTTGCGCTCTATAAAACGTCACCCGTAAACTATTTCTTTGCACTGATATTGCATGTTTTTTTTTTATTTCATCGACCGGCTTTGACAATTAAATTATTTATTTAGTTTTAAGTTTTATATAATTTTATTTATGTTAAAGATAAAAATTAATGATACACTGAGAGAAAAAATTTTCAACTATTTTATTTTTTATCTAAAAAATTCAACATTTTTTTCACAATAATATTCTAAAAAAAAAAAAAATTATTTGATTTAGAAAAAAAACAATTTGTGAATTTTCGTCTGAAATTGTATTTTTTCCCAATCGAATAAATTTTTTTTCACTAATAAAATTATCGTGAAAAAAAATTTGATTTCTTCAGCTAAGAAATAAAATTATTTAAAATTTGCAACAAATTAATTTCTTGTCACAAGTGCTCAAATTTTTTTAAAATAAATTTTTTATCAAAGTACATTATTTGTATCGAGGAAAACAATATGATGATCCAAATAATTTACTTACAAATTTTCATCCGGAGATTAAATGTTTATATTAAAATCATATGCATATTTGATTGTTTGTCTTAAATGTTGGAACGCTTCACGTAATAATTATCTGTAACTCCTATTCTTTCCCGCTTCACAGCATTATTTATATTTGTTAAAAATGCTAGCCGTAAGATGGACGGTGTGGCTTAATGTATATAGAATAAGTGAAAGAAAATTTAGTATAGACCGGATAGCTCAAATGGTAGAGTAGCCGACATGTCTTCGGAAGGTTCTGGGTTCGAATTCCAGTCCGAGCTATCTAATAATTTTTTCTCGCATATTCTATACACTCACATTAAGATGATCCTCTCCACAATCCTTTCTCTAATCCTTTCCTACCAAAATATCCTGTTACGTAAGTAAAATTTTTGAATATCACAAAATTTACTTCAGTCAAGAATAATTTTTCAGTACAAGAATTTTTCTATTTAAATGATGATGAGGGTCTTCAAAAGGATTTTTTTGGTTAAAGAATTATTCTCTTGAATCAAGACAATTTTTTTTTACTGTATATCCAAAAAATTTAATTTCAATCTTGAAAATTTTTTACAAAAGCTAGAAAAATAATTATTTAAAAAAAAAAAATTAACATAAATTTTCATTCTAATCAATTAATAGATTAAATGTAATCATCAATATCTTTCCAAATGTTAACTTTATTAATTAGTGGCTATTAACCCAAAAATATAAAAAGGAAAATGAATTTTTTTGATAAATTAAAAACTTAGTTATTATAAATAATACAATATCCCCGATCTCTTTCACTAAAACATCGAGCACTTACACAAAAAATTAAATGACGCTCATTTCAGAGTAATTTAAAATTAAAAATGTTAAGTGCTTTTAATAAACGCACCCAAACAATTATCTTAATTATACTCCTAAAAAAAAAGTAAATAAAAATAATAATTAAAAGTAAAATTTTTTCTTATTGCAGGAGGATAAAGATCTAGTGCACGAGTTTGTGCAAAATGACGGGCTGGCATGTCTCATCAAGGTCGGGAATGAAGCGGACCAGAATTACCAGAATTACATACTCAGAGGTGAATACTAAATTGCAATCCATTAATATTTATGTTTACACATAATCAATGTACCGTACACTGGATATTTAACCGATGTGATATGATATCGGTTACCACCATACTAGCTATTAAACTCTTGTAGACGAAATATCAGTGGTGCACGGTGTGTGGTGTAAGTTTAAGAGTCGATAGAGAGAGGAAGAGAAAGAGATGAAGGCTTAGTAGAGTTTATGCAAGCATTTATTGGTTATTTGCCACGTGCAATTTGCCCAGTTGAGCAACTATTAATTACATTAAATAGTCCATCTCAAAGTTCGCTGGTTCCTCGGTACAGTCTTAGTCACAAATTCGGGTAAATCACTCCAAGTTATAGTTATAGATATAGCGATAGTCGTAGTTTAAGATCCATCAGGCTTAAGTGCATAAGCTTATTATCGAGGAGATTCAAAGCCAACGTTTCTGACTTCAGCGATCACTGGCTCGTAAGGCACCGGGTTTCAGCTAGTCAATCCGACCCCGGCTAATTTCATTCCTTATAATCGGTCCGTCTCACTAATTCTATTTGACCTACGGTCTAATAATATCGATTTTGTTCTATTCAATTGAATGTGAAGATTTTTTAATAGATTTTATTGAAATCTAAATATTGTACACTGATGAAAAAATTAACTTGAGTCAAAAGAAAAAAATTTTAAACCAAAAATATTAATTTTAAGAGTTTCATTGCTGTCAGCCACATCTGACCATTTTTTTTTAATAAATTAGTACTAAAAAATATTTTAAAAAATCGTAATCATAGTTGGATATTATACTCACCCATAGTCAATTTATGATGATAAGTATTTAGGCTATATTCGAAAATGCTCTATCTCTAGATACATAATTAAGAAATGACCTTGTATCTCGTGAACTATTGGCATTTTCAAAAATACAAGCTCATCCTGATGTTACACTCTTCAAGAGCTTTCATTTGAGTACCCACATCAATTTTTCATATATTTTATATATTTATATATATATATATGAATATATGAATATATGAAAAATATATCAAAATGCATGTGGGTACTCAAATGAAAGCTCTTGATAAGTGTAACATCGTGATGAACTTATATCTTTGAAAATATCAATAGTTAAGAAAGTACAGTACAATTTAACATCATTAAGAAACGACCTTGTACCTTGTGATCTATTGACACTTTTAAAGATATAAGCTCATCCCGATGTTACACTCATCAAGACCTTTCATTTGAGTACCCACATCAATTTTATATCTTTAAAAATGTCAATATTTAAGAAAGTACAGTGCAATTTAACAAAAGTCATTACTTAATAAAGCAAAATTTTATTTATTTATAGTTCACAAGTCACGGCAGTCACATAGTGACTGCAAGATTGCTAGTTTTCTTATTAAGAAAAGTATCAGAAATTGTAAGCTGTTAGATTCATAAATTCAAACTTTCAGTATTAAATCTGATGAAGAAAACTTCAATTTTTACATCATTACAATTGTTTACAATAAAAATTTCTGTTATATTTGATAAGATTTCAATACTGCTGCCAAACAATTTTTTTTTTAAATAAAATTCATCGGGTCATTGAGATTTTTTTGCTAAAAATAAAAATGAATATAATAACGTGTTTATTGGCAAACAGGAATCATTAATTAATATGAGTATTAATGACTATCAAAAAATACGACGGTACGTTATTGCGTACAGCTGTTGTCCGATGATAATTTATTGGGTCTTTCATCATCATAAATTGAAGCCAATTAATTTTAAAAAAATTAATTACTGTAATATTCAAAATTTATTATTGGTGAGCTCCGAGTCAATTTATTGTAATTAATGTCGGGTGAATAAAGTGGGAAAAATCCCGCAACGGATGCTCATTTAATAAATTCATTGGTTGCGGTTTTTTAAATTTATTCCTTTGTATAACAGTAAGAGATTAATATAAACTCTTGCAGATTTTTTGAACATGTATTTAGTGAGGAAAATGAATAAACAATTCTCTAATTGTTTTCCATTAGAACAACCGGTGTATAATTAAATATATTAATATTACAAACCATAAAAGCAATTAAATATTATAGCTCTTAATATATAAAATTTTAATTATAATAATTATCGACGCACCAGTAACAGCGATTAAATATTGATAAATAGTAATATCAGCGCGTATAATATTTACAAATTATAACGCTTCGTTAATTCAATCTAGGACTAATCAGCTTTTACGTAATCACTCGCGGTTTGTGTAATAATAACGTTTGTAGTTTAAAGCACGATTATCTGCATTCGAGCAAGCATCCAGCAAACCGGGCTGCCGTCCGAGCACTCCTACCAACAGTCACCCATATAATTGAGTAGATTTCACGAGAGTGAATCCTCAAAATTATTTTAAATTATCTCCCGAATTCCCAATTCATTTTACGCTCGATTTACCCTTCAGTATCATTTTTTTAATTACAATCACAAAAAAAAAATCCTAGAGCATTGTTTTGCGTCAGAGTTTGTATAAGCTTCTTTTTTTTCTTCTTTCATCAAATTGAAAAAATTTTCCTTTGTCATATCATTTCTACGCAGAAGGAAACATGGCAAAAAAACTCCTTGGAATTTTCACGAGATTAATTAATCATAGAATTAAAATTTCATTCTGTATTCATTTAAATTTCATTCTTTTGATATTATTATTTTGATATAAAATATTAATTACTTCCAGTTGTCATTTTAATAGTTTATTCATTTTTAATGAAGGAATTGATTAAGACGTACTTCTTTAAATATTTCATTTCATTTTTCTCAATAGAATTTTACTTACAAAGTAATTATTCGAAAGATTATAAAAAATTAAATTGTAACACGAATGTAGAATGATAATTATTATTTAAAAATTAGAGAAATTATTGTCTATTATTTATTATTTATAATTCGATATTTAGAATTTAAGTTTGGATATACGTAAATAAATTTATTGTCGAAATTTAATGAACCAGTGAACAAATTAAAGAACAAAAAACAACTTTTTATTACAAGCATAGCTTAAAAGTAAAAACTTATAAATATAATAAAGTTTATTATTAAAATCGAAGCAAATTTAATAAAATGAAAAATTTTGATCAATTATCGAAGTAAATACTCAACAGCATTTAAATGAGTTATTTTAATTTCTATAGATAATAATGATCATCATCATTCTTTAATCAGTTACAATATTACATAGAAATTATTTATTTATTTATTCATTTGACGCCAATCAGCATTACACAACAATTAGTACATTCTTTAAATTATAAGATATTAATTATAAATTTAAAAATCTTAAAATTTTGGCTCGAAAATGATACACAAATTATTACCATACTTACAAAAAATATACTTAATTTAAAAGAAAAAATTTTGAATCAAAAAAATCATTTTGAAAAATTTTTTCGTCTTGAATCAATATAAAAAATTTTTGAACTAATAATAAATTGTAGTAACTTTTAACTGATTTAATAATTTATCTTTTTAAATGAAGACAATAAACTTATCTAAATTGATATACTCTTGGATCAAGATTTTTTTTTCTCGAATCAAGTTAATTTCTTTATCACTGCAAAAAAATAGCAATGAATTCTATTTTATAGAGTATCATTTACGATTTTAAAAAAGTAAAGCTGGTTACTTATATTATGTAGAATGGTAAATGTAACCACTTTATTTTCTCCATGTAAGACACCAGTAACTTTGAAATGAACTAATAAAAAAGTAAATGAAGCTCTGCGAAGACAATTTCGGTGTATATGTAGTATTTTTTCATTTAATCGCGAGATGAGACGTATGAAATAACAAAAAGTATCAAGCATGACTACTCCACTACTTTTAGGAAGTATAACTACTTTAGTAACATCTACCCCTATTTTTTACAACTATACAAAACACACAGAGTGTGCGTATGTACATTTCACCCTTCATAAATCGTGAGCGACTTGGGTCAGAAGTGGTAGCAGCCCGGAGAAAGAAGGTGGATGCGTGAACAAGTTGAAGTGAGACTTACAAGTGCCTCGAAAGAGACAGGAGGCAAAAGAGCCTGCCGAGAGTATAAGGTGACAAGAGGGTGTGAGGATAAGGATAAAAGTACCGACTAGGGAAAGGGAGGACATAGAAGGTACCAGGGAATCGGGATGCTGTAAAAGCGACTATAACAAATGGGCTGGAACTTGTATACGAAGCATAGTTTAATTAAAGTTACTTCGTCCGGCGGTAGCATGTTGCAATTTAGAAAAGTAAAAAAAGGATTAAAAAATTCAGACCAACCCCTTCGCGCGATGGAATGACTCAACCTCTACTCGCTTGATTCCCATTCTCATCTAGTCCTCTAGTTCTCATCCTCATCCACTTGCTGGTTCTCTGCTTCTGCTCCTGTTCTTGTTCTGTTACCGCCTCAACCTCATCCTCGTTCTCGTCCTCGTTCTCGTTCTCGTTCTCGTTCTCGTTCTCGTTCTCGTTCTCGTTCTCGTCCTCGTCCCTTTCGGGGTGTGCATTGATTAAGCCGTGAAATAATTCACACTACTCTTCCCACATCCCACCTGCAGAGAAAGACTATAACCGGGCTTTCATCGCGATAATAATTACACCGTAGCTATTAAATATATATTTTATATTTAATATCCACCTTTCAATTTAATTTTATACTTACTGCCCGATCATCTGTTTGATTAATTTTATTTAATTATCTGTTATCGGTTTAAATTTTTCTTTAGTTTTTTTATCGGTTTAAATAACTTTTTTTTTTTCAACTGACTTAATTTATGATCATCTTATTTAATTATCAATAACAGTTTATAAAAAATTTGGATAATAATTCGCGTTTTAAAGCCAAAAGGACGTATAAAAAAAAAATTTTTTTTAGTCTGCCTTTTTAAATTTAAGACGAAAAATTATTAAAAAAAAATTTATGTACATAAAAAAAAATTCTATTTTTATTTTTTTAATTTTTTAAAATTGAACATTTGAATTTCTGGCTATGGAAATTAAATTAAAATTTTATAAATACGGTCATTTTTTTTTTTAATTACATTTTTAATATCCCAACAATCTCTTTGTTAAAAAAAAATTCTATTTACAACGCTTGATAAAGTCCTGAAAAGAACGAAGCGTTGTACAAAGATAATAAATGAATCATTTAATAACACATAATTACTATCCAAAATTTCCCCAAAGCTATTATTGACTTTTATAAAAAATTTTTTTCTACAATACAACTAAAGTATGTAAATAACTTGGGGATTATTACACTCGAGAAAGAAAGTATCGCAGAATTTTTTATGCATTTTGTTTCGCTTTTTGCTAGAGTAAAATTTCAAAGTGAAAAAAGCTTTATTATATATGAATAAATTAACCCTTCAGCAAGTTACTGCCTTTGAAAAAAGCTTGATACAACTCGAGTTATTTTCATCCTTAGAGCTTTTGTTGTAAATAAAATTTCACATCTCAAACATTTCTTTTGAAAATTTACACCCGCTGTTAATTCCATAATGATAATGAATTATTCACATTTTATGAGTTAATTAAAGTTTTCAGTTAGATAAAGTAAACACAATTTATTAACAAAATTTTATTTTATAAAAAAAATTCTACTGCTACTTAATTTAATGCAGTACCAAAAAAGACCATTCGGCAGTCGAAATGGAAGTAGATTTCATCATAAATAGAAAAAATAATGGATTTCTAGTAAACCGGCGATTAAAACCTTATTTCACCCTAACTCGTTATTTGTTTACATACTGCTGGTGTACAGTAAAGAAAAAAAAAAACAAAAAAACGAGTGCAATAGCAAATTTCATAATTGGCATAGCGGAATAGGACATAATTTTGGGACTACACATATGATATGGTACTCAAATTGAAGCTTATTTAAAGAGCTTTCAGATGCAATTTACATAAATTCGATAAATTATCCCATTCAAAAGTTATTGAAGGACGAAAATGGAGAAATGTTAATTTTTATGATTTTTTATGACTTTGAAAATTTTGAAATCATGGCATTTCTAAATTACTTGACCGATTAAGCTCATCTTCGAACTTGACCTCGGTATCTATCTGTAGAATAAGTATGTTGAGTTTGATAAAGATCCATTGTAAATTGGCGACGCTATCGTGGTAACAAGCCGCGTTATATCGTATATATATATATATATATAAATATATATATATACATACATATATAAACTTTTAAACCATATGTATTTTCTGACTCAGCTCGTCGAGTTATGTCGGAATATAGCAAAATTTTTCAAAAGTTTTGTCATGAGGACCATTGCAATAGTTATGAAATCTACTAAAAATTGATTACTTTTCAATACGAATAAATTTTTCTGTAAGTAAATAACTTTTTACTCTCTTTGAGTAATATTCCGTCAGATCGTCTATCAGCTTCTATCAATACCTTCAGCAGACGATTTATGCAGGTACAAAAAATATTTTCATTTCATAGATTTTATTAAAGAGAAAAAATGAATTTTCTGCAAACACAAGTCACAATTTTAACTTGCAATAATTTTTAATTAATTATAATTAAAATTCTTGAATTGGATTTAATTAAAATAAAAAAATTGTTAGTAATAATAATAAATAACTTGGAAAGAAAGTGAATTAAATAAAGGGAGTAACTAACGAAAAAAAAGGTTGATTAAAATAGATAGGAATGGGTGAAATAAAAAGGTTGAGGAGCGAGCATTCATTGAGGTTATTTGTCAGTAGGATTTAGGATTCCCAGTGTCAGCAATTAAACGTACACAAAACGATCTATTGTATCCGGCTAAATAGGGGGTTATCCAAAAGCAATTTAAAATAGCAGGTCAGAAGAAAATGCCGGAATTTACGTATAGTAAACACTTGTTAGCGGGATTTTGTTCGCACTCGCACGCGATCCACCATTGGAGGTTCAGTTCTGCTTCTCATTTGCCGGGTTGGAGCCGTTCCACTAAACTGTACACTATAGCCGTTTTATACTAATACAACGAGCCATTGCAGTCGCAATTGAACCACTACACGGTCCACGGGCAAGCTCCAGCCAAAATGTGTGATACCAGCACAGTATAGCCAAGTAAAACAGAGACAGAGCACCCTCCGAAACTTTACGAGGCACTCGACAACGCCTCTGCTCGCAAATAGGAGCTTTTTGCCGACGCGAGCTTTATCGTTTTGGTGTAATTCCTCCCGGTGAGATGGAAGAGCTGACCGGAATTGGGCCGAACGAGGACCTGGACAGGGGAGGCCAACGGTTCCTTCCCTTTGCAACTTAAACTTCAACGTTCTATTAACTGTGTCACCTAAATGTTCACCTAGGGAGTCTCATCAAAGTTACCACTCGATCCAGTGAGCCCGATAAATACATTCGCGATCAAACTACAGGCTCCTAAGTCTGCTCCTGACGCTGAAACTTTTATCCTACTTGACCCTTTTATCACTCCAATGAACCGCTGAAAGTTTATCCAAACTGGGGTTTCATTATCGGGTTAATTCATCAATTCATTTGGAGACTCAATGACCTCTGGACCCCGCCACCCTTCATAAATTTAATTAAAGGAACTTCATTTGCTTCTATTGGTTACTATTTATCACTGTTTTATTACCTCCAACTTTCTTGGACGGCTAATTATTTCTTTCTAATTGTTTCAAAGTTTTAATGAGCGGTAATAATGGCTAGAAAATTTCTATTGTGATAAAAAAAATTATTTTGGTCCAAAGAAATGTTCTTTTAGGTCAAAAAATTTCTTTTTTTGAAAAGAGTTTTTATTTTGCTCAAATTATAAAGTTGGTGATATTTAGAACTAATATTACTACGGATTTTAATCCAAGAGAAATAATTTTTTTGATGAAGAATTTGTTTTTGTGTCTTTTCTTCAAAAACAGTAAAAAGCTTATTTAGAATGAAATTTTTCTGAAGAATTTTAATTTTTTTTACTCAAGAGTGAATTTCTTGAATTAAAAGAACTTAATAGCTACCCTTATATTTTTATAATTCAACTTTTGCTGTTAGAAATTTACGGGTGTCGTTTCTTGATACAATAACTGACATTTCAAAATTTACATTCTAAATTGATAAAAAATTTGATTTCGACATCGAATAAATATAAATAAAAAATTTTTTAAGAACAAAAACATCATAATGTTTACTTTAAGTACTGAAAAAATTCAAAAATACTCAAAAAAAAAGTGTGAGTAAGAATTTTGCAGCTACTCTGTTTTGAAATGAGACAGCTGTAAATTTTTTAAAGCAAAAGTAAAATTTTGAGCAATGTAGTTTTGTTTTGCACGCCTCATAAGCAAATCGTTTCTCTCTCCACATCTCAAAAAAAGCAGTGTTCTCGAAATTGATCTTTTTTTACTTATATCGCACTAACAGAATAATATGAGTGCTCTTATATCCAGTCAAATAATCTCCCAGGTACATAAAATATAATTCGATAACAATTATTTTGTTTAACATAGTAAATGATAACATTAAAAATAATCTTTTGTGTTTATGGATCCGTGTATGTGGCAGGGAAATTGGTCGAAAAAATTATCGTACCGAAATAATTTTTTTTCTATCATCTAAAGTAACACTGTGTACTTTTTCAATTAATACGGGCGTTCAATTCACTGTCGTTTAATTATTATTTATAAAAAACTAAGATACGACTGTGCATTTGTACATCTATGAATACATTTTATTGTAGTATTTTTTTTCCTCACCTTAGAATTATGGTGCCACTAAACCATTACAGAGTTTTCTAGTTTTATTATTTTATTTTAATCAATTTTATTGTGAAAAATGAGATTATGAGGCGTGCACTTTGTGGATTTTTCAAACTTTTTTAGTTTACAATACATTAAACATATTCAAACACAATTGTACAATCTCTGATCATAATTAAAAAGTAACCCTTTGAAATAATAATTTCCAGCTTTGGGTCAAGTGATGCTCTACGTAGACGGAATGAACGGGGTGATGGAGCACGGTCAAACAGTACAATGGCTGTACACTCTAATAGCGAGCCGATTTCGCCTGGTGGTGAAGACAGCGCTCAAACTGCTCCTCGTCTTTGTAGAGTACGTCGAAACCAATAGCCTGCTATTAGTGAGGGCTGTCAGATCAGTAGACACCTCACGTGGCATGATCCCCTGGACCAATGTTATGAAGCTCCTCAAGGATTACGACGCAGCCGACACTGAGCTACTCATTTACGCGACGACACTCGTCAACAAGTGCCTGAATGGCATTCCGGACCAGGATACTTATTACGACCAGGTCGACTGTCTAGAGGAGCAGGGGATCGAGGGCATTATCCAGCGCTATATGTCCAAGCAGGGCACCGATCTCGATCTCCTCAGGCAGTTTCAAATTTACGAGGCCGTTTTGCACCACGAGGACGGCAATGACCGCGGCTCGCCCATCCGACAGCTCGACGATAATATCAGGTGATTTATTCTTAACTTGAATTTAAATCCTTTATCTTCCATCTAATTCAATTGGTTACTTGTCGAAATATCTAACGCTCCAATATTTATTGCTATCCTCTATCTATATTATATCATTTTAACTTCAATAAAAAGTTAATTAAAAAGTATTAATTAGATAAATCAAATCATTAGTTCGTTAATTAACTAAAAATTAAGAAAGTTTTATCTATCTATCTATCTATACTAATATATCTATATATATATTTATCAGAAGTTGGAAAAACTTTTTTTATCGGAAGGGTTTGATAACTTTTTAAGAAAAAAAAATTTTTAAATCAATAAAATATCTCGATAACAAGGTTTTTTGATAAAACTGTTCGTCTAATTAGATTGAGATAATTTTAGAACTTCAAAAAAATATTTTATAAAAATTTCGAAATTAAACGAAAAAAATTTTTAAAAAAGTGCCATTTGACAGACGAAATGGAAGTAGATTTGAAATTTTTATTTTATTTTTTTTATTAAAAAATTATGATTGTGATGATTACAAAAAATTTTATAAAACGAATGCAATAGCAATTTTCATAATTATCATGGTGGAATAAGACTTAATTTTAAGACTACACATATGATATGGTACTCAAATTGAAGCTCATTTAAAGAGCTTTCAGATGCAATTTACAGAGATTCAATAAGTTATCCCATTCAAAAGTTATTCGAGTAAGAAAGTGAAAAAATATGAATTTTTATGATTTTAAAAATTTTGAGATCCTGGCATTTCTAAATTACTTGATCAATTAAGCTCATCTTCGAACTTGACTTCGGTATCTATCTGTAGAATAAGTATGTTGAGTTTGGTAAAGATCAGTTGTAAATTGGCGAAGCTATCGTTGTGACAAGCCGCGTTATATCTGATATATACATACATATATAAACTTTTGAACCATATGTATTTTCTGACTCAGCTCGTCGAGTTAAGCCGGAATATAGTAAAATTTTTTAAAAGAAATCTACTAAAAAACTCAAAAGTTTCTTTGACCTTACATAATATTTGAAGTAAATTTATAAAAAAATTATTGAAAATATTTTTTTTTATAATTTTCAATTTATTACAAAAATATATACCTATTTAAAAAATATTTATTATCCATATTATTGAAATAAAAAATGGAAATTTTGAATTTTTTACCTCAAAATATATAAATATTAAAGGTTAAAATTTTGACCGGCTTTTGATTTTAGCATTTTCTTTTTGACAAAAAATTCAAAGATTGTTAAAAAAATTTTTTTTATTTTTTATATTTTATACTATAGCAGTAATTATTTATTATTAATAAGTTAATTGTGTTACCTTGGTATTGATTTTTCACCGGATATTCAAACTTTTAACCAAGCTATCTGTTTAATATTGGATTATTTACTTATTTACTTATTTATTTTGGAATAAATAGGAAAACATTGCGAAGCAGAAAATCACTAGTGGATTCACATGAGCGACGTAAATCACGACGACATTCAACAGGAACTTCACCACTCTCGATGTCTCTAAATTCGCGTTTAAGTCCACGTTTAAATCACTCGCTAGGGCTGAATTCACTGAACGGAACATTTAATTCCGGCATACCGACGCCGGTTGACGACGACGACGAATCGAGCAGTTCCCAGAGTTCACAGGGCCTCGATGTCCAGCTTAACGGTAGTTACAAAGAAAATAAAGACGACGCAGGAGTAACACCGGCACTTAGACGGCGACGTGAGCGTGCCGAAAGGCAGAGGAGTTTCATCCGAGAACAACAGGAAGCGACAGCTAATATGAGAGCGTCAATCGGAAATTTGGACGGCAGCGAAGGTGAGTTTAACTTTTCATTTATTTTATCTTTAATTTTAAACTTTTTATCGCGCACTAGCTGAAAGTTTTATTGAACGTTGACGAGGTAGTTTATATTTTTTTTATTTTTTATGGTCTGACACAGCGCCCGCGTACGTATCGAATGGGCTAAGATACACGAACGGGTCTTCAGCTTACGACCGGAACAGCGATTCCCCCAGCAATAAAGTACCCCGAGCAAACAGCCGCAAGGATCTTACACCCTTGATGAACGCCGCTAACAAGCTTGATTCCGAGGAAAAGAAACCACCGGCCCAATCGCCTTCTCCGGTAGTGTGGTACGGGAAAAACCCAGATGAAACTACCGGTGGTATCGAATGCAATGAGCTGCTCAATCACACCACCAATGAGGACGAGGATCGCCGGGTTCTTGTACAAATTAAACGCGAGGGTACTGTTAAAGATCTAACACAAAAGCTCGCTGCACAGAATTTAATACCCAGCAGTCCTGTCGAGGATAAAGTGTCTAGGTACTTTTATTTCTTAATTAACAGTTAACTTTATTCGTTTGCTGCTATTAACCTCCGGCGTACTTGTGTTTCACTCCTCGTTTTATTTTATTCTTCTCGCTCTTCGCCATTACTTGTTGCTAATATTTTATTTATTACTAGCTAGAATTTCCATATATTTTGTTTAGCTATAAAACTTTTCAATGAATAGTGTACTGAAGAATAATAAGACGTAGTTGAGAAATATTTGTGATGAAATTTAAAATATACGATTCAATCCAAAATTTTGTCATATTAATCATTGTTTTAGGAAATTTTTTAAGTATTATTTAAAAATGGGATTTGTAAAAAATAAAAAAATTAACTTTTTTTTTTTGATTTTACTATTTTCTGCAGCGAATTTATGTATCTAGAGTGAAAAATGATGAAAAAAATTTTTTAACTTTCTTGAAAAACTTATAAATTTTACTGTTCGATCAAGAATTTAAAGATGATGAAATAATCTATATTATTAAGAGAATAAGAAAAATTTTGTTTCCAGGATAAATAAAATCAGTTTTTTAGTGAAATTTAGTGTCATTGCTCTATCTCTAGAAATCTCTATGAAAATGCTCTATCTCTAGATACATAATTAAGAAATGACCTTGTATCTTGTGAACTATTGACATTTTTAAAGATATAAGCTCATCCCGACATTACACTTATCGAGACCTTTCATTTGAGTACCCACATCAATTTTTCATATATTTTATGTATTTATATATATTATATATATGTATATATAAAAAATGTATGTGGGTATTCAAATGAAAACTCTTGATGAGTGTAACATCGGGATGAGCTAATATCTTTAAAAACGACAAAATTCAAAAAAAGCTGTATAATTAAGAAATGACCTTATATTTTTTAAACTATTGACATTTTTAAAGATATAAGCTCATCCCGATGTTATACTCATCGAGACCTTTCATTTGAGTACCCACATCAATTTTTCATATATTTTATATATTTATATATATGAATATATGAAAAATATATCAAAAATACATGTGGGTACTCAAATGAAAGCTCTTGATGAGTATAACATCGGGATGAGCTTATATCTTTCAAAATGTCAATATTTACGAAAGTACAGTGCAATTTAACAAAATTCATTATATTTAATAATTTATCTAATAAAGCAAAATTTTATTTATTTATAGTTCACAAGTCACGGCAGTCACATAGTGACTGCAAGGTTCCTAGTTTTTCATTATCTAATAATGATAAACATCAAAATTTATTGATAATTTTATTTTCGTTACAAATATCTCTTAGCTAGAATTTATTACCCGATGATTTTTTATTTTCAATAAAAATTAAAAATTAATTCTCAGTATTGAAAGGTCAAATCTCTAGAAGTTCAAATTTAAAAATTTAAATTGTCATAATTCAATTTATGAAATTCATTAGGTCGGTCACTTACAATTAAAATTTAAAAATAAAATAATTAGTATTAATAAATTATTATGTAAAAAATTTATATAAAATATAATTTTACACAATAATATATAATATTATAATTTTACATGATAAATTATTAAGGAAATCCTTTCGCTCCAGTTGAGTCAAAACAATTGTAGTAGTCAATATACGATAAATTAAAAAAAGAAACCCATAAAAATTCCTAAAATTAAATAATAAATAGTATATGAGGCATTAATCGTTGAAATTTTAAAAATAAAAAAAAAAAAATAGTTAAATATAAAAATTAATTTGACTCTTTCAAATCAACTGCTAGTAACCTGTCCGTAATTTGGCAACGCTGTACTTCGGTTGTTTAAATTTTCATTTGCACAATATAACCTTAACCACGTTTAAATTTTTGCACTCAGTGTAAATAAATAAATTAGTTTGAATTTATTAAATGGTCTGAAGCTCGCGCGCTACGAAATGTTGCCAAATGTTTTGATTCCATTTTAATGTAGGTTACTTGAGAATTTTTTGGGATTTTTAAATATTAATTTCTCAATAAATATCTCGGTAACTGATATATATTT
Source organism: Cotesia congregata (assembly GCA_905319865.3). Lineage (NCBI taxonomy): Eukaryota > Metazoa > Arthropoda > Insecta > Hymenoptera > Braconidae > Cotesia > Cotesia congregata. Next base: position 3,668,157 of record CAJNRD030001122.1, read on the forward strand.
TATTGCAAAAAAAGAAACCTCAATATTTCGAAAATCTAATTTTTAGTTTTTTTTTACTACATCTAATCCATGACTGATAGTATAATTCAAGAAATACTGCAAACGTCTGACTTTCTCGTAAAACTCTGAACAAATACTAACATTTAAAAATTTTATTTTTTCAAAAATTTGTCCAGTAAAGTATAATTTAAACCTCACTATTAAATAAATAAGGACCTTAACTATTAGAAAAAAACTGAATTTACTCATAATCTAATATTTTTTATTTTACATTGGCGGCGAAAAGACCTCCTTAATTATTGAGAAAATATTTCGTAAATATTTTAAAATAGGTAAAAAGTCCTTTTATCAGTGTAATAAATTATGATAATCAATCATACAATTTTTTTATTATCTGTTCGTTCTTCTGAGAACTTTCCTAGCACATTCCTCCACAGAAGACCAGTTAGTCTATTAGTAACTGACAGTTGGTCTATTTATTGGACAATTTGTATCTTTGCGTGTAAAACAATACTATCTTAGACAACTATAAACTTAATACGATTGAGTAAAATACTTGTGCGTGAGCTAGGAGACACTGTTAAGTATCAACGAACGCACGAGAGCATTACCGAATGACAGGAGATAGATGGTGGTAATTTATTGGCAATAGTTGAGATTTGACCAAATCTAATCGAATCAAATTGTATTCGATCAAATCAGTTTATACCTGCATGATTGTGTTCAGTTATAAAATATCATATTAAGATAATGAAATAATCCGTTAAGGGGACCCGGTGGTCTAGCAGCCAAAAATTTAAGCTATTTAAAAAAATTTTATTTCTCTTTTTCAGAAAATACTTTTAACTACGAGCCATTTTGTCAAATATTTTTTTTTTATTCTAGTTCCGACGATAACTATACTTATATTAATTAAAAATCCGTTATTTTTTTTATTTCAGATCAAAGAGAGAGATCAATCAACACGCACCAGTCAGGTCCATTTTTTTGGAAAGGGGGACTTCCGCGTCATTTTTCTAATTTAAAAAAAGTTTTTTTTTTATACGTGTAAAAAAATTTGAAATCATAAGTCATTACCTTCATATAGAAATAAAATTTTTAAAATATCTTAAATTTTAGGCCGCTAGACCACCGGATCCTCTTAATTGATTAACAAGAAAATTAATTTCGTTGTAAAAAAGCATGCTTTATAAGATATTTTTATAATATCCCTGCTTTTACCAATATCTACTGTCTGCTAATAAAATATTTACAACAATTAATGTCAAGCACCCACGCTTTTTTACAATAAGATGAATTTCTCGTTGATAACTCCATTTTTGTTTTAAACATATTGAAATTAATCTTTTATTTTCAGTTTTCTATAAAAAAGTTTTATTTAATGTTTTCAATTATCATTTATTGTGAATTGGAATCAATAAAATTTTATATTGTTTCTTGTTTCTTCCAAAATTTTCCTATAATTCATATATATATATATATATATATATATATATATATATATATATATATATATATATATAT